>OZ020609.1:78972427-79572427 GCA_963971545.1 Philophylla caesio | reverse complement strand
CACAGTGTTACGATCTTATAAAAGCTGTTTCCAAAAATTATTAATGTGTTTCGATTTTATTACAATTCAAGGGAGCAACTTCATTTATTGTCGAAAGCTGAAATATGAAATATAGCGTAAATCTAACAAATTAGATTTCTTTCATGCGAAACAAAAAAAAAAACTCAAAAATCAACATTAATTTTTAGCCATTATCTAATGGACTTTTTAACTGCATACTCAGAAATATTTTTATTTTTGTATCGACAAGATTTTTCAAGCGCACGGGATTTTACCGAAATAAATAAGTAATTGAAATTTACATATTATTGCATTAATTTTATTATTGATATTGATTTATATATCAAATAATTTATTTAATTATTACAGATGTATTTTGTTTCAGAAGGTCGATTAACTTCAATTCACTTTTACTCTTTTTGTGTTGCCTTTTTCATAACGAAAACAAACGTTGCATGTGTAATAGTTCAAACACAAATAGGCGGACGGCGGAAATTTCCTCGAATAGAGCGAAGCCGTCACCACCGCTCGCCCGACTTATTCGCCGACAGCTGATAACATTTCGCCGCAACATAATTAGGGTAGCCAACCTTCATAAAAAAAAATCCATATCTTATTATCGGCAAATGTTTGAAGATTATTTCATTTCATACCAGATTAAACAAATATATAATTTGATTTTCTTACAAACAAAAAATATCATTTATTATTTATATTTTCGCAGCGGAAATTTCGCTATGCAGTGTTCGCCGTCCGCCAGTATCGTGTTTTTGGTTTAAAGAAACAGCATAATTTTCGTATTGCCACATTTAATTTATAAAAAAAATTTTAAAATAAAAAAATATTAGGATTCGTAAAAAAGTTATAAATATATTTTGTATCAAAGTATCTACCAGCGAACTAAGACGGAAAATATAGTAAAGCGGAATCTTACTAAAAATGCTTTTCTTTTAATTTTAATTGAAAACTTTCAAATTCAATATAAAAATTTGCAAGAAACGTCCATAAACTATTTTTGCTTATTTGCCTTTTAATTTGTTTCGTTATCGCATTATTTTCACTACTCGACACACTGTGCGGCACCGGCAGTTGACGCCATTTTAAAGCTGTTGCTTCGGCTGCTGCGGCTATCGCTGCATGTGGGCGGCATCATGATGCTTTCGGCGTTCAGAGGATGCTGCGTTTTTTTCCCGCTGCTCTTTCACATATAATTTTTTTTATAATTTTGCTCACTCGGTGCAACATTTCAAACCCCTTTTTTACCATTGCTTTCGCACAGCTCACCGCTGCCTTCACTATATCGCTTACTTGCAGCGCAACGATTTAATATAAAATGTTGAAAATTGTTTTTTTTTTTAATGCCACACGCTGATGGCACGTTGCATTGCCTGCCCGTTGCCATGTACTTGCGGTAATTGTGTTGCATGCAACGCATAATGAGCAACATTCGTGGTATCACTCAGCTGTTCATATTGCTAATAGGAATTTTCCACAATCGGTGTGCGCACGCGTCTCTGGCTGGTTTGCTGTGTGTTTAGTAATATGATCAAATATGCAGACGAAATAAGTAAATATGTAGCAAAAATGTGAAATCACAAAACACCATTGCAGCTCAACGTTTAGCTATAGCGCAGAAATTAAATTAGAAAAGTTGAACCCGTTGCGTGAGTGCGTACGTATTTTATAGTATTTTCTAATTTTGAATTTTCTAATTCCACTCTTTGCTGGAAGCTGCAATATGTACAATAGTACACAATACACAAAACAAATACAACTACAACCACTAGTTACCGTCAGCCACATTGTCAGCTCAATTATGCATTTAAATTGTTTTGTTAGCGCGCATCAGCACCAGTTTGCTATGATTTGTTGGGGAAGCGGTGCGGTGCGGTGGTGCAGACACTGCGAGACTGCATAACAACGCGGCTGTAATGAGAACGCTGACGGCATCCACTCAACACTGGCATTGCTGGCGCGCAAACAAGTGCACTCATATGCATATTTTAATGTTGATATGCATAGAAGTGTTTTTTTTTTGTTTTTAATTTTTCATTTTGAGCGCTTGTTTATCTAGTAATATGTGTGTGATAGCAGCCTTGCACGGCAGCGCCATTAAAACAATTTCAGTCGTCTAAACTGGCAGAACTTCCTTGCATTGCAGAGGACCTACTTATTGCAGCTTTCATGAAATAGTTAAAAAAAAATATATATATGTATAAATATAAATGCAGTGCATTTCCCAACCAAACTTTGACGAATTTTAGCAAAAGATTTTTTTTAAATTAATTTCTAATCATTTAATATAAAAAAAATTCTTCAGCTAAGAGAAACTGTTTAAACATGTAAAATCAACAATATATTCATCAAAATTTAAAATTAAAAAAACTTGAAATTTTTTTGTGAGTATGTAAAGCTGCTAATAATATTTCTAAACTATGTTATTTATTATTTTTTTATTGAATTTCCATTGTTTCACAATTAATATATACAGTTCATATTCTAGCAAAGCTTCTACAAACTAAGATTTTGAACTTTATACAAAAGAAAAGTATACAAGTTTTCTTAACCTTCATACGTTTTATGGACCAAGTTTGACCTATTTGAGAAATTTATTCGGTTTTTGAAAATTGGTTGTATTAATTTTTGATATCTTAAAGAATTTATTTAATTGGAAACTAAAGATACACAGATGTTGCTTGGCTTACATATATCCGATTTTGCTAGATTTTTTCCAACAAAGCCCCTATAAACATTGGTTTTAAATCTTATAAAAAAAAAAATATAAAAAGTTTTCTTAACCTTCATAAATTTTGCGAATCAAATTTGACACATTTCTGAAATGAAACTAATTTTTATTGTAAATTAGTTTATTCATTTGGAAACTAGAGATGTACTGATGTGGCTTGACTTACATATTTCCGATATGTTTTCTAGTTATAAATACTTTAAAGACACTCAACGTCTTCGGGTCACATTTGACCCGATGCGAACAAACCAGCAGTTTTGTAGTGTTGCGTGGTTTGCTAAAGACTTCTAATGCTTTCACAATTGAAAATTTAGAGAATTTGAGAATTTTTTTCCTTATTTACATCCAGGTAAGGCACGAGCCAATAAAGAAATCAAAAATCAATATATTCTTTAGCCACTTGAAACTTACGCAATTTTATATTAAAAATAACAAAATTTGTTTAAACATTTTGTGTAAAACTTGACTTTGATAAAACTTTTTTTGTTTTTTTTTCAGTTCTTGAATAGAGTTCAAAACTTGGGTTTTTAAGTTTTTTATTTGGTGAAATTTTACTAAGGCTTGAATTGAAAAATAATGCAAAATAAATTTTAAATTATCTATTGGGAAATTTGTCAATATTTAATTGTGGGCTATTTGTAACACACGCTGTACATTCCTTAAATCATTTTTTTTTTTTTTTATCGGAAAATTTAAGTTACCAATTGCAGGGAAACAAATTTTTAACTTGGTAAATTATTTTCAACATTGCTTTCCACATTTTCTATTTATAATGCATTTTAAACCTATTTAGTAATATATGTTATTTGTTTTAATTAAATAAGCAATTAATTGCTGACGATATTATCCCAAAAATCTATTCTTTTAATTTACAAAATGTATTAACTTCATTTCTAATTATGCGCTATTAAATTGTGAAAATTTATTTCATGAGGTTTTCATGAATTTCACTTATACTTCTGGGCCAGTGCGCTGTATGACGTGGTAGCAATTTTATGTTCCTCACCAATTCACAAATTGAATTAGCTTCGAATGCCTTCAAAATGAAATTTTCCACTTCGCTGGATGAACAAGGCTTCTTTTTTTTATCCCCAAAACAATTAGTTTTGTGCTAATTTGATTTACTTTAGTGTATGTATGCACCTGTGTCTGTATCTACATATTTGCGGCAGCTGTGAGTTTCAACCACCTTTAACCCCAACAAACTAACTGGCCAACTTCTCTGTATATTTGAATTTAGTGTGTATGTATGTATCGGGTGTATTTCCATTAGGAAGCCGACAATTTTACGATCATCGTAATATTATTGTAATAAATTTCCATTTGAAAATCCTTTTTCCTTAATTTCAGCTGCTAGGCGAGTCTCACCTGAGCTTATCTAGCCTTATGAGGTAACAGTGTGCTTCTATTAATTGAAATATTATTTTGTAGCAAAATTTTAGCAAAAGTTAGTGTTTTGTCATGAAAATTTCCAAAAATGTAAGTAAATGTTTATTAAGAAGTACTTTATTGTTTTGTATACAGTTATAAAAGTAAAAGTAAAAACACGGCAAACTCATATTAAAGTTATTTTTCAGATGCTAATAATATTAAAATTGTTTTAGAATATTTCAATACATACATTTTTTTAACTTTAATCATCAATTTTAATCAGACGTAGGCGGAAATTAATACAAAAAACTGTTCCGTTGTCTTTTCATCTTCTTAATCGGTACACAAATTTGTCTTGCTGCTAGATATTCTCATATTGAGAGCAGCAACTGCCCATTTCACCGCCAGTACCCCGATGCTCAATCGTGCAGCATCTCCTAAGCAAAGGTTACACACTACTTACTGTTCTTCAGTGACAATTGTAAATGCATTGGTTCCCTCATAAATCTGAAAATAGCCATAAAAGCCTCGCCTATTACATAAATATATGTACATACATATACATATATTAGCTAAAAGTGGCATCAGTGCTTTACATTCCATTCAGCAAACGAGAATGTTATGTTACGTTATGTTATGTTATTTAATGCTATGTTATGTTAATTTATGCTATGTTATTTAATTTTTTGTTATGTTATGCTATTTCATGTCACAATTAGTTATTTTATGTTATGTAATTGTTATGTTATGCTATGTTATGTTATATTATGTTGTTATTTTTTATGTTATACATATAAAATTAGGAATGAACCCAATGCAGTGCTCCGAGAATGATGTCCATGGCGATGATATATATACATGTAATGGTTGGGAGCTTCTTCTTACAATACATACTTGAACTCGACCCACGTTAAGTCACAATCTCTAAGCACATCACTACCAAATTTCCCTTCATTTTTGAATCAACCACACTTAAACTCACCACACTTAAACACATCAGGCTTTAATGCACCATACCTCAACTCACGATAAATAAACACGCAATATATAAACCCACCAAAAGTCAACTCCCTTCAGCTCACCTTACCTCTTCTCATTTTAACCTTCTTCACCTGTCCCCATTTTATTTTTATTCGTTTTTCTCGGCTTACTTTATTTCATCTAGCCTCATCTCACCTTGGCACACCTCCCTTCATTTTAGCTTACAGCTAAGCGAGAAGAATCAGAAATAGTTTAAAAAGAGAGAATTTTCTATTCATTTTAACTTCAGAGTTAAGTCTTCATTTCATCATAAAAAATGGCACAAACTGCTCACTGGGTATTCATTCAAATTTATTTGTATGTCTACGACAGGCATTATGACTGGCTGTGGCAGTGGCAGGCAGTTATGTATTTCAATTTTAATACGGAATAAGGCCACCAGCGAGCAACAAATAAAGCATCTTCACGCATGGGAAGGTGATGTTGCCATTTCTATTGTTGCTTCTGTGCATTCCTTTTCGTGGTTGCTTGACGAATGCGTTCCCAGCCATTGTTGCTATTTGCATTATTAATACTTCTTCATTTTATTTTGTTTTATTTTTTTTTATGCGTATTCACTCAACTGCAGATGAAATCTTTATAGCTCGCTCACTCACGCATACAAACTCATGTATGTACATACTCGTAATTGAACTCACACACTGTACCGAGCAAAACACACTTCAGGGTCAAGGATCAAAATGCGAGTTTTATTTCAAGCTTTCAATGCACAGCAATGCACAACTTTTATAATGATGGTTTCCTTTTACAAGAAATGCGCACAATTTTGCATCAAAATACAGAACAAACAAAAAAGCGAAAAATAAATAAATAACTAATGCGAACTTAAATTCAACTTAAAATAAACTAAAAGTATATTAAACGAAAAAGAAATGTGCTGAACAGTTTATGCTTGCTTTGGTGCAATGGTGTACGTAATTGTATTTATGTAAACCCTAGAGTTAATGATTTTTAAACTGTCCAAGAAATCGGTTTTTTATTCGAGAAACAATGCTAGAAAATGTAGCCCTGGGTACGTTTGGTTTATATGCCTGAACAGACATCAGAATTTCGAACTTATGAACTTAAAAGAAAATATTTTTTATTAACTATTTTATTTTGTAGCCTATAAAATTTTAGAAGCATAAAGTGTAAGTTTCAAATAGCTAAAAAAATATTTGTTTGCCGCTTTTGTAGCTATATAAAGTTCGATAGAAATTAATTCTTTATGAAAAAAGGCAACATTAGAAAGCAATTTTAAGCGACTTAAAACTTGCACTTTATTCTACTAAAATTGTATGGACTGCAAAATTACATACTCTTAAAAGTATATTTTTTTAAGTTAGAAATATTTTCGAGTAAATGAAGTAGAATATCTGGGGAATTATTTTCTAACATTGGCTCTCGAATAAAAAACAACGAATAGTTTAACCAAACTAATAAATTCTGCGCTGTTCATAGTTTTCGGGTAGAAAATATTTTTATATGCACATAATATTTTACAATAGTTACACTCTATAATATATTTCCATAATTTTTCAATAAACTTAGATCAGCCCTCGTAATGATATGAAGAAAAAAATTAATTCAGAACATATGGAATAATTTTGTGAAAGTTGTTTTGTAGTTTGATTAAATCAAGTCTAACAAAGTGTAAATTTCATATTGCTGTTGATTTTTGAGAATTTTTTTCGCTCACGGAGTTCGGTATATTCTTCCGTGCCACGCATGAACGAAATCCATTTTTATATGGAAAAAAAGTTTTCAACCTGCTCGGCGAAAAAAAAGTCGTTAAGCTACAGCTGTATGGGCTACAAAACGGTATTCCCAGAATCTTTCATAAAACCCTAATTAAAAAGTTTTTAAAATCATAAAAATTACTTTAATAATTTCTGTACAAAGTTTGAAACTTAAATTTGATTTCTTTTATTTTATACTATTAAACCCTAGTAAATATTGTAAAATAAAGCAGCCTATGCAAAGTTCTGTTGCCTTCTACATAGCCATTTTATAACTAGAAATTCGTCATCCCAGAATAGCTATGCTCGCTTTTACATATAAACTCGCTCTGACCAACAACCCAAAATGAAAGAAAACTTTCGTATTAGATTTAGTCAAAAAAAAAATAAACAAAGTTAGGCGCATTTTAACGTAGACTTTTTTTGACCTTCATTTTGATGCTTTTTTGTGCTGCTTAGTTGTTCATTGCCCCAGTTAAGCAAACGCATTATTCAGTTTTTTACCAAATCTGTAATAGTAAAATTTTTAGGAAAATTGTTATGCGCAATTTAAATATTCATAGATTTTTGTGTCGTAAAATTTCGTTAAATTTTAAAGTCATGACCATTTTATGTTGCCTAATTTTTTGTTTTTTATTGTATTGCACAGAAAAAGGAAATAAAATAACACAACATAGAATTTTTAAAATTTTGTAATTTCACGACAGTACGACACCTTGTGAAAACCCTTAGTATATTATCAATTTTTTAGGCATTTCAGAAAGGTGAAGGCGCTGATTTCCATCTTAAAATTTACATGTATTTGAAGTTTAAAAATTTTAACAAAATTATTAAAAACCACATTTAATTTAGAACTTTAAAATATTTTTCTGTGCAGTTTTATCACCCTTACCTAACGTTTAAAGTGGCTCAGGCTTCGCAACGGTTTTTGAAATTTGTTTTTTATTAATTTCTTGGTAAATTTCTGTATTCGTGTATTCCCCCACTCAGTGCAAAAGTAAATATTTGTTTCTCTGCTGAGAACTCAATATAAAATGTCACACAAATAATGCTTTAATGAAACTCATTTTTGTTAAGTGTTCATCTTCGCTTTTACATAGAAAAATAAATGTGCTTAGTGTCGCGCCACTCACAAGCAAATTAACGCATTTAGACCAATTTAAACAGAGGCAATCTCTAAACTCCGCGCTTAAATCAAGATTATCAAAAAAAATTTGTTTATGCTGATCCACTTCTAATTATAATTGTATGTATACTAAACATTTCAGGTCGCAGTGTACACTTCATTGAAAACTGTATATCTACTTACACAACAAGAAATTGTTTACGAGAAATTGATTCGCCAGGTGGCGCTGATGTTGGTATATTCATAAAATTTGTATATACCGCCCGATTCAATTGGAATTAGAAACGTAAACTGCTTCTGTATAGCGGAATACTTTCGGGACATCAAACGCTATTATTTCCATGGTATTATGACAGATTTTGATAACCAGAAAATCATTAATTACGATCGAATATCGATGATAAGATGCAGTTTCGATTATCTATTGTATATTTTATGTCCGCTAGATGACGCTAGAGTCGAGCTATTCAGAAAATATAAATCATTTTAAATGAAACTAATGCACGAATTCAGTAAGCAGTCTCAGTCTCTAATAGAGACAAAAGTCACTATTTTAGACCACTTGGCTTTCATTAGTTTCAAAATAAAGCATCTAGTCTCAAAATAAAGTCTCTAAATATTGACCTGGAGATGAGCAGGTCCCAAAAAATTAAAATCCAAACAAAATAAAAAAAATTAATTCGGGCATAAATGCACATACTGCATTGGCGATTAGAAATGCTGTTATGAGAAATTTGGAAACATATTGATAATAACACTTTTAATTTAAACCGGCCTTCAAACGTTATTGTTTAATTTTGAGAGAGTTTAGGTTGAAAACAACTTCATCTTTGTTTTTTTTTTTTTTCATCTAGACTTCATTTTCAGGGTACCAGCTAGTATTCGTGGTTCGAATCTCAGCCAAGGCAAGTAAAATCTTAATCAAAGAAAAGTTGTTTTTCTTATAGCGGTCACCTCCCCGCAGACAATGGCAAACCTCCCAGGGTATTTCTACCATGAAAATCTTTAAAAATATTTCATTTATATAAATCAACTCATCAATGGAGTCGCAGCTGAAAATATTTGGCATATAAATATTTGTATGTTTCAAAATGAATGGGATATTTGCCTAAAAGGGCCCCTCGTGCTCAGCATTCGGGATTTTTAACCAACGAGATTGTCGTACTACTAGAAAAAGTCTGTTGATTTTTTTTTAAATTTTCTACCAAGTTCGCAAACTAACGTTCACTTTGTATTATGAATTTGCTGCTTTATTATACCTTTTAAATAATTTGTTCGCATAGTTGTTCAGCATTCACAAGTACATATGTATGTATGTATGCACGTTATATGTATTGGTAGCTCATTTAAGCATTTACTTTTTTTTTTACACGCTCATATTTTTTTTACACAATCCACTCATCAGTTTGACACCCACGCAAAATAAAATAAAATGAAGTGCCATCCACCGATAACCGACTTAATCTACACAATAAATCGCGTACAAACTAACCAACAATATAAACAAAAAATATACATATGTACAAAGCAAAAATGTATTGGGTTAAGCGCCTAAAATGCGGCAATCAATAGCGCGTCAACCCACAAACGTGACGACTCAATCAAATATCTGCTTAGTTTTATTGCAGGCAAAATTAAATGCAAAGCCGTGTTTATGATGAAATGAGGCCAATTATTTGTTGGTAAAATCTACAAAATCCAATTGGTTATTAGGACAGTTTAAAAGCAGAAGGCAGCTCATACAAAAAGTGTACTGCAAATTTATTTTATTTCATTTAGAGGGCTACGATATTTCAATGTCGAATTAAGCAAGTGGCACAGATAGTTTTTTGCATTAAAAATTTAAAAGTACAGAAGGTACTTTTTATATAAAATTAATAAATAATGTAATTTTACCAAGAGAATATGTGCATTTTTGACGGTGTATTTTATAAATATTAATGTATTATAAATAGTAATTTACAACAGTGAAATTAACTTGTTAATGTATAGCAACGGCGATTGTAAAAGCAGTGATTTATTTTTACAAATTTAGAGAATAAGACAGTTGGAAACTTTTGTTTTAATAGGTTTTTGTTATTTTGATTAAAATAAATTCAAAGGGGAATACAAGAAAAACTAATTGTCAAAGCTCCAAATATAAATCACTGCAAATAAAAAATTTCATATTTAAATTTAACTTCAAATTATTATAG
This sequence comes from Philophylla caesio, assembly GCA_963971545.1. Classification (NCBI taxonomy): domain Eukaryota; kingdom Metazoa; phylum Arthropoda; class Insecta; order Diptera; family Tephritidae; genus Philophylla; species Philophylla caesio. The sequence goes on along the minus strand of OZ020609.1, from coordinate 79,562,230 downwards.
AACAGGAGTATAAAATTCGCTGCAGGTTTCGACAAGTCGCGGGTGACTCAAATTAGAAATAAAATATTTGTTACGTTTTTTAACCATTAAAGAGGAAATTCAGAAAATCGGTGCTTTAAATTAAGTTATAGCTCTTAAAGATAATACACATATTCATTTTGCCTAACGGTCTTTGAATTTTATATTTTGGAAATTTATTTTAACAAGTTCAAGGCCGGGTCTTGAGCTTGTTAAAATAAATTTTCAAGATAACACAAATATATAACTTAATCGGTTTTACCAATGATGGGGATGAGTACAGACTAATTTAAGAATTTAATGAAGTTTAAAAAAAATACTTAAACATTTGGAAAAAATACGATAACTAGAACCTGGGAAGATATACCACCGTTGGCAACTAGTCAATAATTGCATATTTTACAGCAACTCGTTGTTGGTCCTATCTCTTCTAAACGGCAGAAAAATTCTTTCCGAGTCGGGCATCCAATGCAGAGGGAAGAGAAAAAAAATTATTTAATATAAGGAAGTCGTCGCTGACTTTCTAAGCTACCAAAAATGTGCTAAGCAATAAATTGCGATTTAATTCAAAGGTTGTCAATTAGATGTACACAGCGTTTTATATGGCACACAATGTGCTTATGGAAATAAAACCCTTTCCGACAAAGCGTTTTCCCTAAATTGCTCCCAGTTGAGAGTAAGGCGCTACTCTTTGATTAAATCTGGCCAAAAACTAACGTTACCCATAAGATCGGCATGAAATTTCCTAGCTGTAGAGGCTGAACTCGGGGAGAGGTCTAAACCAAAGATCGAGTGCGTAGTTATCTTTCTGCTGTCAGACTACGTCAACGTTTTTCTTCCTCACAAGGATAATCTTAAAATTACTATTCCTTCAGAACATTTCAGCGTACAGACGCTTTTCTCTGTATGACTTTCAGAAACTTACTTATTTATATAAAAACCAGTAACAAATATTAGAACCAAAAGAACAAAATTTTGATAATTTTATGCCTTGATGGTGACAACCGTCATAAACGAACCGACCAAACCAACCAACACTGTGCTAAAGTAAAACTGCAACTAACTCGTAGTTGGAAATAAGTCATGCCGAACCTTAATATTACATTTTCACAATTTATTTTTTATTAATTTTAATACAAATTTTGTCATCTGAAAGAAAAATTATATAATTTTCCTAAAACTCGATTTGAAATTATATTTACTGCACAAAATGAATACGAAATTTTAACAATATTTTTTTTTTTTTTCAAATTCGACTACAATTTTTGCTTACGAAAAAAAATTGATAGAACTTCATTTAATTGACTTAAGCGATTTTTGCAACACAAAATTAATATCAACTTTTCATAATTTATTTTATTTATTGTTTTGCCATATTTTTTCGTCCAAAAAAACAGGTTGCAATTTATTTATTCTTCTACAAACTTAGAAATTTGAATTAAGTGATTTTTGTAAATTTTTACAATTATCATATTGTTATCAATTTTGATTAAAAACTTTATTTCCGAAAATCCCTATTTAATTTTCCTGTTTGAAAAAAGAAATCATTGAATTTTCGTAAATTGTCTACAAATTGTGAACTTTGATTTAAGCGATTTTTATAAAAAATTTTCATAATTTATATTTTTTTTTAATGTACATATATACTTTTATATAAAATTGATTACATGAAGAATTTTTGTCACAATTTGGCTCTCAAAGTACGGAACCGATTTTAATCATTTTTTTCTTTAAACGAAGCATAGTGATAGTATTTTATAATTATCTGAAAAAACCGATTGAATTTCTTGTTAAATTCCAATTTAAGTTTTTTAAAACATGAATGAAAACGAAAATGCAAAAACAAACCTCTTTTGAAAGACTAAAAAAAAGGAATGTGCTCGCTTGTGCGCCAGTGCACGTCGAAGGGGAGGTAGTGAAATTGTTATATGTAAGTTTGAGCACTTTTTTAAAATTTCTGTGTATGTATGAAACACTCAGGAATTTTATTTTGCAGACATTTTGCTAGGAGTCCTAAATAGAGTCTTCATTTAAAAGTTTACTTACATTTCTGCAACAAGAGAGTTTTTTAGAGCGCATGGCCTTTCCAACACAGCTCACCTTACATTTACACACACACACACTTGCATCCATAGTAACAGAGTTGCATGCATGTGAGTTAAAAGTCTGCTCTACAATCCGCTTACATCAACTTCCTTTGATCGCTTTCCTCTATGCCCCTTTCTTTGGTTCTTGCACTTACTTGTCAAATCTCACATTCGTACATCGACATTGCTGCAGCAACTGCATCGCTTACAAATCCTTTTTTAATTAATCGCATTTTCAAGTGATTTTCCATTGAATTTCGAAATTACAAACATTCGTTGCCATTCGCTTGCCAATCCCTCCAATCTAACCATTTTCAAATAACCCCTTTCAAGCTAAATATTTTAATGCCTAAAAGTGCAAGCGCAACTGTGCGCCGAGTAGCAAGCGACTAAGCGGCATTGCGCTGATAATGTGTAGTGACTGGAAATATTCACGCTGACTGCGGCGGCTTGTGGTTGCCCTTATTGTGGCTGTTGCTGCGGCCAACAAAGTTGCTGCCATTATCGCTGCCGCCAGTGCACAAGCAAATGGGATGATAGCGACTGCCGGTTGGCGGGTGGCGGTTGGTTAGCGAGCGAGTTTCCCTCACTTGGTCACCTCTAACGACTGCTGTCCTTTAGCCGCTATACGAGTATTAATATAATGCATTTTGGCTTTAGTTGTTGCGCTAGCTTCTGCGGCTTTTAACTTGTACCACCTCGAACACCCCACCAAACAACTATTAGCTGCTGATTCTTTGCTATCCTTCGCTAGGTTGCTGGCTGCAGTCTGTCGCTTGTAATCATGTGAATGCATGTGGAAAATTCCACTTCAGATTGCAAAAGCGCGGAAAATTAGAAAATTATTGTGGTTGGCGGTAAGAGAAGAGGCAGAGCAAATGTATGTTTGTAGTTGTGGCAACTCATACAACTTCAGGAGCTGCAAGTGTAAGGGTTAAATGTGGCGCCGAAATAAAGGTAGTTGCATGCTAGCAGCTGAGCAGCACATAATTTATGTGAAAATAAACAATAAAGTTATTCTAGTGTTTTTATTTTGATTTGCGCTTTTATATTAAGCAGCAGCAGCAGCAGCAAGTGCGGCATCAAATTAAAATCGCTCATACGCCCCAACGAACGGCTGTTGTTCGATTGCAAATTAATGCGCTGGCTTTTGTAGAGAGCAGCAGCGTGCGTTAGATATGTACATATTATGCAATCAATTCACAGTTAAGTGTATAACCTTGGCACAGTGCTGGCATTTGTTGCACCTCACAACTGTGTGGTTCACTTTGGCGCAGCAGTTGTTCCCCTACTTTATAGTTGTTGCGAAAATCCAAGCGCTTCTGCACTTGCTTGCTTGCTGTTTTTATTTGCTGCAGTTTTTTTTTTCTTCTGTACTTGCTGTACGATGCCACGCATTCTTCTTCATCTAGTACATTGTAGTCTTCTTCTTGCTTAACCTCATTCCCTTCACTCCACCCTTCATCATTCCTGCTGTTCTTATGTTTTCTTTGATTTACCGCATTGCTTCGAGGCATGTTGCATCGACAGTTGAGTGGATTCAGTCACAATGTAAAATTAAAATTAAGCCAACAACAGTGCAAATACGCATATTACAACAAAAGTAGCAACCGCGCACGTCTTACGTCGTTCGTCTTTCTCCTTTCGCCTTTCACTTTACACCTTTTCCTCATTCTTTCTCCATTGTTTCAGCTTTCCTTTGCACTCCACCCTTTGTTTTTGTATGCTCAGCATTGCGCCACAAATGAACGCACCCAATTCAAAAATTTACTCGCACAATGCAGGCACGAAAGCATGAAAAAGCGCCAAAGATGCAAAATTGAAATTGCAAAAAGCTTCGTGCTTTGTAGACTCGCGATTTCCCGCTTCCACTACTGGCAGTGACAGTGCAAAGGACAGGGAGAGCAATTGCGTTCGAAAGTAAAGTAGCGGAAATTAAAACATCGCAATTTTTTTTTATTCACAAAATATCGAAAAGGAATTTTCTTAGCTTTTGTGTTCAATTTCATTCATAAGTTAGTTTATAAGCTTTATATTGCTTTGGCTCTCATGAAAATTTGCCAATAGATAGTGCCAATCGCTAAGCAAGTATTACGTGTTTATCTCAATTTTTGTAAAAATATTCCGACACAAATTCGTTTTAGCAATCGATTTATAATAATTAACAGCAAGCGAAATTTCTTCTTTCGCTACATCCAATAGTTGTAAGACGATGCACTTGAAGTGCACGGTTCATTATCCTCTTTTTTATGCTCGTTTTTAATTTCTGATTAATTTTAATATGTGAGATTATGTCCACAACTTAAGCGTGTGCGAGATATAAGACTTTAAAGATTATTAAAAAATAATAAATAAGTTCAATGGCGCGATTTTTTTCTGTTTATAATTAACTGACATACCTTGTAACTAAACACAAAATATAAATCGAAACCTTGAATTTGCATTCAAAAAAATAACAAAAAAATGAGCAAAAAGAGATATTATTTTTATTTACTTTTTTCGGACAGGAAAAAGTATGAACGAACGCAATTCGAAGTATTCGCATTAATGAATTTTCGTGGCGATTTTCACTAACATTTGCCGTATAATTTGTTCTTTTACCATTAACGTTCAAAACTTTTCAATTTTCAAACACTTGCCAGCCGCAGAGAAATCGTTGGCATAACAGTTATGGCTAAATTATTGACAGGATCGCATTCTAGTCTGCCTTTTGCGACTTTATTTTTAAAAACCTTCTAAATATATTTTTGATTTTAATTGACTATTTCGCTGTTTATATCAGCACTTTAAATCTCACTCAAGCACTTTTCAGTAATCAAACTCGCTTTTTATGTTGAAGTAAACTGTACTTTCTTCTTTTAATAATTAAGCAAATATGGTTTTGCATTAAAATTTAAATGTTCAATAGCTGTGCATTTTAAATCCCGACACGTAATCAACTGCTGCCTTTCATGATTTGGCAATAAAAAAAGATTCATATGTTATGTTGCTGCGCTCCTCGTATTATTATTAATAAAATAACAAGCCATCTATAAGAAATATTTAATTACTTGCTCGCTGATTTTCAGCTTTTTGTGTAGATTTTTGAACATCCACATCTTTTTGTGTTTTCTGTCCGTCTTTATAGAATCGAGAGGGTTCTTAAGAGAATGAATAGATAATATTTCCTCATTTTCTTTTATTTGTAGCATCACTTTAAGAGATTTTCGTTAGCGCTGTTATATAATGGAACTCTTTTAGCTAATAAATTGAAATTGGAAACACATCTAAGGCAGTGGAAATTTGCAATTTGGTCTATTTTTTCACTCAAAGACTTAATATTTCAGAAATTTTGACTGTGTTTTCTTTCTTAACACATTCCTACTGATCTTCGTACAATAAATTGTATACTGATCAAAATATTTAGTTCTACATTACTCACTTGTATGCCTAAGTAATTTTTGGAATAATTCAACGTCAAAAGAATATGTCATAAGCTTAGTACACATCTGTCAAGAAAATCGAAAAATGCATGTAAAATGACACTCACGAAATTAATAAGAAATTTTCTTCTTTAGGGTTTTCGTATTCTGAAGCTCTCAAAAAAAATACTCTTAAAGTGTGTATACAATATTAAAAAAAAAACTTTTTTTTTTTATTTTAATTAAAAATTATAAATTTTATATGAAAATATGACCTTTGAAGAAGTCAAATATTTTCAGGAATATGTACTTAAATTGAACCCAAAAAATTGCCTGCTAACTTCATACTGCCTCTGCTCTAATGCACTTCGAAGCTAATTGATTTACGAATAGAACAATTTTTCGTATTTCTGACATACTTTAGACTTATTAAAACTTTTACTATCTTCTCGGCAACTTTCCGCACCATAATCTCATTGATGGTCGCACATTCACACCGAATTTCGGTTTTTGTTATTACCACAACCAACGAAAAACTACGAATTCAGAGAGCAGTAAAGTTACTTAGTCAGAAAACCTCGGTAGCTTTTCAATTATCTACGGGCTGTCTCTGCTTAACGAACTTTTTTAAATAATAATAAAATTCGAATACTGCCATACTGCAACCACCTTATTACCTCTTATGACAAACGCAGTTATCAACTCTTTTATATACTAACAAAAAAAAACCTTTGATATACCACACATATTTCCTACAGGGAAGAGGCGCACATAAATTTTACTTTTTCAGCTGCTTTGCGGAATTTTTGCGGTGTCGGCTTCTTTTCCAAAACCGGCCGCAGTGTGCGCAAAGAGGAATACGCGAAATCGGAAAAAAAAATCAGTTAAATTTAAAAGAGCGTAGATTGCAATGAAGTGAAAGTAATTCATAATAAAAAATATAAAAAATGATGCCGCACTGCAAGAGGATAGGCAAATTCCATTCAAAGCGATTTTCTGTGGTTTTCATTTTGGTTTATTTACGTTTTTGACTAAATTTGCATTACTTGCGCCAAATTGCGCGTTGTTTGAAAACAGAAAAAAAAAGTATTTTAAAAGGATCCGAAAATTGCAAGGACTGCGTTTGCACAATGCGCTTAAGGGTTGCTGACAGTCGGAGAAAATTTTGCACACAACGTTTTATTGCAACATTGACATGCAAACATAGATACAGTGCATTGCAAATATAATTGGTACAGAATGTTTCGCTTAGTTTTTTGTTTTTCTTTTTACAAAGAGAAAGCAATGCAATTACTTTTTCGCCAGCACTGCGTATGGCAGCGAAGCTCATATGAAAAGAGGCTTTCGTACACTCAGTTTATAGCTTAACAATGTAGAATATCTAGAAATAGAGGGATCCTGAAAATAGCAATACAATTTTATTTTTAAAATCTCTTGACGTTATATTACCAGGTCACAATATATGTATCAGATAATCTTCCGTTAAACCAATTTAAAATTAAAAAATTTAAAACTGAGACATAAATCAAAAAAAAAATATACAATAATGTGTGCAAATTTGTATACTAAAATTTAATAATCAATAAAGATCTTGGCAAATTTGTGATTTTTGCCAAAGAAAATTTGTTTTTTAAGAAAATTTTTTTCACAAATTTTTTGTCGGAAAAAAAGCTAACAATTATCCTATTCTTTTATCTATAAATTAAGGATAAAATTTTAGTATGCAATTTTATAGCACACAAAATTAAAGTGTTATAAAATATAATTTACAAGTGAATTTTGTACAGACTTCTGAAAATTTTTTTTAAACTCCATTTTGTAATTTTATTTTCATGTAACGCACACATTTAAAAAACAAGCTTTTTTACTACGTAAACCATTTACGTTATACGAAACAAAAATGAAAAAAAAAAAATTTAAAAAAAAAATTTAAAAATCTGTGCAAAGTTTAGGATATTATTGTACTCGAATTTATATGGCTATAAAACTTTGAATTATGTTTATTTTACTAAGTATACGAAAAGTAAATAATTTTATGAAAATAGATGTTTTTTATGCAAATTTTGTGTAAATTTTAAAATTTTAATTCATACGCCTTTGTGCATATTAAAATTTTTTTTTAACAAATTTTTCCTTTTTTTCGAACTTTTTTTTTTTTGATTTTCTACAACGTTGTTTTCCTTTGTTGTTAGTTAATCGCTGTACCAGTCACACTTGTGTTCGTTGATGAGAGTTGCTACGCTTTGCAGTTAATTTCAGTTGCTCCCACTTGGGATTTGATCATTAGTAAAAAGAAAGGATTTTGATTTCTTAATTATAATTTCTTATGACTTTTATTTGAGATATGTTGATAAATATTCATCGGCAACCCCAGTAAATATGTATGAACATCTACATACAAACTGGTAGATATAACTTTGTATTTATCCCTCTACACATTTGCATGCAATGGTCCAACCCCTTCAAAACTTACAAATCCCTGCGCAAACGAATCGAAATCTACTAACAACTTTAAAGAGGGAAAACTTGAAATAGCAGCATTTCCAAACAGCCAACAACAATTACATAAGCGTAAACAAACTCAATGCATATCTATACAACTACAGGTGAACCTTTATATATACCCCGTAGCAAAATTTTGACACAGTCTGAACGGCTGATATTTCTACATTATCAGCTTCGTGATTGTTTTCGAACTACCGCCAAACGGATTCAGAGCGAGGCCTTTGAAACTCACGTTTCGCTTGTTACGCTGTCGTTAAACCCTGCCGAGGTGCTTGCCGATTGCAAGAAGGCTTTACTTTAAACGTTTGAAACTGGTTCAAAAGCTCTGCATAAAGCGACAATTTCCACTTCGCAGGATATCGCCGTGTTAAAAAAGACGCTTCAATTCATTGATTTGGGATAGAAAGTGATCCACTACCGTCCCATTTTGTGCTAGTTCTACACGAGTTCTGAACCATTTTATTTTGCTGCAGGGTACATATGCACACATATGTATGTATAAACATATCTATATAGCATACATATGTACATACAAAAGAGATATACCACCAAGTGTTCGTATGCAAATATTGCCAGGATCGAAATTTTGATTAAATGCATAAGCATCTACTTCCTTTATAGTCTATGCGAACTTTGAGGCAGACATATGTACATATATACATACATACATATGTTGGTATGTATGTATATGCAAATAAGCAGTTAAGTATTTGTATTTGTATTCAAGTGAAGCACATATTGACTTGTTTTGAATTTATGGATACTGTAGGTAGCTTCAAACATTTTTACTTACATACTATGTATGTGTGTGTATGTAAAGCTTAGAATGTAGCTGCCTGGCTGAGCTTCAAATCCACTTCTAAATCTTTTTATTATTACATACATTTTTCTAAAATTTAAAGTACCGCACTTCAGTGAAATTTCTTGCTTATTATAAATGCATTAAATATAGAGCGTTTTAAAACTAAAAGAACAACTACAAAATTACAACTTTTCGGGAATTAAGTTTTCTTTTATTTATTTTTAGTCGAATGCTTACTTTGCATTTAAAATACGGTTTCTTTCCGAACAGAAAAATTTACACACTTAAGTGTAAGACCAAGTTTCAAATTTTATACACAGTTTGTAATGATTTAAAAAAATTGGGTGGAAATTATGAACATTAAAATAAGTTGAGAGTTTTCTTCAGATGCAGTATTATAGCTTATTAAGTTTTTGTTCAAACGCCTGCTGGTTATAAGTGGCCACCATTGATTTTTGACATTTTTTTGCTGTAGGTGTTTTGGATTCATCTTCCATACACTCGTATATTTTTAAGCCTTTTTTTTTTTAAGAAGAAAATGTGACGAAAAAATGTGTCAGTTATTAATATTTTAACAACTCAAAAGCGATATTTAAATTAACAATACTTGCTTTGTATTTTTTCATGAGAAATAAGTGTACAAAATATATAAGAATTTAATACACTATTATTTATTTCTCACCTAACCTTTTTTTTATAAAAAAAACAATATAAAAATATTTATAAAGTAATTTGGATTATAAAATACAAGCAAAGACTTTTACTTTATCACATATGTATGTACCTATGTATGTATGTATTTCACATAAAGAAAAAAAACCAAAATAAAAAAAAAATTTAATTATAATGAATAATATATAATAATAATAAAAAAAAAATCAGCTCTCATTTGCATCATTTTTTTCAAAAAAATTTTTTCATTTACAAAAAAATAGTACAATATCATAAGAGGATTAATAAAAAGTTTTGAATGTAAACGACACATTCTGTTTAAGTTAAGAACAGTAATTTATTTTAGTTATACTCTTTTAATCAAATCTAAAAAAACACTGTTTAATATAAAATTATTGCATTTATTGGTTTTCTCTGGGAATTTGTTTATTTTTTAATTAATTTTTTTTTTTATATTTGTACGTGAATTCAAAATAATTTATCAGTTTTAAATTTTTTATTGTACTTGGTTATTTATGATTTAATATTATTTCTATAAATATTTTTTCGAGAGAAACAAGTTATTTTTAAGCTTCTTACGTTGGTTTATTCATTAAATTCTTAAAGCAAACTTTTATTTATTTATTATTTTTTGTGAAGAAATCTTTTTGTTAAATTTTTTTTTTTGAACATAAATTAAACTGATGACAAATATATATGATATTTTTTTTAAACAATTACTAATTTTACAGATGAAATTTCTGGACATATTTGTGCGTTAAGTAATCATTTTAAGGATTTCAAGTGTTAAATGTATAAACACATTAAAATAAAATTTTGTTGAAATGCAAAGTTTTTTTTCCTTATATATAAATTTGCAACATCAACGACTTATTTTGTACGCGAAATATTTTTGATTTAATTTTAAATATCAACAAATTAAGAAAATGCTATTCCTTTTTTTATACTCACTCTCAAACCAAAATAGAGGTACACTTTTTTGTTTCACTTTTAAATCAAACAGAACATTTGATATTTATGTGCATAGCATTTCCATAATATTTTATTTTAGCAAAATATTTTTTGAGCATTAAATTAAAAGTAAGAACAATAAGCTAAACATATAACATGTTTTTCTAACTTCATTATCAAAAAAAAAAAATTTTTTTTAATTAATTACGTTCACCTATTACTCAAAGCTTAAAAAAAAAAAAAATTTTCACATATGCACATTGCGAAATTTTACACTTCATTCATTCATCGTATTTTATACGCATCATATTTGTCAAAACTTTTATTCAAATCGCATCATTTCATTAAATACGCATACATTTTTTACAAACGCCCATTCATGTTTTTCAATTTTCCGCAGTTTTAAATCTCTTTCAAAGCATATCAGTGATGGCAGCATAAAAATTTACTACCAATTAAAAAATATACTAGCAAAAAGACTTTAATAATAAAAAAAGCGGAAAAATACAAGCAGCAAATAATTTGAATACAATTCTTTTTTTTTTTTTTTTGACATAAAAGTATATATTTTGCTATCAGATGACCGTGCAATAATATTTAATTGTCGATAACGACAGCAACATTTACATGTGTACAGAAAAATGTTGTTGCAAATAAATCACAAATAACTGATAACTTGCACTGCAATCACACACACACACACACCTAACCAGTCAAATATATTAAAAACCTACTCACAACTGCAATTGATTGCCTTGCACTGAGCATAAAACCAATGTGAAAAAAATAGAAAATAAATAAAATAAAAGAAATCCATAACCATAAAACAAATTGCAAAGAGCAGAGTAAAACAATTAAAATCAACAAAGTATGATACAAAAATAAAGAAATATGCAGAAGAATGCCAGCAAATCGATTTTCTTTTTCATTTGTTACAATTCTACAATTGCAATAATAACAACAACAAATTGTTAAACAATTCGAGTACACAGCTGTGCGCACTTTTGCACTTGCTCGCTACAACAACTACAAAAAAATCTATACTAACTAATATCTCTATTTTTGAGCACAAACTAAGTAACAAATTCAAATTCAAATTCACATTGTTTATTCGAAAGCAATATTCATGTTATTGAATACAATGTACAGCATTTGTACAGGGATTTGCGATGCGAAAGTGCTTTGTTGTTGCGGTGTTCGAGTTCGAGTGCAGTCATTCATCAAAACTAAATTAAATGCACAGACAATCACTTTAACAGCAAGCACATATTTTATGTGCATAATTATGAATGTAATGGGTTTGCATAAATAAATATCGTAGAGGAAAAATTTCCATTGTACTTAAACAAATAAAGTGTAAACAAGATGAGATTAATAACAGTACGAGGAGACTAACTAACTTTCAGTAAATTAAAAAAAAGCAAAATAAATTGTAAGAGCAGACTAACAAAATTGTGTAAAATATATTTTATTTTTCATAAATAAAAACTGCTTTTAAATCAACTTTAAAAGCTACTTCATGCATTTTCTAAAAAATCCATATTTATGAAAAATAAAATAAGAAAATAGTAAAAAATAAGTTAACCTTAAAAACATTGTTAAAATTCAAACTTATACAAAGAATACATCAATACTAAATAGGGCCGAGATTGCCGAAAAAGACGGCCGAATTAAATAATAGCGATTCTGACTTAAATGTAATCGAAATATGAATACTGCTTGACTAAATAGCTCAGGTATAAATTTTTTATATACATTTACAAGCATTTTGAATTCAAATAAATAAGTACGGATTTTTATTCGAGCGCCATCCATCGAGTACAGAGTATCACAGATCAGAAGCGCCACCTAGCGGACTCATTTTTCCCCGCACTTATTTCTCTTCAAACAAGTAATACAAATTTTGAATTAAAGATATTTGAAAAGTCCTGTATATAATTTTCCGAGGAGCTCGACTCTTGCGACACCTAGAGGGTAAATTTTAATTTTTGCAATCGTGATGAGACGTTCATTATATAAATTTTTATTTTGGATGAAATCAATTTATAAATAGCTCAACTTAAGCGCCACCAAGCGAGTTTGAAGAGTCTTATGCATTTATTTTCCTAATTTAATGTCTTGACCTTGGATTTTTATGTTTAAAAGTAAACCTGCAAATATACACCACCATAACTATTAACAAAGTGTGTACTTATTTTTTAATAATAATAATAATAGTCCCAACGGTTTTATCCCTCCATACCCGCCCGACCGACGCGAGGGGCGCATCCGCATGACGCACGGATATATAAAAAAAAAAAAATTTGTTTTTTCATATATGTTGCGCCGAGTCATGAAAGGCAGAGGTTTGTTAAGTGTCGAGATCTAAAACTCTCCAGCTACAGAACAAATGCTCATCAGCTGATCGAATAGTAATATATACGTATGTATGTATGTATTAATTATTGAGAGAATTGAGTATATTTTTCTTTATGTAAAAAAGTGAGTCTGAAATATCAAAAGAACCGGAGTGAGTGTTAAAATCCTGACACAAACTACGGAGTGGCTCATTTAACTCAAAATTGCTTTTACATGGCTTCAGAAAGAGAGGCCGGAAATTTCTTGAAATTCTGGAGGGAACGTTTAGTTTTATTTCGCTAAGAAGAGATGGGCTAGAGATCAAGCCTGTCAGTAACTTGACCAAAAATACAATGCCTAGCATTTCTCTGCGACTAGCAAGTGTAGGAAGATTAATGAGTTTTAAACGACTTATATATGGCGGCAGGTTGTACTGAGAATCCCAACGAAAATTCCTTAAAGCAAAAAGTAGAAATTGTTTTTGAATTGACTCTATTCTGTCGGAATGAACTTGTTGTGAAAATGCTGCGCCCAAAACTATGTCAGAGTAACATATAAAATGGAAATGTACAAAAGCTTTAAAAATTTCCTTACATTTATTATCAATCACGTTTTAAGCGAAGTGGTTTTTACAAAAGGAATGCTATGTTTTTTGGTAATGACAAAAGTTTTTGGTGGAAAAGAGTAACTGCTGCGTTTACAAGAAAATTAGTAGAAATTTGCTCTATAAAAAGAAAAAAAATGTCGATGCTTTGAAGTGGTCAGACGTTTCTTTTTTAATTGATTAGTCCCCTAATTGTCATTCACTTTTGAGCAGTGAGTTCAGTAGCTCCCATGAGCCATTTCAGAGGTACCCAACTCCTTAAAGTCCTGAATCCAAAGTCTTTGGCAGCAATGCTCGAAATTTTTTTTGTGGAAAAAAATTTGCGAACAACGTCCGTAGAAAAATGGTCAAAAATCAACCGTAATTTGGAGGAACTTGATACTTCCATTTTTTAAACCAAAATTTAATAGCAAAAAAAATGTTTAGGAATTTTGAAAAAAAATTGTACATTTCATTAAAGTTTGTTAAATTTTTCTACATTGTATACGCAGTTTAAAACTTGTGCTTATATATTTTCTATCGCAGAGTTATCTGACTTTAAGACGAAATATTTTTAAACAAATTGTTAACTGTCATACTTGATGACGTCAAAAATATGAAATTTTTTATATAATATATTAAAATTGGTCTAGGTAATGGTTTTTCTTTTTATTTAATTACAAATGTCTATCAAAAAACTTTAAATTATTCTAACATGTCTCATAGACCAGGAGAATATTTCATTACCTTCGTATGTATTTTCACGCTTTTTTCCTGCCATTCCTGCCCACAGTGGCACCGCTTAGAAACACCTTGCCCGCGATCGGTATAAGGGGGAAATTGGCCGCTCAAAAGGAGCTTATTGTTGTCATTGCATGACAGAAAATGTGATTGATGCAATCTCAAGAGAAATAAATATTTAAATATTACACTCTCGCTGTTTTTCGTTTAAATTATTTAAAAATATATTTTTGTTACTTTAATGTGTTCTTAACATGTTTGCATGTTCAGTAGCACAAATTAATAATTTATTTGTCTGCGAGTGCGAGTTTTAGCTGTGCAGCAAGTCGAATTGTGTTTGTGTGTATGAGTGTTCAGCTGTTATACAAAACTGTCCGCAAACGTCAGTAGGCATTCAGCTTTGTATATATACTAAATATGCACATACATATGTATATATTTGTATGTGTCAATGCGTAAATTTTTATTTATATTCATACAGTCATATTTGTGCTCACGTGTGAACTGTTACTATATTTTCGGACAGATTGAATTTCTTGCTGTTGCCGCCAGCTTTTCACGCACACAAGCACATATTTGTCGCTGTTGTTGGCACTACATACTTTATTTCCATTTTCATTTCAACCAATTTTTGTGTCGCATATTTTCTTTCGTTATTTTGTAGATTCATTGCCGATGGGATTTTTTTTGTTTCAACACCGCCACGGGGCGCACAAAGCATAAATACAAAAATTTGACTGCACGTATGTGTTTGTACATATATACATATGTACATAAGTATGTAAGTGTCATACCTCACATACATCCACACATACATATCGAATCAACTCGCCTCGGTGTAATGGTCAATAAAATTTAATCGATCCCGAGGTTCGGCAACGGGCCAAGCAAGCGTGCTATCGGCTAGTCAGTGTGGGTCGTTTGGCTGGTCAGTGAATTCAATCGTCGGCCTTGTGTGGGTTATTGAAAGCCAAAGGCTGCGTAGATATTTACATACATATATACATACAAATGACAGCTACTTTCTACTTTTGTTGCTCACAAATGCGGTGGTTTTATTTTTTATTTTTTTTTTCATTTTTTCTCCTTTTTGCTCGCCGTCGCATGTGTTAATTAATCATTCTTACGGCCTGTTGTGTGACGCGTTAAGGGTTAATAAAATTTGAAATATTCGTTGGCTTATATTGAATAATCCCGACTGTCAATTGTAAGCTCTCCGTTATACTATGGACTTATTTTTGTTATTTCATTGAAAATGTGAATAAATAAGGAAATTTCAAGAGATGTGGTTTGTGCAATAAAATATTTATGGATATTTAATATTTATGCTTGCATATTGGAATGCAAAGGCACTTTTTTGATTGATATGTAAGGAAAGTTCTACGGAATTTATCCATAAATACATACATATGTACATTGTATGTACATTTGTACATTTATTGGAGTTTGTATGTAATTATATTTGTGATAAAGTGATGTAGTGAGGAGATATTTATACAGTTTTTATAACCACTAACACAGGTCTGCAACAAGAATGCTGTCAGGATATTTCCAACTGATTTCTATGTATTTGGGTGTTCTGAAAACTAAAAAAATACTCAAAAAATTCCAGAAAGCAAAATTTTTTTTTAAAAAAAGTTTTTTTTTTTGCTAATTTCTAGGCATTAATAATAGGTATAATTTTATTTTGATTACTTTTTTTAAATGTTTACCATTGTGTGAGCTGCATTAATAAACATAAACATGTTTACTTCCTACATTGCCCAAGAGGACGAGTTGGTTTATTGTGCCAATATTGAAGGTTTGATGGATACATTTAAGATCTCATACGACCCAGCAGAGTGGCGTATTTTCATAGATTCTTCAAAAAAAAAGCCTTAAAGCAGTTCTGTTTCACAACCCCGGTTTCTATACTTCCATTCCTGTCGGTCATGCCGTACACCTCAAGGAAACCTACAAGAACTTGTAATTGATTCAAGACCTTGAGACCTTCCCGATGCTTCCCACAAGCGAAAATGTACCAAAAGGAGTCTCACTGAGAAAAAGAAATGTGTTTAGTGCTTACTAATTAATGTATTTTACATAAATACAATAATTTTGTTACGCAATTATAAATGTAAAATTTTTTTTTTATCTTTTATATTTTATTTTAAGATGATAACTTGTTTAACATAGACACCATCATTCTCAGAAAACGTGATGTTCTATAACAAAATTAAAGTTATTTTCGGCTTCAGCACACCTAAAAACATAGGAATTACACAAAAAAACCAAAACAGTTCTCAATTATTTTTTTTTGTTTTTGCAGACTTGTGTAATTATCACATTATTTTTCCATATTTTTTTAATAAATTTACAATAAACTCGTATTTCGAGTTGGAACTAAAAAAAAACAGTATACATTTTGTCCAAATTTAAAAAAAAATTGCTTGGGTATGTCGCAATTTTTTGTAAAGATTATAAAGATAAAAATTCCGAAGGAGCATTGCGTTTAAATATACTGG
Source organism: Philophylla caesio (assembly GCA_963971545.1). Taxonomy (NCBI): domain Eukaryota; kingdom Metazoa; phylum Arthropoda; class Insecta; order Diptera; family Tephritidae; genus Philophylla; species Philophylla caesio. The sequence goes on along the minus strand of OZ020609.1, from coordinate 79,545,629 downwards.
GCACGAAAAAAAAAATTTGTGAAAATAGGGTTAAAAAATTACATTTTTTTAAGAGCATTATTAAAAAAAATTGAAAAAAATTTACTGTAATATGCAGGGAGTTCAAATTACATTTTTACGAAATGTTGTTTTCATTCACAAAATTGTTTAAAATTTTTTTTTTTTTTTCTTGAAACTTCTTATCTTACGTTTCAAAAGGCAGAAATAGTTAAGTGGCATTTCAAGCCGAATTCAGGACTTTTCTGACCCAAAAAGTACCGAAAGTGTACCGGAAAAATATTGAAAATATACTTAAAATGTACCGAATACGTACCGAAAATTATCGAACATTTACAGAAAAAGTATCAAAAATGTATGTACCTAACAGTAACGAAGGTGTACCAAAAATTATGCAAGTCCACAGAAAAAATTACATAAATCTACCTAAAAATATCAAAGGTGCACAGAAAAAGTATCGAAATTCGTTACAATTTGTACAAGTACTTTAATTGTATCTAAAAGTATAAAAAGTGTACCAAAAATAAAGCAAAAAGTATCGAAAATGCACTGAAAAAGTACCTAAATAGTACAGAATATGTACCTTAAGGTAAACCAAAAAATACCGACAATATACCGAACTAATCTCGAAATGGTTCAGAATATGATTCGCGTATTAAGACTTAAAATTTCTTCCCTCATAATTACTATGAAATACTGATAATTATTATGGAAAAACTCCTACAAATATATGTTAGTCAGAAAATGATATAACTTCATTAAATAATGGAACTCTTTTTCAATCCATTTTTGAAGATGTTTGGCTTACTGCCTGTAGTCCTTTAATATTTTCACTAGAAATTATGAATATGATTTCCCAGCAAAAATTTACTTCCACAAAACCCTTAACAGCCCTTCATTTCGGCTTGAGTGCTCGGAAGTAAGCAATGCTCAAAAGTGTCGAGTAGATATAAAAAGACCGCATACAATTCAACAAAAAGCGTGCGGGAGGGCACAAAAGCAACTAACTTTGGTGCTCAAACAATTAACGCTCAAAACTAGTCAACAACAACGCCACCGATCAACGCGTCACCTTTGGTGCAAATCGATTTTCACTTTACCGACTTCACAAAAGCATGCTTCGAAACCAAGAAAAAAACATGGAAATTAGTAAAAGTGTTAAAAAAAATAAGGGAAATGAAAATAAAAGTGAAAATATCGTCAAAAGCACCAATGATTCAGTGCGTCGCTTTGAGGTAGAGGCGCAAAAAAAAAAAATGCTGCTACATTTTGACAAACGCATACTTTATGTTTCGCTCCTTTGGGCAGTGACTCAAAATATGAACGAAGGGGAGCAGGAGGCGAAAGCTTAGTTAGTGAGTAACGGAAAAGGGTGGTTGAAGTGGCGCAAAGTACTCCATTGTAAATTGTAACTGGCCAAATGTTACAAATGTGCGCCCACAACATCGTTGGAGCTAGCAACGCCACCACCGCCACCCAGCGCAGCCCACCACTTCCTGCATTTGCCAGTGAATACCCAGTAGGAAAGGTCATTGAATGATTCACATCGATTGCATCTTCATGTTCAAGACGTATGTAGATTAAGTCAACGTACAGCGATATATCTTGTCTGCATTCCAACACTCAGAAACATATGTAAAAATAGAATATCGAATTTCTTTAATTAGCTTTCAACTAGTTTTCTACTAGTTCTAGAGAGACTAGTTCGTATTTCAAGTTTATTGTCAAATACGTATCAGATATACAATTTGATATTTGGAATTTGTCTGCAACTAGTTACATGCTAGTCTTGTTTGCTTGCTCGTTTGAAAAGTCATACAAATTTTGAATATCACGATTTTCGTTTCCTACGAGGCCAACCTCAGACGCGGACACTTTTACAAAGCGCGTGAATTGGAGCGTAACAAAAACAACCGCAGCAGCGCAGTCATCCACCACACGCCCGTTAATTTGACTAGCTCGCAGTTGACCAATGTCCGACACTTTTTTTGTTTGTTTTTTTTTATGGTCACACTCTAACTTCTCCCTGCAGTTTGGACGATTGCTTTTTGTGATATGTAGTTATTAATGTTTTTCGCTGTTCAAAGCGCTTCGCAACAAATGTACATGTCAATGCAGGAGAAATAGAAAACTTTGAAACAAAAAAACCACAACAACGAAAAAAATGCTACGCAGTACAAGATATTGAATGCGTTAATCTTCAACAAAGTACTGAATATATGACCATTACGTAGCGTTTTTCATTTCGGATTCGAGCCAACAGATGTAGAGCGAGGTGAAGATAAGTTTTTTAACCAGATCTCGAAAATCTTTAAATTTTCGTTAGAGATTCTTTAAGGTTTGAATAATAGTTTTAATACGCTGTCACAAATAAAAATCTTTTTTTTTCTGGTCTGATTTTTTCCGGCATTACTTGGGTGTGAAAGTTATCATGAGTGTAATTTGTAGACTGTAAATTTTTTCGCATCAGAAGTACATCTTTACACCCCGATTTATTTTTTTTTTTTGAACAAACTTGTTCGAACTGCGAGACCTTTGCACGGAAATAGTTGAACAGTATACTTTTCTTTTCAACTCACGCGGCTACTTCTTCTTGTCGGGATGTACATCTTGCAGCTACGCAGAATTCTTTTTCCTATGAATTTGTGTGTTTTTTCAGTCCTTACAAATTGTGAATGAAATCAACTTCATTTAAAAAGTTAATTTTGTAATTAGCGAAAGAACTTCAAAAATAGACCGTAATTTTTATCCACTACAAATTTGGACTTTTCTACTTAAAATTTAATAAACTCATAAAAGCTCACAAAAGTTCTATTACATTTTAAAGCTCAAAATACTGATGAAATTTTATTAAATCATTTTCGATTTTCATAAAATTTAAAAATGGATTTTTATGGTTTTTGTTAGCGATTGAGGGGCATTTGATATTACGAGTACATCGCATTGAGCCCAAATGCATTATTTGGGTATAAATTTTCCATACAAATTGGCATTGCCGAAATAACTCATTTCGACGCATTTGAACAAAATCATGAACGAAATGCGTGCCAACACGACATATTTTATCGAACGCATCAAAAAATAACAGCCCTTGAAAAAGATTTGACCAATTTTCGACACTGAAAAGTGTTTGTCAACATAATTAATAGAAGAATAAGTAAATGACTTTTTGAGTAAAACATATTTTTTCAGCAAAAAATCATTCTATTTCTACCAATATATTCTTTTAACTCTATGCACTTAGTTCAGCGTTTTTCCAATTTTTTATTTCCCTCCAAAAACAAGCTTTTCTCAAGACACTCAAAATAATATTGCATGGATTTTATCGCCGAATTTCGGTGTAAGGACCTTTAATATTATTTTTTTGTTCAAAGTCAAGAGGTTATCTGCTTTCAATGGCTTTTAAGCATAAAATAAATTACTCAACTTGCTTAAAATTGCACAGTAGTCTATTATTAGATGACCATTAAAGATAGCAGTAATAAATTTAAAATTTTCTGCGCGGAAAAGTCACTGACTTATCAAACCGCCTGCGTACAAAACAGATGTTTTAAATGAAGTGTCAGAGGAAATGCGAATAAGATAATATAAAATGTTTTAAAATGACTCATTTGAAATGCGCGTTTAGGCTCAATATACCATAAATGTATTATTAATTGAAAAATAATTAGTTAATATTAGTTATGTTGTAATTTGTAAACGCGTATACTTTTATTGAAAATTTGTTGAATTTTTTGTTTAATTTCTACAAAGCTTGTAAGTTGGGTTTTGCTGGAGAACTCTCTGTAGTTAATAAAATTTAAAGATTCCTTAAAAGCAAAATAATTGGTCAACATGTGGGAAACATTTAAATTTGTTAAGAGTTATGATTTCACTACGGAATTAAAGAGCATACACATTGACAGAAATGGGAAACTTCATATAAATTGAAATACATTTTTTAATATTTAAAACAATATTTTATGTACATATATGAAAGCAATGTAGTAAAGCAGTTTGAATTTTTATTAAGATCACTTCTTATTGAATTCAAAGCAAGTAAATTTCCAAATCGAAAATAGACCTAAACGTTTTTTCACGGCAAACAATAACATGGCGCGGAAATTTAAAAGAATACGGCAAATTTAATTAGATATCAAAATAAATAATATTTAATTTCAAACATTACTTACATCAAACTCGGCTACGGTTGGTGGTGTCAATTAGAGTTTGTTGGCAGTTAGAAATAGAAAAGAACTGTGAGGCGTTCCCGGCTAACCACAAAGAAGAGAAGTGAATAGGGACCATTCATTTATCCCATTCAAGCAATAATTTTGCATTACATTTTTTATGCCAAATTTATTAGTTGAAAGCACTTGCGCTTGCAGTTCACCAATTCGGAAATTCCCACACAAATCTTGGCCTTAATCGCATTGAAATCAGTATGCGTAAGAAAAAAAAATATAAAAAATATGCCTCTACTATGATATACTTCAGGCGAAAAGAGAAACTACAATAAGGCCGAAGAAGAAGAAAAGTTTTTCCGAAAACTTCTAGGCTTGCGACCAACATTTCAGAAACACGCAACAACTTATCACTGCAGCGAACGTAGCTTCATCGAAGTCCTGCAACTGCTAACACTACTAACACTACCATAAACACACCTACACACACAAAGTGCACAACAGCGAGCATAGCAAAGTTTTTAAGAATTCAAAGCCGAAGCGAAAGACTTTTGCCAACTTTTAACATGAAAGTCCCGACCAAATGCAATTCACCGAATTACGCCAGTTTAACTGCCAACGCGAGCAAGCGCAACTCTGAGCAAAAGCGCACTGCCAAAAAATCTAAGTCAACGCGAACGAACGAACGAACACGCATGAGCTAGCAGAGCGATTGGTGGGCGTGCGGAGAGCGGCGAGACGGGGGCGATCGCTGAAAACGAAAAGCAATGGCAGCGACAGCGTTGTATCTCAGCACTTTTGTAGCGTCTTGTCTTGTCTTGTCTTGTCTTCCTCTTTGCTTTGCTTTACTTTTGTTTTTTGGTATTTTTTTTTTTTACGTACTTGAGTAAACTTTCATGAATTTGTTTGCAACTTTACACGCCAACAACTTTGCACTTACACCAACTTAAACTTGGAACAATAATAACAACAACAACAACAACAAAAACAAATGAATGCTATAGCAATAGCCAGAAATAACAACGGACATAAAATAAACAACGTACCTAACTATGCCCCACAATTGAGGAAGAAGAAACATTGCCAACAACAACAATCCATATGAGATTGTAAAGTAACTGAGTAACAGGCGCGTTAACGGTGCCGATAGCTGCAATGACAACAACCAGCAGCTGCAACGACAATAATAACAACAATAGCAAGTCGTGTGCAGTGAACATGGTCGCGTAAATTAAATTGCAACAAATTTACAGGCAACAAAATGAAGCGCACACACGTTGAACGAGGAGCATATGTTACATATGTACATATGTATGTATTTATATGGATGTGTAACGCGAATGGCAAGAATATCAAGTGTGGTTGTCATATGAGAATGGGTGCTGTGGTGGGCGTGGCTCGTTAAAATTGGTTCTATCTATTTTTCGGTACATGGAAGGCATTATTCGAAGCTTTGTTAGCTTACGCTTATTTTGTTAATCTTCTGCATTAGATATTAAAAGAGCTTAAATCCAATTTGATTATTTGCCAATAAAACACATACAAAATTTCAACTTCGTACTGTGAAGCATTCAAGCACATTTTCTGCATTTCACTTTTACTCGTATTTGTTCACTTCGCTAGGCAAATCGAGATAGACTCACCGTACAAATTCATTCGGAAGTGAAATATAGAACATGCCTGATTGCCTATAACTATATTATTCTGCACTTAAGCTAGCTTTCTCTGAAGCGAGATTATTTCGTAGCACGCTTATGTTCACTCGCTGTTTTCATGTTCTTAAGCCGTTGTCTATGTCATTATCGGCATCTAATCTTTCAATGCATTTGATATTGCATTCGTTATCCATATAAATATCGTGATAAAAATTTTCGTTGACACAGAAGATGGCACAACGCCGAAACCGGTTTGTCTCCAAACCAAACTTGACAAGCGATGACGGAAAAACGTTGCTACAAACATCAACATTCTACCCTGTCGGACAAGAAAGACGAGCTAAGAATACAAATCACTTTAACTTACCTTGCCTCACTTTAGCTTAGTAAACTCACCATACCTAAGCTGACCGTACCAAAACACACAACACCTTACCTCACCTCGCCCAAACTGACCATATTCACACTTGCAACACCGAAACCTCTGACAAATCAATTCTCTTCACCGCCTTACTTCACTTCAGCTCGTTTTGGCTCTACTCAATTTATCTCATCATCTTATATCAGCTCACCACACTTCATATCACAGCTTAGCGAACAAATCAAAAACAAAAAAAATTTATTACATTGTGAATTGATTATCTTAAAATTTCGCAACCATGAATTATAAATGTATATGAAAATTATGAAAGGATTAAGAAATCTATCATGGGAAGTTTTCCTTGCATAGTGTTGGAGCGAAAACCGGATGATTATTTGGGTCCAGTAATAAACATGAATATACAAATTTACATAAATATAACCGAATTTTTTGCGATATACGAACGTTATTACATTTGGACTTCTGACTTCTAAAAATGCTGTATAAAATATTATCCATTAAAAGCCTTATTTAATTGAAAATACTGCGTCGAACATTGAGCAGAGTAGATAATTAAACTTAGGAAACAATTTGGGCACATTCGCTTCAAAGGATTTGTGGATCACTTGGTAAAGTGGCGGATCCAATATGACGGAGATAAAATTAAAAACAAAATGATAATAATAATTAAGTGGATTGTATTGGATTGTATAGGACAAAGACCCTTACTTTTATAGTTCCTAATTAGAGATGTGAGAATGAACAATTCAAAATTACAAATCCGTTTTGAAGCACAATAAATTCAAAAAAAAAAAACTAACCGTTCGATTCTCTAAATACTGGCAATGCTGCTTGTCAGTGCTGCCATGTCAGTACCGCTGTTAGTTGAAAGCTTTTTTGTATTCTTATTCGGCTACTGACAAGCTGAAAGCTCTTTTTACTCACCACGCATCCTAATATCAAACGGCTGTTTTGGGGATTTAAAATAAACAAATGAAAGATTGAGATGATATTGTACCATATACATAAAGTTTTTTTTTAAATATTCCTATGTCCTATTGAAGGCTGACTCATTGGCAAATTACTGTTATTGCCCATACACTTTTGATATGAACCATGGCAGCTAAAAATCTTAAAAAAAAAATGCAAAAGATAATTATTTCATGTCATTTGGCTCAATCTCTTCCATTAAGTGCCTGCATAACAATTTGCTCAGCCTGAATTTTTTTTTTAAATTCCTCCTCTGGCAAAACGAAAGCATCACTGGCATCCCTTAGATAACGTGACTGTTTACGTCTCTCCCTTTTCTCATTGTTTTTCTGGGCTTGAATAGCCAATATCCACATTAAAATTATTTCCTCCATATTTTTCGTTATGTTCAAAATAAACAACTGTCAACACCTTTTTGAGAACTGACAATGCTGTCCGTAATTGAAGTTCTTTCACTGCGCTAGAATAGTAAAGAATGACTAGCTGTCAGGAAAGTGACTGAGGTGAACTTGTCAGTGATACGGAATCGAGCTGTAAATATCAAAAGTTCTTCTTTACATTCAAATATTAAAAAAAAATTGTCAAAATTGGGTTTTTAAATTTTTCATTGCAGTTTGTATATTTAATGTTAACAATATTTTAAAAGACTTTTTAATTATACTTAAAGGCCTTTTAAACGGTAGTTATGTAGAGTTACTACTTTTATAGGCTCATATTTCATGCTATTTTTTTTGTGACTATGCACAGGATATAAAAGTTTGTGCGGGCTAGTTATCGAAAGCAATTAACTGTAGATAATTTGCATTTGTAAAATCTATACATATAAATTAAGATACACGTAAAACTATTCTTCAATTTACGGGACTTAAAAGAATACTCGTCAACACTAACTCTAAGTATCAAAATATTGATTGCACTCCACTACCGTTTTTTAGCTGTGAGTGCTCACTTCAGTCTATTTAATGCTTTTTTCAACCACACGACACGCCTTTCGATCAGCGGAAAATAAAGGATAGATTCTTCGTCTTGGTGATTTTCAATTTATTTATTTGCTGTATATTTCCCGTCTTGTCTTTTCTTGTTGGCATTTTGATTGTTTACATTATTGTTGCAATTGTTAGTATGCACTTTTAAACAAAATACACACACACACACACGCAAGCATGCACTTTTATTTTGATTTTCACTTACAACATTGTTTAGTTACAACGCACATAGAGTAAATTTTCAATTTCTTCACCCAATATTGTTTTCATTGTAAGTTGTTTGATGTTCTCATTACTTTTCTTTCTTTATTGTGTTTTTTTTTTTTTACTGTATTTTTATCTCCTACTACTTTAGTTTGGTGTAAATGTTCTTGCACTTTCAACTATTGTGGCACTATTTGCTTTTAGGAGAAAATTGCAATTTCAATTTACAAGCTAATGTAAGTGTGTAAGTTTTTAAAGAAAATGGCAAATAATGCAAGATGGATTGGGTGTCGTAATAGAGTGAACACTTATTTATAAAAGTATGTGTTTACGAGTATATTTGTTAGTTTGTATTAATATTAACACCAATGCTTTTAAACGGGTGTAAATACTCGTATTAGGGACAATCGCAGCTCTGCGTATTTTATTGAGTACTCTCAGGTTATGAATACAACTAAGTGGCTTCCTTTTTTAAGCAGAGTTTTTTCAAGCTGAAATAATAAAGTGTTTCTTTAAGCTTTCGAATACAAGTATTTTTTGAACAAATTCAATCTTCTTACAGTCGGTTACACCAGCAACTTAAGTGGAGCTTAGTCACAAAATTTGAGACTATAACTTAGAGAATATAACTTTTATTCGTTTTCACGTTTTTTTTTTTTTAATTTTTCTTTTCTTTCTTTTGACCTGCTAATCACCTGACCACAATTTATATATTTTATTTTGAGACATTAGACTTTATTTTGAGACTAATTACGTAATGTCAACTGGTATAAAAATATGACTATTGCCTCTATTAGTGAATAAAATTGCTTTCCAAATTCCGACATTAGACATGCTTCTTTAAATAAAATTATATGCATCTATCGAGGGTTTCCATATAAATATATATTTTCACGTTTTAAGATATCTTACCTGTATTTATTTTTTCAATTGTCTTTACAAAATCTGCAAAAGAAGAAATTTTCATTTTTTTTAGTAACATATCACAGTTTCATCGGAAGTAAAATTATAAGAAAATGAAGATGCAAAAGTTATATATTTTGGCAATTTAGTTATGACGTGAAAACTTCGACTACCTTGAAATAGAAAGATCAATCATACAGCTAGTACTTAAATAGTTTGAAAAAGTGCTGATGTAATACTGAATTAATCCCGAAATAATCCCGATTTAATCCCGACCTAATCCCGACACAGTTATGAAGTTAGGTTTGCTAATTTTATTTACTAGGTTTACATATATTTTTGAAAGAAATTAACAAAAAAAAATGTTTGGGAAAATGTAGAATTATTTAAAAGCTAATTTCCTCTGTTATGGTGAAGACCAAACTGTACAATTCCTTGGGCACAGGCCTGGTAAAATTCAGAGTCCTAAACATTTTTGACTTTTATGTTAATATTATTGCTAAAAAGGGGTTTTCGACCGCTAATTTAAAAAAATTGCAATAAAATTTAACTTGAAATTTTTCAGTCAAACAGTAACAGTTAGACTCACCAAGCCAACTATCATTTCTTTTGTGTGAAAAATTAACGAACAAGCCGTTAATTCTATATAAGAACACCTTATTTTAAGAATTGGTATTAATTTGGAATTGGATGTATCTGATTTAAAAAGTGGATGGAAATGATGCTAGAGCCTGCAATAGTTGATAGACACACACTTTTCTTTAAAAAATGTTGCCATAATTGATGACTTTTCTTTGCAAATCTAAATGGAGTTGTATTTGTTACTAAGTCAAGCCTTTTCATTTTGCCGAAAAAAAAACTGTTATGATCTATCTGGAAAATAACATTTTTAAGACTTCAAAGACTTTTATTATGAGACTGGTATTATAAGTCTTCTCATAACAAGTATGAGTGAGAAAAGTTTTAAAGCATTGAAAGTTATTGAGGACCATTTCGCGATTGGTTCCGGACCAGTTCGTTACTAAGTTGGAATAGTTCGGTAGTAATTTTGAAGTATTGAATGACCTAACTTATTCAGTAGCATTTTGGGATAAGTTCGAAGAAGGTAGCTTTTTTTTTTGACAGGCACATCTGCTCTGACAAGACAAGACAGATGCCGAACATACATACTTCGAAGCCTATACGATGATTTTGGCGCTCTATTTTGAATCGGGTCTGAATCGCAAAAATGTTGACGTTGCTTTTATATTTTTTGACAACATCGGCAACATCGAGACAATGCCTTACAGATGAATAAGCATTCAATACCAGAATGTACATAAAGTACTTACATTTTGGTTGTATTTATATAGATTTAATCGAAAATAATTTTCACGCTTTTTATTGGATATTTTCTCAACATATCTTTCTCAATTCTTTTACTTTCATATTTTTGCTGCCCGTACACTTTCACGCCATTGCCACCATCACACGCAAACAATGACAATTTCGGACAACAACAGGAATCAATTGTGAGGAAAATGTCGACGAGTGTATGTCGAATCCATGTCAGAACGGCGCACATTGTCGTGACCGGAACAATGGCTACACCTGCACCTGTCAGCCGGGCTACTTGGGCATCAATTGTGAAATCGATGTGGCTGTCTGCGAAACGGGTAAGTTGGGATGTGGCGCAAAGGCAAGAGTAGCCAATCGAGCGCACGTGACGTATGATATTGAGCTTTTATTACATACTAAATATACGAGTATTTGTGTTGTAGTAGATATACAAGCGTAAACATGAAATCATTTACAAGCACACGCAGGCCCTCAAAACCAACCATACAAATTCAATACATTTATGTATGTATGTATGTTGCCCCCGAACGGCATTATAATTTATGTTCATCACATAAAACTCCATTCACATTCAATCAAGCTCACCTAACCATCCTCCACCGTTCATGTTGTTACTCTCCATCTCTGCTCTGCACACTCACAACTCTCTCACGCTTTTATATTTGCAGGCACTGGTGCGCGCTGTCAGAATGGCGGCGAATGCATCGAGGGTGCCGGCCTGGAGTTCTCCTGCGAATGTACTGCCGGCTGGCATGGACGCATCTGTCAGGAGGAGATCAACGAGTGCGAATCATCGCCGTGCCAGAATGGCGGTGTGTGCGTAGACAAATTGGCATCGTATGTATGCGCTTGCCCGATGGGCTATACGGGGAACAATTGCGAGGAGGAGATACTAATTTGTGCGGACAATCCATGTCAGAACAATGCGCTCTGCCTGATGGAGGAGGGCATACCGACGTGCTATTGTGTGCCGGACTATCATGGCGAAAAGTGTGAATACCAGTACGATGAGTGTCAATTGGGACCGCGTTGCATGAATGGTGGCGTCTGTATTGATGGTGTTGACACGTTTTCCTGCTCGTGTCCGCCACTGTTGACAGGCATGCTCTGCGAGTGCCTAATGATTGGTGAGGATTCGTTGGACTGCAATTATACGGCATCCATATCGACATTGTCGCCAACAACAGTGGTGCGACCAATAGCATCAACAACTCCAGCGACAATCACAACGACAACAGAAGCAGCACCGCAGGTGCCCGCATTAGCAACGGTGACAACAACGACGCCAGCGACTCTAGTACCAATTGGCTCCACTTCCGTTGAGACCGAGGAAACTGCAGAAGAAGAAGAAGAAGAGGAGGGGGTTGGTACAGTTGATGTTGGTGCTGAAAAAGTTAAACCACCACCTGAGCAGGTGACAACTGCGAGTAGCGCTGCATCTACCTCTTCCGAAGAGAAGACGCAACCTACAGAGTCATCACGTTCATATACCGCTGAGTCTGGTAGCAGCGTGGATGTGTCTTACTCCTCCGAAGGTAGCGCGTCCGTTGAAGTTGGCACATCCGATGAATACACAACAGTAACACGCTTTGACACGAGTAGCGGTCAAGAGCTGCCCACTACTACAGCCAAAACAAGCATCAGTGGCGCCGACTCCGATTACACGCCCGCATCCTCAGCGGTTTCGAAAAGCGGCGAGTCCGAAGAACGCCCAGTCATCACTTACTCCACGCGTCCGCCATTCAAGCACTATGTGACGACCATCGAGACGACCTTCTCCATCGATTACTCGACAGTGCGTCCCACTTATCGCCCAACGCCGACGATATTCTTTCCCAGCAGTACCATGCACATACTACCCGAATTCCCCGGCAAACATATACCCACAGAGTATCCAGAGTATCCGGACCACCAAGTGACCACCACACCGCATCGCATTTGGACTGACAAGAGTGTACCGACCACAGCCGCGCCCTTCTTCACCGAATACCCTGAAGTGTCAATCACCACGCGCTATAAGGATTTCACAAGCAAGGACTTGAGTACGATAACAACTGCGCGACCAGCAACTTACCCACCACCAACACTACCAGCGGTGATGACGCCAATCACTGTGCATGGTGGCACTACTTTGTCCCCGCCTGCCGCTGGTGCATCGACTACACCAACTGCTGGCGTGACTTGGGAACGACCGATGCATCATCATCATCATCATCATCACCACCATCATATCACACATCCGCCACCAACCGGCGCCGTGGATCACACCCTGCCATCGCCCACCACTCATCGCCCTACGTATCGTGTTGATGTAGGTGCGCCAACTACACCAGGCATGCATGTAACACCACCCACTGTAGAGGTGACCACAATACAGCCACTATACACCGAAGATTTGGTTAGGCACACGACAACAGCGCCTCCGCCAACAACGACTGCCATATTGCCTGCAGCACCAACGACTCTTGCACCAGAGTCGGAGTCTGCGGAGGAAACGACACAACCACCACCGCCCCCAACAGCACCACCAACGGCACCTCCACCGCCATCCACACCACCTGTAATGCCAATAACAACACAACCACCACCACCACCGCCGCCAACATTGCCGCCTACAACTACAACCGGTACGGTGGTCACACATCCACCACCTACTGAACCAGCTCCAGCGTCTGGTACACCAGCGCCATCATATACCACCTTGCCACCACTGCCAGCTGCTTCTCCAACGCTGCCTGTTTACAGCACCTATCCGCCCCATAGCAGCAAACCGCTTACAACGACATCGGCTAGCAGTGAGGAGATTGAGAGCTCGAATACGGTGGCAACGGGCGTTGAAACGGGTATTGCACGTGGTGGTGCCACGCCTATAGGTGGCGCTGGTGCAGTGGAGAACACAACGGAGGTAGATTGCATAAAAATGGGCTGCTACAATGGTGGCACCTGCGTTACCACATCCGAGGGATCGCGGGTAAGTACAGAAAAAATACTTCGGTATATGGAAATCACCAACACATCTGGTGATACCTGTTTCTAAACACTGACATTTCAGTTAAAGAGCGTCGCTAAAGATATCACACTTAATCAAAAAAAAGCATAACATAGGAGAAAAAGAAATGTTTATGGTAGTCCAAAACCAATTTTCGATATTCTACAATCGAAGTAAAATGTTTAAAAAAAAATGCGGCAAGCGTGTGGACTAAAAAAACGCAGAATATGAAGCTTGTCCGCTCGTCAAACAATAGCAGAGTATCCGCATGACCCAAAAAAGAATTCACATGTCCAGATCTATACTTTTAAGAGGTCTTTTTTATGGCACCAGTCGAAAAAGCTCCGCTCCTGTGTAGTTAAATGTTGCTAAAAATGCAATAATTCGCTCTAAATTACACCAAATTCTACAAAATAGGGCGAGAAAACTAAAAGTAGACCTTAAAGAAGGAACATTCTAGCTGAATTCCGAGTATTGAAGGAACATTTATTTGCCTCATACCTCTGATGAGAATATTTTCGCTCTAAGTTAGAACCTTTTAAATGGCAATTTTTTCCACCTCCAGCACTTTCCCGAAATGGGGCTCTAAGCTTGGCAGTCATATGGCAATAAGTAATTCGTGATTGATTTCCATCTTCCGTATTACTCTCTATTGAAGCTTTGGCTCGCAACTTAAAAAGAAAAAAAGGTGTAGTGCTGCTTAAAAAATTACACGTTCCACAAATTGTTAAATTGCATAGCAAATTGCTGATTGCATTTAATTTTAAAATTTACTTTTTTGTATTGAATACAAAAGCAACTTTTTCATCTTTTTTTCTTTTTTAATTATACGCATGAATTCATGAAATCATATTCAATTGGAAATTGTTCTTTTATAATATTTCAATGGCTATATTAATGGCAATAATTCAAACTCGATTATGGTCACTTCACCATTCTGTAGTAAATTCAAAGTCTTGTTACAATTAATTTGTGGTTAAATGAATGAAGGTGCGGCGTGCAGATTTATTTAATTCAATTACACATGAATTAAATTACTTCATTGTATACAAAAAAAAAAAAGTACAGCCAAAAGTTGTGTTGATCATACTTATCAGGCAGCAGGTGAGCATAAAAATAAAGCGGAGGGGTTACGGCCTACTTTTAAATAAATATTTTAATTTATTCAAAATTTTGGACTTGAAACGAATCATAAGAAATAGTTCTGCAAAATTACGTTTACGTGTGAATGCTCCTAAACTAGTACTAAAATTTTCCGGGAAAATAGTTCTGAAAATATTCCGAAATGTTCTCAAAACAGTTCTGAAATTTTCCTGGAATTGTTTAGAAATTGTAAAGAAGTTGTCGTGAATTAGTCCCGAATTTATTAGTAAATATAATTTCAACCAGTATCGAAAGTAACTACTTAGAACTAATCCTGAAATAGTGCTGAAGCAGTCTCAACTGGTCTAGAACTAAACCCGTAATGTTATTGAAAAGATCACAAACTAAAAATCCTGAAACAATCCCTAAATTACCCCTTACTAGTTGCAAACTTGTTCCAAAATGGTTCTGATATAAAAAGGCAGTACCGATTTGCCCCAACCAAAACCATTTACACTAGCCGAGCAATATTATAATAATTGTCGATTGTTCTGGAAGCATTTAAGAGCTGATATTGTCAGTGATATTTTTTCTCATTCATAGATGATTATAGTCAACTGTGACAATTGTTTGAAAGTGATAGTAAAATTACTAAAATATTGTCGGCAATTTTCTGAGCATCGTGCTGACAATTGTGCCTCTGACAAAATTGTCGTGAGAATAGAATCTAGGCATACATATATAACAAGTCGAAAAAAAATTGAAGACGTGATTTTTGTGTCCTAATATTCAAACTTACTCGTAAATAAGATTCAAAACAAAATGAATGAATTTACCGAAAATTACATATAACTGGTGAAAATTTTGTCACGTACAATTTCTTCACTCCTTTAATGGAGATTCAGAGACATCTACATGTGAAAACTGTATATGCCCTGGGTTAACTGTGTCCGCCGCATTTCGCAGGATGCACAATAGTTTTAAACAAATTTTTAATATAATTTTTTTGCTGTGATAACGCAAATTTCTCCCCCACCAAAAGAAAACTAATGAATAAAAAATATCGATTTGAACATCTTTCCTTACAGACTATAATAAAAATGATTTCAAAATATTTTGTTTATATTAAATTAAGCCCAAATTCCAAAAACTAATTTCTTAACAGAACAAAGAGAAATATAAGAATTTAAGTAACTGCAAACGAGTTTAAATTGTGAAGTGAATTCATAGTAGATATGTATTTATGTTTAAAAACTATGGAAACCGCTGCAACCATTTTGCCACATTAAACATTCATTGTATGTCAATGTGAAGAAGTGTATTTGCAATTTGGTTGAACTATCAGTTTAATGACAGTATTTTTAATTATAAATAAAAAAAGTTCATTTAATTATACGGAACTCTGTTCGTTTTATTGACAATTTAAAACTTATTTAAGTAGTCTTACCATAAAGACCACTCTCTTCACTCGCAATACACTGCGATTACGTATACGCCATGGCATGCTGTAGAGCAAATTATAAAGCGGAAGAGGAGGCGTTTGCCTTTTTAAATGTTCGGAAAATCGATACAAGCCAGATATGAGACAATGGTAGAATGTGATTTTGAGGGAAAGTGGAAATTTTTTTTTTTTTAATTTTCAAAACGATTGAAATACATATAAGGGGTTCAGCTATTCAGCCTAGAGCCAAATACATTTAAGAAACTAGTTTTATATTTCCACACAAAAGTTTTATTTATAAAGCGTTTAGAACTCATGGTTTTATACGCATTTTGTATAAATATTTGGTAAATAAAAATATGTTCAACATAACATGAAAATAAGGAGGGGAAATTAATAAGCCAGCTGATATTAAATAATTATTTGAGCAATGCAGTTTGTGCCACCTAAAAATTTTAAATTCTTTGATCACCGAGGAATAATTTTTCTTCGTTTTTAATCCTAAATCCATAAATAATATTTGGTGATACGTCTTCTTAATCTTTATTATATGCGAATCGAACAAATTATTTTGTTAAAGATTTTGCTAACTCTTTGTTTTTTCATTACCTAATTATTTATTCATGTTTTTTTTTTGCTCGTTTAGATCATTTGTTTATTTTTCATTTTCCTAACTTCCTGATTTATATTGAAAATCTAGATTTTCTTTGTTACTTTTGAATGCGCGGTTAGTTTTTTAGCGTTTGTAAATTTTGTTTAGAAATCATTACGATTAGAAAAATATAAAATAAAAGAAAAAATTTAACAAATCAAGTATCAGAAAAATCCTTTCATGCTTGATTATATTTAATTTTCGGTTGTTACTTTTTATTTGTTCTGATTATAAACTTTTAATTTAATTTTATTATCCATTCTTTATTTATTTCTTTATTTATTTCTTTACTTATTTATTGCTTTATTTGTTTTAAAATTTGTGTGTTCCTAAAAAATACCTCGGTTCCATTTTCTCTTACATTTTCCAATCGCCATCAGGTGGCGCTGTGATCGACACTTTGCAAAAACTCCATACTTAGTTATGATCCAATTTTACTGAAATACGAAATATGCAGTCCTTAGAGAAACCCGCTTTTGCCGCCCAACATCGGCTGCCCTTCTGCTAACACTTAATTGCAGTTGTAGTTTGTTGCAAGAAGAACGAAACCTAAATGAAATGTATTTGAAAAATGATGTTAGGTTTATCCATAGCAAATCTGCTATACATAGTTTACCATTCATACACATACACACATACCTCAACACATATGCATTTGGTATGCCATCATCAATATTTCCAACAAATACACCAGCATACTTCTAGAAGTAATTGCACAACTTTGATTATAACTTCGCTTTAATGAATTTATGTACATTCACGCAAGTTGTGTAATTAAACGGAAATTTCGCCGGCTAATGGAGAGCAAAAGGAAAAAAAATGGGGTAAAAGAAAAATGATAACAACAACAGCAAAATAGAAATCACTGCAGTCAGGAAAAATTTCACTCAACGCATCAAAGGAATTTAATTGGCAATCGTTATTTTACGCGCTTTGAGTTTTTTTTTTTTGTTTTTTATTTTGTTTTCATTGTTGCTGTGAAAAGTTTTTTGAGAATAATTGTTGGCCTTTTTGCAGTTTTGCTGTTAATTGCGATAAACATGGCCTCATTTATTAAATGTCATTGTTGTATGAGTACATATTTGCGGTGTTGAAATCTGCGTGTGTGTGTGTGAACTATTTCAATGCCTGCATATTGTTGCAAGGGTGCCAGAGAGCTATGGGGCGATGAGTGTTGAGCGTGGCGCACTTTGTTGCAAAATTGTATGGCCATATTGTGCCGGCGATAATTGCAATCGCCATCAATCGGACATGAAATGAAGCAGAAAATCTGCAATTATCAATTTATAAATGTGGCAGCCAAAAGCCAATTGAATTTAAATACATATAAGTGAATTTATTTATTTCGCTGTTTCTTTGTTTGTGATAAAGGCGAGGTCGATGCAGATTTGAACAGAAGTCAAATGAGAGCTATCGATACTCGCATTGTACATATACAATTAAATATAACTATATAAATTTATGTGAATATACAAAGGAATAACATAAATATGTCGATAGTTCAGTAATTGTGCTATACCAAAAGGATACTTATATGTACATATAAGTTTGTACCGACGCGAAAGATTGAGTTTTTTTATAGGTTTTCTTGGTGGGTATCCTTGTTTAATTACATGTTACATGATTTTTACGCAATGACCCGCAATGCCTTAAAGTGTATATCTCGAAATAAATGTGTATGCGGTTCCATACATATTGTTTTTGATGGTTAGAGATAACTAATTGTAACTATATATCAGCCCTCTATCCCCATTTTTAAGGAAACATTTTTTAGGGCCCTTGTAATATAAAAAGCTGAAAATTCTCTTTTGATTTCGCAACATTGTGATTTTTGTTTATTCCTTTTTTTCGCTGACGCTCTTCTTCAGTAACCCCATATCCAACTGCCCAGAAAATACTTAAAACGATTTTTTCAATATTAATAAGCAGTAGATAATAGAGGAAGAATAATAGAAGCTTTTCTTCAAAAATACTATCTATCATAATTCGCTAGTTTCCCCAGACCTTTCCTGCATTTCATAGAAAGCGTTTCCGTATTCGTGTCTGCAGTAAATTCAAAATAAAATAAAGCTCTCCCTATGGAAGAAGTATCATAACTTTTAGTAAGGAATTTCGGATTCCAAAATCTAGCAATGTTTAAATCAAGCAACTGTTTTGTCAAAAAATTTCAGGAACACTGCTCAGAAAATGATATGCGAACATATGTCATATGTATATATCTGCGAATGTTTCGAACACTGCAAGCCGCAAAAGAAATCTTCGTTCAAATGTACTTATTGTACGTTCTTTTTTGTATGAAGTTTTTACAGCGGATCCAGAGTGAAAATTTTTTTTAAATTAATGGTAGTTTTTAGGAAAATCGAACTTTTATTTTTTACTTAAACTCAATGAGCTACCAATCTGCATAAACAGAGCCCTTTTTTGATTATATTTCTTTATATACTATACATTTTGTATAAAGTTTGAAACTTAGGTATTTATTCTATTAAAAATTATATTAATCGAAAAGGCGAGCAACCAGGTATTGCAACCAAAGTTGAATTTTCGAATTTTTTTTTCTTATTAAAAATCTCTAGGCTCAGAGTTCTTAGTAGCTAAGGAAAAAAACGTCGTTAAGAAAACCAAATCAAATAGAACCCTTTAAAAAAATCGCTGAGAGAAACATCCATGATCCTTAACCTATTTGCTAAATATATAGTAATTAACTGAACAACAAAACGTGATATGGCCAAGTTTTTGGAGCTACCAGAATTAAAAAAAACGTTTACTGTTTATGGTTAAAATAAAAGACTTCCAGAGGAAGACGCGAAAAGCAAATGAGGAACAGAAGATAACAAAAAACTTTGCCTTTTTATTCCAACACTGTATTTCTCCTTTTAATCACAATAGTCGAACTCTAAAAGCTTTAAATGCTCTTTATTAACTCAGGCGTATTTGTGTAAATGGCTTTGCACAACATGGCGTATGCGTAACTTTCAAACGAAGGGCGAATAATGAGCAACCCATGCAGTAAGACTTTTGAAGGATTTGGTATTTAAACTGAAAACTACTATACGTAAGAGTTTACAAATAAATTCAGTTGCATTTACTAAATTTTAAGCAAGCAAATTTTACTCATATTTCCATGTTAAAGTATAAATCAAAATAACAAAGCTACAAAATAAATTCCTCAATACTGAGAAAACATTTTGGAAAATAAATATGTAACTATACCTTAGGTAATTTAAAGATATATCACTCATATTAGATTGCATAGCATCAAGGATACATGCTTATGTACTAAAGCTTATGCTTGTAAGTATGAACAAATGTTTATACCGTGCGTGTCAAAATTATAGCACAGCCATATATGAACAAATTTTGGGCAATTTATTTTTCTTTTAAATAATTTTAATTATTTTTAAATTAAAAAAGGCTTATTTTCATCGAAATTTGTACAAAGTTTGTTCAGTTGGTTTATATTGAAAAAAACATGTGCTAGTGCTTATAGTTTTGATAAGCACAGAGCTATGTAAATGTAATGTAATAAAATACTAATTAGCAAATCAGAATATCAAAATTTGCTTCTGTATGTACATATGTATGTACTGAAATGCCAGAGGCGAAAAATTTGAATGCAGAGTATTTTAGTTAATTTGTAGTTGCTTATATAAATAAGACTCAACAACAATAGTTTGGTAGCAAATAGTCAGAAAGTAATTTAATATTGCTCAAAATCAAAATTTGTACTTATTCAGCTGTGATTTATAAACACATTGTAAGAAAGAGTTAAAGTTGATGGACAGACAACACGTCTGATTAAGGTTAGGCAAAGCATTAGAAGATTAAATATTAATTTCATGGGACACTTTTCTTTATCATCGAGACCAGTTCACCACTTTTTTTTCAACTACTTACAGAATAGTTCAGAACCATTTCGAGACTATCTATGAAAGTATCAAATACCGAAATTAAATTATCCCACAACAGTCTGCAAATATTATAAAAGACCTGAAATAGTTTCGAATTACGTATGTAGCCGAAATGAATCCGAATCAGTACCGAAATAGCATTAAATGTGTCTTGAAATTGTCTTGAAACAGTCAAAAACTACATGATCCGAAATTGTGCTGAACTGATTCCGAACCGAGCAAAAATCGTGAACAAGAAGCATTTTTTCGGGGTAAACACAAATTTAAGCTCTAATCGGAATGTTCTCATAGGCCCATTTTGCACGAATCAATCATTATTTACACTAGGCGATCTAAAGGGATAAGAAATAGCTGGCGGCAAAAATTTGCTTGAATTTGTTTGATCCAAAACAAGCACGGACAACAACCAAACTAAGCCGCAGCTGGTACGCCATCTATACCTGAGCCTGAGGAAAACTCTCTTCAACACTTTTCATAGCGGTTCTTACAGAACTAGCGCGTAAAATGGACATTGCTCTAGCAGAAAGCCCAAACATTAGCACATCAGGTGACGATACACGTTATGACGATGTGAAAGCATTTTACTACCGTCCGGATATTGTGTATACCTGCCCAGGCGCAAATGATTTCATCGTTGTTTGGGAAAACGGCATTAAGAAGAAGTGTCAAAAGCATTATTTGACTTTGTACCTACGAGAAGCCTTTTGCATTTTTAAAGAATTTTTTCCTAATATCGAAATTGGATTTTCAAAATTTTGTAGTCTAAGACCGAAAAACGTTTTGCTAATGAAAGACACACCTTCAGACCAGTGCAAATGTTTAACTCATGAAAATTTTATGTTCAAATTGAAGGTTTGAAACAAAATTATTGTAACGACTGGTGGACTATGATTTTATGTGATCCTTCTTTGGATTCGAAGTGCTGGAAAAATGAATGTGATACTTGTTCTGATGGCAAAAAAATATTAATTTCTATGGATTTAAGTACAATCTGTGTATGGAAAGAATGGGAAAAAAACTCAGAAAATAAACTACGTTTAGTAAACCACGAAACAAGTTCAGGTGAACTTAAAGAAAAATTGATTGATTCTATCCATATTATGAAGAAGCATGTTAATTTAAAACGAGTTCAAGCCGGTGAATTTCAAAAAGACCAACACAATGAAAATGTGCGAATCCTTCAAGTTGATTTTGCGATGTCTTTTGGCTGTGAATACCAGAATGAAGTTCAAAGCGCACTCTGGTCACGAACAAGTGTTCTTTTATTTACTGCTGCAAGTTTTTACAAAGGCAATTGCCAAACATTATATGCTCAGATGCAAATTCTTATATGCTCAGATGCAAATTCGAAAGACAAGGATACAGTTTTTGTTTTCATCAATAAGTTGTTTGACTTGATGCATAAAGAAAATGAAGACTTACCTTCAGCGGAAATTATTTGGAGTGACGGCCCTTCATCGGAATTTAAGAACTGTTATATGGTTAAACTAACATCAATGTTGAGCGAAAAGTACAAAAAGCCCTTTTATTGGAAATATTTTGCTACATCGCTTGGAAAAGGTGTGATAGACGGAGTTGGCGGAAATATCAAAAGACTTGTAAGAGAGAAAATGATGAGCCAAAATGAACATGTTGTTGTCCAATCAGCCAAGGACTTTTCTGATTTAGCTTCTCAATTAGTCACAAAAACCCGTGTGATTTATGTGCCATCCTCTGAAATTTATGAAAGGATTAAAAGTACATCGCCGTGGGACAATGCCAAAGCGATAACTGTTATTTCCAACTTCCATTTTATTAAAACTGTGGAGAAAGTTGTCGAGTGCAGAAAACATTGCCTTTCCCAAGATAAAACTGTATTTACATATTGATTTTTACATATATTATAGATTTAAGTTGAACTATGTCCCGTACGTGACGCGACTTGTCTGTACGTGACAAATATAAAAAAAAATTTTTTAATTATAAATATGTGTTTTAATTAATATTTTTTTTCGCTAGTAGCAAGCTTGATTCTTAGTTATAATTTCCTTCGAAGACACTTTTTGTGCACCTGTAATATATTCGCTGAAATCTGAATAAAACTATAACGATTTCGAATGTTGGTTGACTTGATGTGTCCCGTACGTGACATGGGTTGCTTGCATTTTTCTTCAGTATTTCATGACTTTTTTTAAATGTTTCATCGCACTATTAAAGACTAGTATATAATCTATTAAATTAGAGAAACAAAGTATATATCTGATAAAAGAATTAAGTGCTATATGTAATATAAACCGTAAAATTAGTTGACCTTGTCTGTACGTAACAGTGGAATGCACCTACAACGTTTTCAATTTTTTTAAAACTACAAAGTACACAAAAAGCAGCTACAAATTTGTTGCTAGGTGAACATTAAATTTACCGTTATCGTGAATAAAGAAATTTAAACATCAAAAATTGGCTTCGTATATGGAAAAAGTTATTTAATTTACGTGTTTAACCTTCAGTGCTTATGCGAAACTCACCTTACACTAAGAGTAATGCATTTGTGTTGATATCTATTTAATTATATCTGTATGTAAGTAGACGTGTCTGAAATTCGAGAAACTGCTCATATGCATAATAGCTGTGTTTGTTTTTGTTTTCGATTATCTTGTTTTCCTTCATACTTACTTGCATTATTAGTTTTGATGTACATACATATGTATGTGCCAAGCCCAATATTAGTGCCTGCTTAAGGTAAACGCACCGAATACCGAATACCGACCAACTAAGAGTGATCAGTAGATTGTTCATTTAGTAGTTATTATTCTAACTAACTTTTCAAATTTATGTAGAATAATTGGTCTATAAAGATTAAAGTTCATTTTATCAAATAGAGATGACATTTAATTGTCAAGGATACAAAATGATGGTGTCAATTACGAAAAAATTTAACTACTGCATGTACGTGTTGTACCGACCATCTGCATATAATACAGGCCATTTATTGACTTTAAATACTAAAATTGTTTCTTTGCATATATATATTTTTTAAATGTATAATAAATTAATAAATATTAAATATTTTTTAAATCTTTCAAATATATATTAATAATCTTCTTTCCTTTAAATTTTCTGTTAAATATATATTTATATTTTTTATATACTTTTGCTGATTTTCTGATCGGCTAAAAGACCTTTTTTCATATGATCTTTAGCATATTTCAATTTTTGCTTCGCCATTTTTGGCAAAAATAAATTGTATCCACGTGAAATTTCCTGAAAGGTACAAAGTGTAACATTTTATGCACATTAATTAAAAAGACAATACAATTTATCAATCAAAATCGTAATTTCAATTATTGAACCAATTAGGTAGCATATTTTTGATCAAAGCAAAATATTTCAATGTTTTATGCAAATATAATCATGAATTAGCATCCATATTTGTAAATCCTCGTAAAGAGATGGACGAAATGACAAGCACCCGGTTGGATTGTGAACACTCGCTTAAAAAGTCGCATTTAATTCAATACATATACATTCAGGAAATAAAGAATTTCAATTGCTAACTACAATATTTTATACTCTCATTTGTAACTCTATCCCGAAAAATGTACTCTATGGTCGATATCCCATGCATGGTCGGTAACCTATCCGTTTACCTTACTCACATCGGCAACATTTTCTATACAAAATTATTCATTCATACATAATGTGAATGTACATATAAATGTATGTAACTATGTGTGAATTTCAATAATTTTCCATGTAGTCATTACAGTGGTAAGGCTATGTGATTACACCAACAAGTATTAAGGCCAACTGATGCATGATAACCCAATTTCAATAACATAAGCAATAAGCTCATTCTCTTCGTTGGTCGATTATAGATTGGCTAGGACTGTTTGGTTTGTTTCGTTTCGTGCGAAGTAGGCACAACATAGATTATAATTAGTTGAGTTACCAAGGTGCCTGAAGGTTATTGCAGTTTTGAGCTATTTTCGTACATTTTTTTTTTCTAATTTAAATGTTGAGGTTTAGGCTGTGTTGAGTGAGTTGAGGAAGAAGCGAAATGTATTTACCGTAAGGAGATCAAAGAGAAATCGAAAAGCGTCAGTGCGAAGAGCTAGATATGCAGACCGATAGAAAAAAAAATGAAAATTCTTACAGAGAACGAGTCAGCTTACAGAAAGTTCCAGGAGTGACATACATTCCTGTAAGAAGGACAACAGCAACCTGAGAGTCAATTTGTTTTGAGTTTTTTACAAATTACAAACAAGCATTACGCTTACTCTGTTGATACTTTAATATTAAATAAGAAATCCTAATCGAGGTGAATTTTTGAAAAAATTGCACTTCACGATAAGGCAAAACAATGAAGGAAAAGATATTGAACCCGAAAGCTCGCACGAACATATGTTTTCAGATAGGAATTTTGTTGTGATATGTCCAGTCCACAAGAATCTTACAATCTGCTCTGCCTAACGCAAAATCTGTATTCTTAAAATCGAGTATATTATGTAAAAAACTGAAGCCTAATTTTTTTAATAGCAGATGTATTTTATGAGAAGCTTATAAAATACATCTGAGAAGCTTGGCCAAACTTTGAGTTATATAGTGTAAATCCCACATTATTAATATTATTATTAATGTTAATGAAGTGATTGAACTTTATAACTGTGACGTAGATCTGTTTAATCTACCTTAGGCCAGTTATATTGAAATACAGCCAAGAAAGAAATACTGATTGTTTACGCTGATGAAATTAATATCATCGGCCTTAAGATTCGCGCTGTTAGTTCTGCGCTTCCCAAACTGGATAGAGAAATGAAACAAATGGGTGTAGAACTGAACGAAATTAAGACAAAGTTTCTTCAGTCATCAAATTGAATTTACCACTTTGATGAAGAAGGAGAATTCATTAACTAAGGAACCAGCATAAACTCCAATAAATAACTTTAAAATTTTACGAGGAATCGTTTTAGCCTGCAAATGGTACTACGAACTGAGTAAGCAATTGAGCAGTAAAGTCCTTTCACGGGAAACAACAAATACACTCAAATAGTCCCTTATTATGCCCGTCCTATGGAGGGCGCTGAAGCATGAACTATGGAGGCTTCATATGACAAGATACTTGGAGTGGGAGTGTTCGAAAAAGTAAAAAATCTTTCAGAAATTTATAGACATTTATGCCTTTGCGACGACGAATACCTCAGACGATGAAAACAGGAACTGTACGTGTTGTACGAGGCCATCGACTAGTCTAGGAAATACATCTAAAGGTTACCCTTCTACCTTTGTTATATAGCAGAGCATATATGTAATGATTTCAGTGATCACCGGGTTCCCAGTGATCAAACTAATACAACGTAACTCAACATTTTCGGTACAATGCAGTTTGATTTATTGTGAATCATTCAAAATTCATTGATCACCATAAGAGCTCTACTTCAAAAACACAATTCGCTAAGTTTCTAAACACTTTCAGTAGAATTTTCCTGTAGCAGTTAGTGTTCAAGATCTCGTTGTGCGCAACTCAAGCTCATTTACTCATCACGACTCGAAACTTCACACATGGAATGCATATCAACAAATACAAATTTAAAGTTATTTAAAGTTGGCAATTAAGTAAATATTAATGTTTATGTATGAAGGTATGAGAGTATGAGAGTATGCACATGTGTTCAGTAATACTTACATTTTCATTAGGTAAACACTTAAGTCAACTTAACTTTTAATAGCATAATCTAATTCCAACTATTATACACACAAATGCTAACACATTTACACCTGCATATGCAATTTTGATAAATAAGCTGCATAGAGTTGCACGAAAATTGTTAGTAAAGCCAAATTAACTTGCCACAAAGCTTAGCAATTCGGAGCGTTCAAAACTCGCTAAACATTGGCATTTACTTGTATGTATTTGTTCATATGTACATTAGGTTAAGCCAAAAAAAACCGAAAATCTGAATTTAATACTCTCACCCTCTAACTTAATTATATATCGCAAAAATATTCGCTTATTTAATTTTAAATCAAAAAATTTGCAGAGGTCGCTGAAAGCGCTCAAAGTTTTTTATGTATTTTGTGTAAGAAAAAGCCGATTTTGCATATAACATCAAAACTTTGTTATCAGTAAAATCATTTTCTATCCAGGAAATTTCAAAGAGTATTACAAAAAATATTTCTTAAAAAAAATTAAGAGCCCAAAATAGAAGGACTTAATCGTTAAAATTAAATAAGCTTTAATAGTTAATCCTAATGCAAGTCCTGAAGACAACCTGACCGTTTCAATTGTAGCATTGATTTTAATTTTTTTTTAACCGAAATACTGTGTTTTTCTCACATATTTTATTCAGAGGTCTTTGAACGACCTCTAAATTTTTTTTGGTTAAAAAAATGCAAGTATAATTTTATATTTTTTTTTTGGTAAAGAACAATCATAGTGGTTGCAAGCAATAACATTTCGTCTTAACTTCTTCAACATTAGTTTATGGACCACCCTAATGTACATCCTTAATACCTATACAAACGCATATGTACTTGATTTTACAAGCTGTACTAAACAAGTAGCTAAAAAAGCTACTTTGTACGTTATTGATTCAGAAGTAGACTATTCCGTTGACTGGTATGAAACTGATGCAGAAGCTAACTAGTTCGATAACTGGTATATAATAAATATAGAAGATAACTAGTTTCATATCTAACAATATAAAAATTAACAACTTCTATTCGGAAAATGCCAGTAATCGAACCAGTTCAAAAAGAACCACTAACGCAGAAAGTCTCACAACTCCATAATTCAACTTCAGCAACCCAAAACAACCACTGCGAAAAACAACGACACTACCCCAAATAACCAAATTTTAAGATAAGCGATGAATGTGTTTGCAGCAACGATTTATTGTGTAAACGGTAGTAAATAGTAAATTGTCATATAATTTATGTATGTACATATGAGCGCGTAATTGATGTAATGGTAGGCATTAATACGCAATACAAATAAAAACTTCTCTTCTTAGCTAACTTCATATTGTATTTATACATGTAAATATGTATAAATTAAAATGCCTTAGTAAATAAAATACCTCTCATTGAATAAATGCTCTTAGTAAGGTGCACCAAAATGCCAACAACTTTTTTATAAAATATATTTTAATGAAATTTTTAAACTTATGTAAGTTCTTTTTTAAATTTCCTTAACATAAACTTATTGCTACAAAAATGGCAGAACTTATGCAAAAAAATTAATATTTCTGGAACTAAAGATTTTCTTAACCTTGTCAATTTTAAATAATTTCCTCAAACTTTTTTTTTATAAAATGCCGCCTAATAAATACATTTTAAAATATGGTATTTTTCATCGTTCCATAATCTTAAAACAATATTCTAGGTAACAATTAACTTAACTGCACATAACCTTAAATAAGACAACAAAACATATTGCAAGGATCAGTAATTTTTAGTAAATGGATCAAATCACAATTAAAGAAATCGACTTTATTTCTGATTTGATGCGCTTTCAATGATGAAAAAGGACAGGCGCTTGAGCTGCGATGTGAAGTCAGTTGTAGTGAGTTGATATGCAGTGAGTGGAAAAAGTTGACTTATGGTTAGTTTAGGTGTGGCGAGATTAAGTGTGGATAATTTTGGTGTGGTGAACTTAGATGGGGTAGATGTATGTAGATGTTGTGAGTTAAAATATGCTTAAAAGGGTAGATAGCCAAAAATTTCGTGTACACAATTTTCCTCTATTTTGCAATATAGAATTTTTAAATTTACTATTGGCGCTAAAGAACATAATATAGTTAAACGTAACATAGCACAACATAACATAACACAACATAACATGTATTTAGGCGTGCTGAGTTCCGGTATAATAACTTCAGCTGTGGTAAATTAAATTATGGTGAGTTGAAATAGAAATAGAAGAAGTAACGATTTTCGTGGAATTTGCCAGGTTGATTTCTCAATGAAAATTTCCTATAAAAACTGAGTTCAATGAAAATCATTTGTATAAAAATATTCACCTTATGGGGAAACCTAAATATTTTCTTGTCTGTACTTTCAAACAAAATAGCTGACAAAACGCAGACTTCATATATACTCCTACATAGCTAGATTTCGTCCTAAGACGGCTTAAACCGATATGAGCGCAGTTGTTTTAAATTTTCCTTAAAACTGGAGATTGTGTTTAAGCCGTTATTATTTTTTTTATTACACAACCTATTTTTGAAATATTAAAAAAAAAAATTTAATTCTTGAAAAAAATATTTTTTTATTTTTTTTCATTATCTCAAAAACCAAAAGTTTACTTCAAAAATTTAATTATAATATTACTAAAGCGGCATTCGCTTGAAAAATATCTCTAGAACTCAAAGTATCCTAAAACGGTTTATTCTTTTCATTTTTTAATTTTTTTTAATAATTATTTTATGAAAAATACATAACATTAAAACAAAACTTTATTTACGGAAATTCATTTTCAAAACTGTAGCTTATTTGAAGGAAATTTTAAGTTTTATAAAATATTAAGCGCATTTAGTGTAAAAAAGTTTGTAATCAATCATTCGGTTAAATTTGTCAAAAAGCTTGAAAATTAAAATTTGTATATCATATAGAAAAGAATTTAAAAAAATGCGATGATTCCTTTCAAAAGCCCGAGAAATTATTGAATTTCAATACTTTCGAAAAATCGTTAAAATATAAATAACAATTTGCTAAAAAATACGAAAAAATTTTCAACAATTACGAAATTTATTTTATTTGGAATCAGCGAAAATGTTGACTCTTACCCAATGGCGCTGAAAAACAAAATTAAATTAAAACTGAGACAGCTTTATATGCCTACATACATACATATGTATGTATATGAATACAAACATCAACTTGCAGCCGCTTGTCACCTGACTGCTGCTGCTGGGCGTGACACTTCACGAAGTTTTATGCTGCTGCACACCTACAAACTTTTAACCTTTTAGCACTATTTTAAGCGAGTGCCGAACCCTGTGAGCTAAGCTGTTTGTGTCAAAGTTTGCGCAAGCCACCTGCCTGGTGACATGAACTCTACTGAAATGCCACTTTATTTTTTATAAGTAATTAAACTATCAACATAGCAGCATAGTAGCAGAATCACTTATTTGCCTTACAGCCTACCTGCCAGCTCGCCGGCTTTGTAGTGGCGTCCATTGTCTACGTAATATACGCACTTGCTACCTTTTACGTCAGCATACAGCATGCAGACTACAGCTGATGGCTAACGACTCCTGACACCCTTCGGCTGTAAACACTGAACACAAAGTCATACTTTCACCTAGCAAAGCCGACAACCACTCCCACCACACTTCCTTCTCAGCTCGCTGGTGAGCGCTGGCGTTTTGCGACAATTTTAATATTTTGTAACATCTCTGTTTCATATTTCTGCCAACGCAGTTTGTCTCCTCCACGCTACTTACTTCATTATGTGTCCCTGGAGGGCTGCAACCTTTTAAATAACTACCTCTCGTGAATGTTTCTTTTTTCTAGTTCTTTTTTTTTTTACAACCAACAGTTGTTGCATGCCACCGTCAACAACAATGCCAGTGTAGGTGGCAATGCAACGAGCTTACGCCAGTTGTCTACAACTACAATGTTTTCGCTTTCATAAACAGTTGACGTCTAACGAAAAGTCGCAACCAAAGTGTTGCATTCAAATGCATACCTACGCGCACAGTTAGTTAGTTGCACACATGCATGTATGTACATATGTATGTGCAATCGCTTAATAGCTCAGGTACCACATGTAGTGAGAGTCGACCTTGTGGCATAGCGATGACAAATTCTCCGGGGGCTGTGCGCGAGTGGCTAACCACCAACAGCAACTTTTGCTGCACTTCAAACGATGTTGATGTGACATTAGCGTCAGCTCCAGCTGTGGCGCCTCCGGTTTTGCTTGTGCTGTAGTGCAGCTGTTACCATTGCCTGTGCTATTGTTATTGTCTCTGGAGGGACTTGGCGTAGTGCACTTGCAGCCTTGTCGCAAACTTTGAATGCATAGACTTGCATGTTCATTACACATACATATGTGGGCGTGTGTCTACCTAAAGTGGCATTAGGTAACTTGTTTTTTCACAACGCACTTTTAAGTCAAGTTTAATTTTAGCCACAAAAAGTTGGGGCAACACTAGCTGGCTGCATGTTTGCATTTCTGTTGCTATCCCTTAAGTACTCACAAAATTTCTAATTACCACTATACAGGCAGGCTAGCAACAAAACCAAGCCAATACAATTACATACATACATAAAAGTTATATTTAGATATATTATAGATAGATGAAATCTTTTTTGTCGTAAATTTTGTGTAAATCTTTATTATATCTTTATCTTTATCTTTATCTGTGTATGTATTTGTGGATTTAGCTTTATCATTATCTTTATCTCTATCTTTATTTTCATGTTTATATTTATCTTTATCTTTATTTTTATCTTTATTTTTATCTTTATCTTTATTTTTATCTTTCTCTTCATCTTTATCTTTATCTTTATTTTTATCATTATCTCTATCTCTATCTCTATCTGTATCTGTATCTTTATCTTTATCTTTAACTTTATCTTTATTTTTAACTTTATCTTTATTTTTATCTTTCTCTTCATCTTTATCTTTATCTTTTTTTTTATCATTATCTCTATCTGTATCTTTATCTGTATCTTTATCTTTATTTTCATGTTTTCATTTATCTTGATCTTTTTATCTTTACCTTTATCTTCCTATTTATTCCCGCGATGATTGAGACAGCAACGATAGAAGCATCTTCCTTAGAACTTTTCAGTTCCGCTTCTTGGTGATGTTGTTCAAAATAGGCATTTTTTATTTAATCGCAGAAGCGGAAAAAACATTAATATTGCAAAATACTACAAATTAAATGATATTAAAAGTAAATTTTTGAAGAGGTTTTTTAAACGCTTAACCAGCGATGCCAAGCTACCAACAAATACAAATTATATTTAACGAAACCGAAACACATTTACACACTCATTTCTATCGCAACAATCTTGAAATGCAATTTTTAAACTTTTGATCAAATTTTATATCAATGCACTATGTACATACTTGCATACATACAAATGTACAAGTTGGAAAGTGAAGATTTAATGCCTTGTTAGGTTAAATTAATTTTACTTACTTTAAAAACAATTTATGTGTACACGTTTATGTTAGAAAGTTTAGTAAATGATTTTTCTGAGGAGTGCTATAAAACACTTTTACTGTTTATATTTTGCAACGCAGTCATAAATGCGTGAGTTGGTATGTGCACATACGTATATAAATACAGGTAATATGTATGTATGTATGTGTGATAACAACCTGGTCATAAGGGTGGTATGAGTCAACAACAGCCAATGCGTGACACTACCGTAAGGCAGTGCATGAAAGTGTTTGTAGATATATATTAAAGTATTTACATTAGGGCGCTTCATACTTTTAATTTTTCGAAAAGTCAGCAATAAATTTTTTCTCCTTTATAATGTACGCATCTTTTTTAAGTTTTTTTGATTATTAAAGCTTCTGTTGGTAGTAAATCAAAAAATTCAACAAGGTGAATGAGACGGAAAGTGCAGGAAAGGAAATGTCTCCTTAACAAATGCACATTTTCGTATTAATAATGAATTTAATTAACTTTTTAAAAAGTGAATTAAGGTTAGGATCTAGATCGCGGTTTAAACTAAGACAAAGGCGAAAGTGTAGATGAAAAAAGTATGCTAGAGAAAAATTAAAAAAAGATCAGTAAGATATATGTAATTTCATCGAAAAGCTTGGAAGGCATAGAGAGTGATAGATACAAAGACAAAAAATATACAAATAAAATAAAACAGAAAATTTAGATAAGTCATGTTAAGTCATGTTAAATTTATTTCAACTCCATGCACTTAAAGCCAAAACCACTAAACTCATCACACCCAAACTCAACACAGTTAAACTCACCACACTTAAATTCACCACACTTTAACTCCCCTCAGATTAAATTAATTTCCAATACTCACCACATCTATATTTGAACTCATCACAGTTTAAATTCCTTCAACTCTCATTATTTCACTTCCCTTGACATCGCCTCTGGTAAGGCATCGCACTTATATCTAACTCATCTCATATAAAATATTGTTTTGTAGCCGATTCAGTTTCAGTAAAATAAAATGCTTGCTTGATGTTGATACGGATTTCCTTTGATTTTCGATAAATAGTGTGTTACTGATGCTTATATGCTCGAGATTTTTTTCTATTAATGAAATTGCGAAAGTACGTCGAAAAAAAAATTGTCCAATGCCAAAGTAATTTTTAGCGCCTTGAAACTTGAACTTTTATAAACCTGGCTGAATAAAACAAATATTTGCAAGCAAATTAATGACTTATTACTATTTTTCATTTGTTGATTGACTCCTTAAAATATTACTCTAAAAAAGCAAAGAAAGGCTAAACGTTTGATTATATCTTGAAATACTATGACGCATAACAAATATAAAATGAAAAATGTTGTCCACAAAAAATGCACCCTTAGGTGCATACGCATTTTAGAAAATATGCTCATGTATGTATGTACATACATCAAGAAATAAAAATATGTTCGTAGACGCCATTTGAAGTTTGTGTGTGTCAGAAAGTGAGATAGCGCAACTTAGTTACGTATACGCACTGACAGTATCCAAAACAAAAAGTGACAAAAACTTTTGGCCATAATTTTGTTGGCGACTCTATACTCGCAAATCGCATACAGAAACTAATATTAGTATCAGTAAAAACTTTTCCACCGCCACTCAGACAGTAATAAAAACGACTCTCGACTAAAAATATATAAAAAAGTACATACATACGAGTACTTACTCAAACAAATGCATACTACTATGACTGTACGTGAAATAACTCACTTTGAGTTGTAGCGCAAATTAATTTGTCATTAAAAGAATTTTGCATTGTTTATTTGCCATTTACGTTATATAGTCGCAATATGTTGGTAACAAAGCCAAAAGCCAACATTAGAAAGTTTGCCGACAGTTTGGCAAGCCACTAACAAATATGTTGGCAAACAAATAAGCTCACTCTCACATGGAAATGCACACGCATACACATACTTAACGAACTCATACGTATGTAAGTAAGTACATAAAAGTAGTGAAATACTTTGCGTTGGCTTTACTACTTTAGTGGCTTAGAATTTTATATTTTGGGAACGTTGCATTACTGTGGAGTGCTACATAAAGTGCCGACTTCATTTTTAGTGCTGGGAGTGCGAAATTAATGGGGAAAATATGCTTAGCCTCAACTTTCGATAGTAAAAAAAAAATTGCAACATACTTTTGTAAGCTTTTTATTTTGTTATAGAGTCGAAAAATTTAAAGCAGGTCATGCGAAAGCATAAATTCAGATAAGGTTAATTGTATTTTAGAAAATCTTAAATACATTTACATACGTATATGCTCTCTCATTGAACATTTTATGATATATAAAAAATGTGCATACATACGTCATTGCAGGAATTAAAGTTTTGAAATTACAATAAAAAAAAGTAAAGACACGTACACTTCATTTTTGTTGGTTGAAGATTACAAAAAAAAATAAAAATATAAATCTTCAATTATTTTGAAAACCATTTATAAACTATTTTTGGTTGTAAATAATGGCTTTTAAATTTCATCTATGTTTGGCCGCTGTGGTCGAGTGAGTAGCGGTGCGTACTATAACTTGATATGCCACTGAGTTCGAGGTTCGAATATCAGCTAAAGCAAGTAAAATCTCAATCAAACAAAAGCTTTTGTCTAATAGCGGTCACCCCTCGAGATGCAATGGCAAACCTACGAGGGTATTTCTGCCATGAAAAAGCTTCTCGTTAAATACATCTGCCGTTCGGAGTCTCTCCATTTTGTCTATCACAGAAATTAAGTTTACGTATCTCAGCGCCTTTTTGTGTAACGTCGCTAGCGTTTTTTTATATTATTTCGTACACCAAAAAAAACGTTTACAGCAAAAAAAAATTTTTATTTGATAACTTTGCTTTTGAGTTTCGTAAGGATCTAAACCGAACAAGAAACTACTCAAAGCTCGGCAGGGGAGATCCGGTCTCGAAACGAATGGAAAAAAATCTAGCATACACATAGGCGCTGCGTGCTGTGAACTATTAGCGCACTCGATTTGCTACTTTTATGAGGGCTTAATATGTATTTTGTTTATAAAGATGTGCGTTTATTCTTGCAAAAGCTTTCGCCTGCAATAAAAGTTGCCGCACACCGTCAGCAATAAATGTATGTATTTTCTACATATGTATGTACACATGTGGGTGGTGCGAGTTGAGGGTATGCATTAAAATACTGCAGTTAAGTACTAAAGTACTTTAAAAAAAAAAACTTTAAGTAACACAAACATTTTGGAAAACTTTAAATGCAAAACTAAAAGCGTTGGGGTTTATTTCCTTTTAATAAAATATTGTTTGTCTAAACATCAAAGTTATTGACATTTTTAGTAATTTTTTAATACTTAAACTTATTTATTTATACTTTTCTACATTTTTACTTCTCTCCCCCATCCTCTCTCTCTCTCTCGCACACACCCTCTTTTTTCATTTGCAGTGCGTTTGCCGCTTTGACCGCCAAGGTGCACTGTGCGAGTTACCCATCATCATCAAGAATGCCGCCTTCTCCGGCGATTCATATGTTTCACACCGCATCCACAAGGACATACCGCATCATGAGTCATTGGATTCGGTGCTGCCGATGCATGTACAATTGAAGGTGCGCACACGTGCCACAAATGGCCTGATAATGCTGGCCGCCGCTCAGGGCACCAAGGGCGGTCACTACATGGCGCTGTTCCTGCAGAAGGGCCTCTTACAATTCCAATTCTCATGCGGTTTGCAAACGATGCTGCTAAGTGAGTTGGAGACACCGGTGAATACGGGCAATGAGATTACAATTAGAGCAGAGTAAGTATTGATTGTAGATATGTAAATATGTACACGTGTGTGAATAGTAATAAATTGATTTAATTCGTATTGTACGAGTAGATTTGTATGTGCGTGTGGGTTTTTGTGATCGAAGGGTTTGACAAATCTCGATAAAACTTTGCACATAATTAGCTTATTATTTAGATTAATATATAGTACAAAGGTTAGTCTTTGAAATGAATTGCTATCTATTTCAAGACTTAATTTAATTATTTAATATGTAATCTAAAATACTTATAAATTTAGTATTGCAAATGCTACAAAATAAAGAAAATTGTATTTAAAAAATATTTGAAAGAGGTTAACACCTGTTAATAATTTCAACAACCATTGTACAACATAATTATTTTTAATTATCCAAATTTAAAAAAAAAAATATTTTTATAAATTTATTAAAAATTAAATACAAAAGTGTGCATAAACAAATGCAAAAATGGAATAATGCGTATGCAATAGCCAAAAATTTTATTTTATTTTTGATTTGCAATTTACAAAAATGACTTACGCACTCGTTCAACAAAATTTAACTGTTATATTAAATCAAGTATAATAAAAATAATAATAATTATAACAATTATAATAATAATAATAATAAAACCAGTAAAAATTTAAATACCAAAATATATTAATGGTAGTAGAAAAATTAGCAGAAAGTTACTAGCTCTTTGAAGAATTATTATTTTTTTTATGCATTTACACAATTTTTTTTTTTGCAATTTGTCGAAAAGAAAACAACAAAAAATGCAGATAAATTTAAATAAAAAAAAAAAAATATGCCAGAATATTTCAATTCAACGATGTCAGCATTAAGTTGCTAGTTTTACAAGGAGATGCAGTAAAGTTTTAAAGCCTAAGCGATATGCTAAGAAGCACTAGTTTAAATCAATCAAATAGTTAATTATAAACAAAAAATATTAAAAAATATGGGACATGTAATTAAAAAAAATTTAATGTTCTAAATCAACTAATAAGATTTAGGAAAATGATTAATACACAAATCATTTCATTTTTTACGTTAATAAGAATGTCTTTATTTTCTTTCTGTTTAGCAAAAAATCACACATAACTTTTATTAAATTATTTTAAATAATATTTAAAAAAAAGTGGAACAATTTTCAATGGAAAAATTCGATGTTTGAAAACAATATTATTGTCCCAAATTGTATGGCCACCACTGTCAATAAATTGATATTATTAAATTTTTATTTGCCAACCATTTATCAACGTACAAATTGCTGACTTTTTAACGCTCTAGACTAGGGAATGTTTGCAGCTGATTAAACGAAAACTCAGATTGGCTTCAAGAAATGGCGATCATTTGAATCATAAGTCTAAGAAAGAAGACCATTTGTCTGCATTGCTCTCTAGGCTAGCCCTTAAATTCTGGTTCAGTAAATACATTGAAGTATGTAAAGGACTAGATTCCGCTTCGGTCTTACGCTACTCATTTAAAAAACTTCCGAAAAGAAACTGATTTTTTCGATTAAAAAAAATATTGATTAAAGTTTTGTCTATACAATTTCCACGGTTTCTACAAAATAAAAGGATTGGGTATTCGACATAGATCAATCCTACAAAAAAAGATTTTACTGTTTTTCCATACATTTTTCGATTACCTTAAAGTAAAAGCATCTTATAATGTTAAGAAAGGCATTTTAGACTCAGATGGTTTTTGTTACGATACTGAATCTATAATTTTTGCTTTTTAATTTTCTTTAACATCTGTCGTTCTAATAACTTCCGAAATGATGGACGCTACAATAGGTTGAAGAACTCTGTGGATATTTGCAGCCCTAGAGCGTAATTTTTCAGTTCTGGCAGAAGGAAGTTGTAAAGGAAATATAATTATTTGAGCATTCAAAAAACAATTAAACCAGTCTTCTTATATCAGAGCAGTAAATGAGAGCTTACTACTCCTTACCGAAAGACTGAAACCTAAAATTGCTCGCGATGAGCCGCGAAGCAAGCGAAAATAAAACATAGTTTGCGGGCACTTAAAAATTTACCCAGAAATTTAATAAAAATATTTCAGAGACCTGTCATTTAATCTGAAATATACGTACACATAATATATGTACGTATACCAATATTTTAGCATGATTCAATAATAAAAGGTTAGATCAATATTGACAAGGGAGTTTTGACACTCCCTTACAAAAGGTTGCATATACAAAGTACGGAAAAGGGTAAATAATGCGTTCCCTTTTTGTGAAACTAGGAGTAGCATAGTATGAAAAGTTTGCAAATAGTGGTAGAATACAATATGTTAATTTGAAAAAAAAATATTCTTACCTCAATTAATTAATTTAACTGCTATTTAGTAAGAATATTAAAACTGCTAGCTAAAATTTTTTTTAATCACAAAGTGGTTCTGAGTCCGAGTTTTAAAATAAAAAAGCTTTTTCACATCATTGCTGGTGCTTATGTGTTGGGAACATGCAATGAGGGTTTCTATAAAATATGGACACGATTTTATTTCTGCACCATTAAATTTTTTTAAAAAACCAGCTTCCGGCTTTTGATTATAACCAAAAACTCGTTAGATGACTGGGTCAAGGTGCTCCCGGACATTTCGTTTACCCAAGTCAACGAAGCCTCATTTGCATTATTTTGCGACAAGTATAGCTTTCTTACTACGAAGAAGTTATTTATTCGGTTTATTTCTTTTATTTATTTACCATCGGTATCAGGGTTATTCTTAATATTGTGATGAACCCCAGGAGGGTGAAAGGACCAAACATTTTATTCCGATAAATAGTATGTGACTTTATGGAAACCACAATAATTCGAAATTTTAGAAAGAAATATTTATATATTAAAAGAAGAATAAATCAAACTTCATTACTCAAGAATTTAGTTCTTACAAATTCTTGTTTTTAGCATTTGGATGATTATTATGTCGCATTATTTTTAATTTATTTAAACCCATTTCTTTTAGAAATAACAAAACTTTCCACTCACACATCGAATTTGTATGCGCGTGAAAAGCGTTCAAAGAAAAAGCGCGTCATTTATACACATTTACTTGAAATATTTACGAGACAGGGTCAATCTTGTAATCAGAAAAAATGCTGTATTTAGAAACATTAGAAACAAAAAGTGTTGCCTGTGAGTTTTTGGTATTAAAAAGTTTTGAGGTAACTACTATTATTATTTTTAAGAAGCAACACGATTTTGATGCTAAGGGAGCCGTTTGACAAAAAGTGAGCGAGCTAGCTGCTTATCGAGCTAACCTTTTATAATTGAATCATGATATTTTAGAGGTAGTTTCACTTTGAATTTTTTGACAGAAACATTGTTCGACGGCAGATGCCCAACATTGCCACTACTTTGAAATAGACATTGGTTTTTTTTTTAATTTTAATTTTGTTGTATTTCAAACACAAAACGTGTACATTTTCTATATGTTCTTATGTTTCATATATTGGTTATTTATTTTTTCACCAATGCAGTGGAATATTATTGATTAATGTAAATGTAAAATATATGGTATCTTCTTTACCATAAACCTAGCAAAGATAGTTAGTTAGAGTTACGTGTATTTAATACGTTACTTGTATAAGTTCGAATAGAATTGAAAAAAAGGAAACTTGCGTTAAAATCAAGGCTTAAAGTTGCATTTCCATGAGGAAAGATTTTTACAGGCGATAATTGCTGGGCAAAGTTGACTTGCTTGTTACATTTGAAGACTTTTGGGACATCGCAATTGAAGTTTCAAATTTAATTTCTCAAAAAGTCGACAATAGATTTTGAGCAAAGTCTCGGAGAATATTACTAGTTCGAGAAAATCATAAAATATTTTATTTTAATTGTTTATTCTCAATTACTTTTGAATTTGTGAAGGACTTTCTTTAGTAAAATTTTGTTTTGGAGTAATGTGCATGACATACGACAAATGTGATACTCGATCGAAAAATAAAGAAGATATCAAAAAACGAATAGTCCCATTTAAAATGGCATGACAGATAGAAAATAACAGCATTATTAATTATTTGCAATATTTTCACATACAACATTTAATTATCCGTGCGACAATATGAACAAAATTTAAAGATTTTATGACAAAATTTTACAGATTTTTAAATTTTGTCCATTACTATTTAAGCATTTGACAATACTTTTGCGAGTGCTCAGAGCACGGAATTTATATGAAAAAATAGTAAACGAAATCGCTTCGACCTTGCACATGCGACAAAATTTTGTTCAATTTCTCAGAAACTAAAAAGAAATCCAAAAACACATAACTCCATTTAAAAGATCTTAATTAGTTGTTATTATTCTTAAGTAAATTTGGCCCAATTTTCGCATACGACATTTATTTATTCGGACGACGACTATGTCTTTTGAGGCAAACGATTTTTGAATCTCCTTATGTTTATATGTACATAAATGCACATTTGCACATATTCAAATTTTCTTTCTGTTGTCTTTATTTTTCTTAATGTCAAAGAATAGAGGATTTTTAATAGGGAATTGGTAGCATGAAAATCCTGAACATTGTTTATGTCAAAAGGTTAATGTGACGTCTGAAATGAGAGAGTGAAACTACCTTTAAAAATGATTGTATCATGCATAATATATATATCCATCGGATGCAAAGTCCGCCATTAAATATTAAATTTCATAAAACTGTCAATTTTGTGGCAGCAAATTCAAAAAAGGACACTTAATCGGAGAATATACCTTCGTATATATATATATAATTTAAACTCACACATTCATACACAAAAGAAGCCACAAACGGGGCATGAATCCAACCACTAACTCCGGGAATCTTCTCACTGTAGACTTAAGTGCCTTTGAACTATTCAACTAATCAACTGCGGCTTCATTAAACATTCCAACAATTCTGATAAACAGGTTAACAATGAGTGCCATAATACCCACTCATAAAGGCACAAACATACCACAAATAAATAGCATAAACATATACAAATGTACATACAAATTAAAACATTTAAAGGTGAGCAGCCAAAGCACAGCAAGGGTCACAAGCCAAGAAAACCAACCAACCAACGACCAATCCACCAACAGACAAATCAATGCAAATAGTCAGGTGTCCCACAATTGTTCCGAATATCAAAAACCCGCCGCAAAGGCATGTACGAGTATGCAAAGGCGAAATCGAAAGCCTCAAGGAAGGCAACGACGACAATTATTAACGCGCTATAATTATCGTAATTGCGTGCACACAATCGGCGATGGAAGAGAGCCAGCGGGGAAGGCCATTGAAGAGCTAAGCAAGAGGCAAGCACTTTGGCTGAGTGATTGGCACCGCAAGCGACAATGTGTAGTATTTGCGTTTGAGGGGGTAGGTGAGGGGGAGGAGTCGAGTGCACGCGAACTAATAGTCTGGATCAATACAAATCGTAGCCGAAGGCCAACGTTTTGGCGTGAAAGCTCATTAAGACTAAGAGCGGTAATTTCATAAGAATGCCCTTCCGCATCCGTTGCCACAAGCAACTACTTATTTACATACAGACAACTATTTAGGTGCACATAGACACACAAACAAACATACATATGTACATATATACGTTCTTGCCGTTTTGTACTGACTTAGGGGTAGCGAAGGACCTTACTATTATCGCCCTTTGGGGGTATTTATTTTCTTTGTTTTACGTTTTGTTTAGTTATTTGTGTTAAACATTTGACGTGAGCTTTGCTATTTGCCTTCTGGCTTCCTTTTCACTGAAATTTCTTGCTTACATTTTCATTTGCTTACCTACTTTTGTATTAATATATATTTTTATTTTTGTTTTTTTTTTTGGGCAAAAAGACCACCAGGGGACAATAAATGTGTAGTTTTGTCGTTTTACTCTTAAAAGTCGAAATGCCCTCCAAGCATAGCAAAAAAATGTCAATGTGTAGTACTCGTACAACTATGCTTACAGCTTATTTTTTTTTTTTGCTTTCTTCGCCTTTGGCTAGATGCCCTTTAAATGCCATCTGCCATTATTATCGATGAGTAAGTGACATAAAGCGGCCAAATGGTCAAGCGCGCCTTGAGCCAAAATGGTGAAATAGGCCGTATCAGTAATACACTCCAAACGTTATTATGATCGCATATATGTATGCTTATATTAACTTTATTTTGGCACAAATTTACACATATGGTGTTAGGTATTTAGAGGTATTCCAGCCCGCCAAAGCTAAGGAGTCAGTATTTTTATAATTATATGAATATTAACATTACCGATATCGCATCAATAAATGTACCAATTTCTCTAAGTGCATCAAGAAAGAAATCTTTTTACACATAAAGCATAATATAATATATTTTGGCGCTTACACTATATATGTACATAGCTCAGTGTTTGGCCGAGCTTCTCCTACCATTTGTGGTGTGCATCTTTATATTATACCACAAAATTCGGGGACCTACAGTTTTGTGCCGACTCCGAACGGCCATTGCCTGCCGAGGCTTGACCGCGTGAAAAAACTTTTTCTATTATTACATAATTGATAGTCATCGAAAAAAAGATGTTCTCACTAAGGAAGCCTTCTTTGAATGTAGAATCATTTTCAGTACTAGAAAAAATTCGGCAGACGTTGTCCTGTTCGTGATAACCTATTAATCGCCGTTATGCCTTCTTCTCAGCGACACCAAGTATTTGACAAGCATATTTTAACATTTCATATAACTACTGCGTTATTTAATGAAATTTAACAATAAAACAGTTCGCAACCCTGTTCTAAATATAGCTGTCAATCTTCTCCCCACTAAAATAAACCGTTAGACACCTTCATATCAATATTTCATAACACCTGTGCAAAATATTATTAAATTCGACTATCACAAATATTGCAACTCTGTTCAATATATAACTACAAGCCTTATCGACATCTATCGGCACCTATTTTATATAAATAATTTTCTAACAATTGAATTTTTTTTTAAATTTTTAATATCTGGCGACACTATCTTTCCTTTGCAAACTTTCTACAGATCGATCGAAATCAATTTAAAAAACTCCCCGAAAAATTCGTATTTTATTGCAGTGGTAACCCTGTTCAAACACCACATACATATATAGATATATCTACACGCATTATAATTATGTATTTAACTTATTAATTTAATTGATATGCATATTTTAAATAAATGGCAACCCTTATTTAAAATATTTTGGATATAAAACTTTCTTTAACCCGTTTAGTTAGATAGCCCCGTTGTTATATTTGTTTTCCTTTTCAATTAAATTAAATTCAAACTGTGAAGAGTTGTAACGCTGTTCAAATATTTTAAGTGCAATACAATTTTAAAAGATTGTCAGTGAAAATTAGTTATTTTCGTAAAATATTTTAACAAGCTCTAGGCCCAAAATTAAATAAACTTCAATTTTTGTTTGAGATCGAAATATCGACAATTAAATATACCATTAAACAAACATCGAAGTTTTTTTTTTTAATTTTGGGTCTAGAGATTGGCAAAATAATTTACAAATTAATTTTCTTGACATTTTAGTAATCTGCCAACATCACTTTTCCATTTTTAATACGTTTATTCGTTTGGTATATATAGGTGAAAAATGCTAAGAATTGAAACTAATAGCTTTAAAAATACTCGTATGAATGTGAGTGAATACGCCGAAAAAGTGCACACTTTTTTCACTGTACAAATAATCATCAAATGTTGTTAACGACGAGATATTTTACCAAAATCGACAATAAAATTTTCCTGTACAAACAATCGCTCTGCATTGGATCATTTTTCTGGTAAATATATGCATCTTCGCACAGAACAGTTTTTTTTGGCATTTTTTCCTACAAAGTACACAATTTGTTTGATAACACCCTCAATAAAAGTCTTTTTATAATAAAAACCAACGAGATAAATATTTTAAGCCTTCAAAAACTTTTATTATGGAACTTGTGTATGTCATAAATGTCTTCTCATAAAAATTATGAGAAACACATTTTTTTTAGGTTTTAGAGGACTGGACTTATTCAGAACCATTTGCGGTTTAGTTCAGAACTAGTTCCGACCAGTTCGGGACTTTTTGTGGTATCGTTACGGAACTCTTTGGGATTAGTTCAAGACCAGCTTAAGACTAGTTCGGGACTAGTTCGGGAATATTACAGGATCATTTCGGGACTCGTTCGGGACTAGTCCAAGTATAGTTATGAATAAGCTTAAGATCAGTTCAGGGCTGACCACGTCAAAAAACAATACAAACAAATTCAGTTCATTCAAATAATATCTTTTTGCATTTTGTTAATATCAAAAGCAACCAGTCTCAAGCAA
The DNA here is from genome assembly GCA_963971545.1 of Philophylla caesio. NCBI lineage: Eukaryota > Metazoa > Arthropoda > Insecta > Diptera > Tephritidae > Philophylla > Philophylla caesio. Next base: position 79,501,769 of record OZ020609.1, on the reverse strand, counting down.
ATAAACTTAACCGGAGTTCTCACTATTGTATGTAGTATATTGGTAATTTTTTATACTAATAACACATGAATTAGTTCAGCATCTACTCAAAATCTAAGAAATAAGAATATCCTCGCTGCCTGCCTTGCATGGAATTTGGCTTAGTGTATGTACATACATTCGTATTAACTTGCTTTAGTCATTGCAAATGAGATTATATTTGCCTTTGGCCATCGACACGCAGACCGATTAAATACGCTGCCAAGCGTCATTTTGCTCTCACACTCAGTGCCAATCAACCCATTAAGCACGAAGAACACATTACTGGAAGTACATAAAAATATAGCCGTAAAATTATATGTATGTAGAGTTGTGCACACATACATCCATAAGACAGTGTTCATACATTTGTATGTGTATTTACATACATATGTAAGTATGAGTTTAGCACGAAGTCACAAATTTATAGCTCATAAATCTACTTATCCACTTACATTTCTACTTCACTGTTACGCACTTATGCGGACTGGACTTGTGCTCTCCCTAAACTCTTCACTTTTCACCTAATTTCGTTTTTACACACTTTTTACTACTTACACCTCCCTCTCCCCCGCCTTCATCGTCACTCACTGTTCATATATCGCTTGCTTGGTACTTTGCGTGGGTACTTTTAGTCATGGCTCACAAACCTTACATCTGAGTGATTGCACTCGACCACCAAATTTAGCTGTTGGTCAAAAGTGAAAGTGGTTTTTGTGTTTGCTTGAATCAATAAAATCATAAAAACGTGCACACCATCAAGCATATACATAAGTATATACACATAAATTTATATACATATGTATGTACATATATACGTTTCCATGCGATTTAGAAGAAAAATGTTCGCATAAAAGAAAATGTGTTGAAATCGCTATGGATATATTGAGAAAATTGTGTTTTGTTGCCCATTAAAGTGCATAGCTTTGATTATACTCGTACATACATGCATACATACATACATACATACATACATACGTATACATACATTCATACAAGTCAAGCATGGACAAAGAAGAATTATGTGTGTATGTAGTTATGCACATATTTTTGTATCAAGAACTAAAGTAAGTAAATGGAGCATTATATACGAACACTCAAATAAGTCACAAAGCTGAAAAAATAATGAAAAAAAAATGGTATTTCATGTACGAAAAAAATATTATAATTGCAGGGTGTCCAGAAAGTCATCTCTTGAGTGCCAGTAACATAACTGTCCACCAACTCAAAAAATTAAAACTCAAGAACCATTAAAAACTGTTGTTGTTTTTTCACAAAAAAATCTTCCATAAACTGGCCTTGAGCTCAATAAAATTGTAAAAATATGAAATAAAATTTTAATAAATATCCTTTTTAATGTTTAAAAATCACATATTTTTATTGCTTAAGTAATTTCCTCCTCAACATTTAATTTCCAATATTTTTCAGTTAAAATATAGTTAATACTCTAACAAAGTCTTATAAAACCAGGTATCAATTCTTATAACAATTAAAAAAAAAAATCTTAAATTTATCGCTAAAAATGTTTAAACTAAAGAAAAACTGCTAAGTATGCAATCTCTATGCCATTCAATTAAAGTTTAATAAAGTGCAAGTTTAAAATGACTACAAATCACCATTGATTTTTGACAACTTTTTTTATCAACTCTCTTTCGATATGTATTTTAATACCGTCAATAAAACAAACTATTAGAAATCAACGATCATTTCTAACCACTTCAAACTTACCGCTTTTTATACTCGAAGTTAAGAGAAAAAAACTGCATAGTGAAATAAGTTAAAAAAATGTGTTAAGTTATAAATTTTGACATTCGAAAATTAAAGTACAGAGTTTTATAAAAAAATAAAAGTGTAGCTTGAAAAAGCATTTCTTTAGAGAATTTATTTGACAAACCAACAAATTTTTTTCATTGGATATCAGTGAAGGCAGGTTTGGGATTATTTATGACTTCCTGGACACCCAGTATATGAATGCGCATTGCACAAAAATGTATGCAACATACTTGTAGTTTACTTATGTATGTACATATGTACGAATAAAAGAAATACTGCTTCATTGTTGCGCGTCAAATGCTTTTGACATTTTGTGCATTTTTTTTTGTTTGTTGCATAAATGCATAAATTTTAATTTAATTGTGTTTTTATGTCAGCGCACATTGTATCCGCAGATACATACCTACATCCAACCATACATACATATGTATTCATAAAAGCTAATCTCGCTGGTCCTTTGACATTTTTTTTTTTTTTTTTCATTTTCAATACTTGTATTTTAATAAGCTAGCTGTTATGTGAGTGCTTTAAGTGTTTTTTATTGATTTTAATTATAAAACTGTGCAAGATTAAAGTGAAAGTACGCGTTTTTAGTTATCTGTTTTTTGAAGACTTAATAAATTTAATGGTTGGCTTAGTTAAAAAAATGTAAATATATATTTGTACTATTAGGCCTTAAATCACCACTTCTTCCTCTTCATTTTTTACAAACTTTGCAATCAATATGGATAGTTATCGATCTATGATTTTTATCAATATCTTCTTGTTTTTGTATATGAAATGGGCATTGATATTCTATTGGTGTTGCCTTCGATATCGTTATTTTCTGAATTTGCACTTTTTATGTCGTTTCCTTTAATATTCTCTTCATATTCGTCATAGTCACTGAACACAGTCATCGAAATATTTTTTTTATTTTAATATCATCATGGCTGAAAATAACTATATCAAAACTCATATTATCATAAAGTTATCACTGTTATTGGTTTAGTTGCCGCTATCGATATCGTTTATTGTCGTTGATATCGAACAATTTACTGTTTATTGTCATTTGTCTCGTTTTGCCATATAACTATTTAATTTGAACTTAAGGCCGATCGCTTTATTGGGAAAATTATAAGGAAAATACAACAATACTCAAAGCGGTAGAAGTTATAGTACTATTTCGGAAATCATCACATTTCCTCACCAGACATCTTTCTTCTTGCGTCTTTATATTATACCACATATGGAGGGACCTACAGTTTTGTGCCGACTCCCAACGGCAGATGTATTTAATGAGAAGCTTTTTCATGGCAGAAATACCCTCGGAGGTTTGACATTGCCAGGGGGTCACCGCTATTAGAAAAAAACTTTTCCGAACCTCGAACCCAACGGCATATCGAGTTATAGCACGCACAGCTACCCACTCGACCACAGCGGCCTCAAAATTAATACTATATCGTTATTTTGTACGCAGAACGAGGAACACGTCGAGAAAAACATCTATTCTAATTTTATTTAAATGCCGATTATAATTAATTATAAAGAGCTAATTTTTTGATTCGATAAAATTTTTTTTTATTATACGAAATTTTCTGAATACGAATATCCTCCACAAAAATATAACACATCCATGCATCGACAATTTCGAAATATAGATTTATAATGTTTTAAAAAAACTTTCTCAAAAAGTGCACATTTTTTTCTTAACATTTTGAAAGTTTCACTTTGTTTTGGTTGTAAACAATTTAAATGAGTGCAAGGAAACTAAATTAAAATTTAAGCTGAGTTCAACTAAACTTAGTTTGATCCAACACCGAAAATATGGCCCCTAGTTGTTATATAATCAAAACTGAAAGCTACATACATACATAGAAGCTTATTTTTTTTGCTTTAAAACTTTCATAAGGAGCTTAGTTTTCTTAAAAAATACAAAAGGGAGGATACCGTTTATTATACGCTTTGATATTCTTCTTTGAAGTTATTTGAAGAAGTTTGTAGCTTTTTTTTTAACTACGATGTTTGTTCAAAAAATAAATTTGGTTTATCATCAATATTAACGTTGTTCACTTCAAATAAATACCTCGTAGGTATAACACACTTTTGCCAGCGCTCAAGGCACAGCAGATGAGCACTCTTTCGAAAAGTCTTGAGTTCTGCCAGCCATGCAGTTTTTATCTTCTCAACGGAGGCAAATCTTAAGAAAAAATATTTTTTTTCCACTCAAATTGCATTTAGTACTTTAACCACTCCTTCCGCATCTTCCATAAACATTCTTTCGATATGGATTCAAGAATCCAAATCAACATTTGCTAACATAATTCTAATAAAATTGAAATGTTACTCAACAAAATCTCAAAGGACTGCGATAATGCTTCCGCTCCGACTCTGACTCTGAAAACTAATTTTCTTAATTTGAAAATTCAATACAAACTAATGGATTGAGAAAACTTAAGAATTCCCCATGCCGAATTTGTCAATTGTCAATGGCAATAGAGAAATGCATCAATAAAAAGTTTTGGTCAGTAGTGCTCGTTTTTCCAACTCATTGAACAATTGAAAGTGAGAAACACAGAGCAACAAATGCACAAAGTTATTCGTATTAAAATACAGCAAATGCAAAATGTTGTTTATTTGTGTGTGAGAAGTGAAAAGTTTTGCAATGATTTGGCAACAACTCACCTGTGCCTTGAATAAACCAAAACCAACAATCGGTGACCCAATTCGTTACTCCAACAACTGAAAAAAAAATAAAAATAAAATCTCAATAAATAAATTGAATAGGAGAACAGAAAATAGTAAAGCAGAAAAATAGAAACTAGCATTAAGGCTACTACGAGTATTCCACATATGAGGCACTAATGGAGGTCATTGGCTGTAGTTGTTAGTTGGGAGAGGAAGCATTGAAATATTTGAACTTGGCTTGAATTATGCACAATAGAATCGGAATGAATAACAACAGCAAAAACAATAACAAATACACACAATAAATTTTCTACAATCACTACAGAGGCAACTCTTCTCCGAGTTGCACTCGCGAATGTCACATAAAAAATGTCCAAACAAAATCTTAAACAATATAAACACAACAACGAAATGACAAACGAAGTAGCAGTGTAAAAAAAACATTGCCAAAATAAAAGCAATAAATAAGGCAGCAAATGAAAATGAAAGCAAAGAAAAGCGCGGCAGCGCCTCAACAAAAAAAAAAGCAACGCAACTGAAGTTGCACAAAAAATTGAGAGTGAAAGATATTCTTTATTTATTCAAAAAGGTGTACAAGCACCCGCGCTGCTGCTAAAAAATAAAAAAAAATCGCACAGACTTACACACACACTCACACATGCACTAACAACGCAAGTTCGTGAAGTCCACAATGGCAATTTTGTTGCATGTTGCAGGAGCTAATATACGGCGCTACCGCCGCACAGTGGCGCCGTTCGTTAATGGAGCCTAGACACAATTATTGAAACACTTCATCAACTAGCTGCATGTTATCCAAAAGCTTCAGAACGAAACAAATTAGATTTCAGGAAAATTTAAAATTTTAAAATCTTAAAAATATTGGACATTTTGAAAAATAATACAGTTTTTATTTCTTTTCGCAGATAAAGTGTTTTAAGTTCAAGGCTCGAATTATGACATTCGTAATCGAAAATCTAGTCGATTCGAATCGAACAAAAATTACAGTATTTTTTCACCTATTTATCGAATGCCGGTCGTCGGGTTCAGATTAAGGCAATTAAAAATTGTAAATAACTTAAATTTAGTGTCCACCTAAGAATGGAATATGCCGACGGAGATTGAGGAATGTGTCAATGTTGTTTGTGAGCATTATCGCGCTTCAAATTCCATTCAACAAGAATAAACAAACCATTTCCGTTTCGGAAAAGAGTCAATACATAAAGAAGCTTGCCCGAAGCTATTAAAATAAATAAATAAATAATTGGTGTCTACACTGTACACTACGATGTCTTGCCGATCTTCTCCGAATATTTGTGGTGTGCTTCTTTCTGTTCTACCACAAATGGAGCGAACTACAGTTCTATGCCGACTCCCAAGGATAGAATGATAAATTTTCTCATGGCAGAAATACACTAAGAGATTTGCTTTTCCTATTAGAAAATTGTGACTGCGACTAGATTCATTATTAAATCGTTAAAAATCGTGAAACGTGTAAGGAATGTATTAGTGTAGTGTAGGTGAAATGGGTTTAGGTGAAGTGAGGTGAATATATTTGGCCGAGGATGTTTAGATTTTGCTAGATTAGATATGGCGTGCTTACGTATGGAGAGTTAGAAAAGGGTATTGTGATTAGGTGTGGTGAGTTTGGGGACTTCAAATGAGATCATTTTAGGTGTTGTGCGTTTAGGTTTGATGTGTTTAAGTGTGATGAGTGATGGTCTGCCAAATCTAAATACAGTGAGGTAAGCTGAGGTGAGTTTAGGAGTGGTGAGTTAAGGAGTGGAGAATTCAGGTATGATAAAAATAATTTTTTTTTGCTGTCCTTAAAATTTTACGTGCACTCCATATCCGTAGGTACAATATCTGTCCACTTCTTTTCCATCGTCACCATTACATAATATAACATAACGCAATGTAACATAACATAACTTAACATAACAAGACATAAGCTCAGTAGCACATTCGACTCAAATTTGCACCTCTACACTTAAAAAACTACTGCCGCCTCTTTAAAATTAAGTTGGCGAAACTTCAATTGATATAAGATAGAACTTTTTGTAAGGTTAGTAAGAACAACGAAACCACTGTGCATAGCTTATTGTGACTCGACAATGTTTCCAATACCTCTGTTGGCCGCACCACATTGGTAGTAATGAAATTCTCTTGTGTAGCAATAAAGCAAAACACTTACGTACGCGCAGACGGCACGACTTCAGTGTAAAATACGAGTGGGTACAAGCAATAAAATGGGCATCGAAAATAAAAGTAACCACAAACATACTCGCACAAAGCATCTCAACCTCAAAGCTCAATATCCGCAGCGCTACCACCCAAAAGTGCGCATACATGCGAATATAAATTCGAAGTGTTCTTATCGGGAAAAAAGAGTATTTTTTTTTAAAGCCAACACAATACCCGCAACAGGAAATTATAACATGTGAAACGCTTACCACCTTTTATGTAGGTAGTGTTTTAATTTTCCATTTTTATTGGGGTTTTTTTTTTTTGGTTTTTTTCTGAGTCTCAACACTGCTTGTTTGCTGAGTCATTCTGCAGTGATTACGTGGGTTGAAATAGCTGAGTATTTGGTGCTATAAATATTACAAAGAATATTACGCTATGTAAACCAGAGTTTGAAATAATTGCCCAGTAAGCTTTTCTTATCAGAAAGACTTTTGAATTTGTACTGATTGCGTGCTGTTTTAGTATTCACATGGCATTTGTAAATCATTAATATGAGGAAAAAGGAAATCAATTATATTGAAACGGAATAAAATGAAATCAATGGAGATGGATTAATACACTGTTAAATTAAATGATTTATATTGAACCTGATGCTCTAAAGAGGGCTACTATTGGCCAGAACTGGAGGCAATCCATATCTTTTTCGGTCGGGGATTAAATGTGTAGCACTGCTGCTCTCCACACTTTATAGAGCTTTGCTCTTACTGGGTTTTATTTATTCCCTGCAGATGAACTAAGGTTTATATTGTTCTTTTACCAAAGCTTCATCTTATCGAGCTATAATTCTTAGTGCTTTTCTCTTGAAAGGCTTGGAGAAAATATTGCATCAGCACATCAGTGAAGTCAGCCTTAGGGGATGAGATCTGAATAAGAACCCATTTTCGTACCATAAAACAAATATACTGAGAACATCAAACAAGCAATAGCGCTACTTTAAGAATTTAGAAAAATCTGGAATCCAAAGATGCTTTTTATTTTTTTTTTTATACTCTCTTCTCTTTTTTGTACTATAGTCTAGACGAACTTCCGTTTATACCAAAAAAAAACCTAAGCGTTAAAACGCAAGGCAATGCTGAGGAGTTGGCAACCTGTATGAAATGACTGCATACAAAATATTATGATTAACCTCATGCAACCAGCCATACGCCTTACACAATATTGGTGGAAGGACAAAGATCTAAACATTAATCTAACGAAATGTGAATAGATTCATGGATAAATGCACTTTGTGGCGGTAAAAAAGTAGAATATTCAAGTAGAGCAAGATATATTTGGCTATGTCTTGATAAAACACTCAACTCGAATGCACACTTGAATGCTGTTATTAGCAAAGCGATGGAGGCATTTTTCGCAACTTTTTTGCCATGTGGGGGTGGAACTGCAAAAGAGTGTATACCGAGGAGCAGCTACCGCGCCATCTTCCAAGCAGAGATTCATTATATTCAAATTTGCAGATTAAATATTTAAAAAGATATATACTCGTAATAACTTGGAAGCTTCGACGTCGTCCTTAATGCTCATGGAGCGCCAAATTACCAATTGAAATTCAAAAACTTATTTTTTTTGCCGATAGATAAAAAAAACGCTTAAGAAATGGGTTTCATTTTCGTTAAAAGACTTAACCACAAAAATTAATCATTATTTTTAATAAAAAAAAAATTATATTCGCTAAATAATTCGAGACGAAAAAATGTGTTAAATTTTAAGTGGGTATCTTCAAATTTGTACTATGCCATTTATAGAAATCGAAATGTAATTAATAATTATAATTAACAAAAATTCATTAAACTAAATTTACATCGTTTCAAGATCATGTAGAGCGTGTAATAATTGTACCCAAAACGGTACTACTATATTTGGAAGCTTGTTTTTCTCTGAACATTAAAAAATTACCTATAATTTCAGTACCTGCATTGAAACGACTTGTGCTAGTTACATAACATACATAAGCAAAAATGTATGTTATGCATGTTATGCGATGCTTTTGAAATTCACTTAAATGGTTTACCGGTTTAAATACCAACATGCGCCTGTTGGTATGCAACATATCAGCATTCAATAGCCAGTTATCAAACGCATACTAATCTACGTAGTACGTACATGGCAGAAATTATTTCAACTATTTGCTCAACATTCAACTATTCTCAAAAAGACACAAATACATGAGCAAAAACATAAGTTTGCATGCTCTGGTGCAAAATATATTTTTTTTTTATTTTTTTTTTTTGCATTTTCAACGTCTGGAATTTTCACAACTTGCCATGCACATGGAGAATGGTAATTTCCTGCCACCCTCGCTGCCACTTATCGCAGCTCCCGCTGGTATAAAAATATGCGCATAAGCTTACCTTTCGATGGCCGTCAATAAATTCTTGTTCAAGGACGTTGTTGCGAGAGCTACAACAGAGGCGCACATGTAACAATTACAATAACAAAAGCAACAAAAATTATTACGAGTACGAGTACTTGTGCTAGAGTGTATACATTTGTTATATGTCCATATGGATATGCAAACATATTAATACATATGTATGAATTTGTTGTACAAGCAGCAACATGCACTCGGAAATGAAAAAAAAAAATTCTTTGAAAATAAAATCGTATTTTATGCGCTGGCGTTTGCTGGTCAAGCTTGACATCGTCAATTTTGAAAAAAAAAAAACGTGGCAGGTACTCTTGAAATTGGGTGTGTAAACATCAAAGCTATAGTCGATTCGGATATACAAGTATATACATACGTATTTATATTTATGTATATGAACAAGTTCAGGGCTTCTTCAGTACCACTTCATCAAAAATTTGGGAACTAATTCGCGACGTGTTTTGATCTAACTCGAAAAGATATCGAACTATCCCCTAAAATAGACTAGTTAAGGTTCCGCAAAAATCTTAAACCTGTTATTAGAACCTTGTTCTAAAATGTCCCAGAAAAAGTCTTGAAATGGTGTAAATTATTTCCGAATTGGTTCTGAAAATGTTGTGAATTAGTTTTGAATTGGTTCTGAAGAAATATGTGAACTATGTACTCAGACTCAAATGGTTCCTAAATATACCCGAAATCGTCGTAAAATAGTCCTTAACTAGTCCCGAAATGTGCCGTATATAGTCCGGGAATATTATTGAGCTGATCCTGAAACTCATACAGAATGTTCCCAAAATATTATTGTACAGGCCCTAAGACTTTTTCGAAATAATACCGAACTAGTCCCGAAATTTTTCTTAAGTAATCCCCAAATAGTTCTCTACCATCAATGAAAAGATCGAGAAAAAATCCAGAACATGCATCGATACGATCTCTAAAATACCAAAACTCATTCCAAAATGTTTTCGAACTAATTAGGAAATGGTCCTAATATATGTATGTAGTCATGTACAGTCCCGAAACTAAACCGATATGATTCCGAAAAAGACCCGATATGATTGCGAACTACTCGCGAAACTTTTCAGCTTATTTAACTCAAAATTCACCTTTCCGGAAGCTGAGAGATCTTCTAGACACCTTTCACACCTTCCAGCTGACCTCTGACTTAGATCGCTTGATTGGTGCGTTGGTTTATTACTGCTCGTATTACGATAGTGTTGTTCTTGCTGGCATTAAAGCATGGCAATTTCGCATTATGTTTATAAAGACTTGTACAAGCTTGAAGTAAATAAACTTGTAAAAATGTTCACCATAAATAATGAACGCATAAATAAAGTGCCGCAGAAAAGTGCTTACACACACAGCTGTCTGGTGAAGCGTAATAGCTGGCGGCGGTCGCACCTGGCGAAAGTTACCTCTGTTGCCGAGCAAATTTTACAATTTTCAGCAAATAGCGACTTTATTGTATACGCAAACTTGGTGTTAATTTCTACAAAACGCTTTGCTGCAACAACTTTACTTTACTTTCACACACGTTTCTCAAAGAGCTTCTAAATTTGACACTTAATTACAAACGTGTGTAAATTAAGTATATACATACATACATACGAGTAACAACAATAAATATTAAAGTGCAAGGAAAAAAAAACACAGCTGGTTGTCATGTTATTCATAGAGTTTAATGTCGATGCTAAGTTTTCAAATATTTTTCCCAAGCCAGGAAATCTCGCCAATGAGGCGAAATTCTGAATTTCACTTAGGAGTGATCAGAGCGAATTTCCTTCTTACGGTTCTAGCATTACAAAATCTGGCTATATGCAAGGCAAGGGACCCTTCTTAAAAAAAAAATTACCTAATGAAGAGCAACGGTAAGTCAAATCACAATTTTTTTTGATTATGCCAGACGTTTAGAAGACTACGATTTGAAACAATGAATTTGGAATGTCTGAAAACATCCAAGAAATGTGATGGGTTGTACAAACTATTGATTTCTTCCACAGCTTTTAAGTAATTTTGGCAGAGATTTCGTGGCCAAGTATCGCCAAAAATTCGTTTTTCAATGGGATATTTGAACATTTCTCGCTTATAAGCCCCCACGCACCGGCGAAAGAAAAGGGCGATGTGATTAAAGATTGCTTTTATGAACACCTCGTTTTGAAAATGTGTTATCAATGACGAAACCTTCAATAAGTGATTGAGTCTGACCGATGCGATCTATTTCATTCACGATGGCATGTTTTTTGTTTTAACCATTATATTTATGGGAAAAATCTAAAAACTCATGGGAGTAAAGAAGGCTAACTTGGAAAATAACGGGCACTCTAAGACAAATGCACTAAATTGAAAAATTGTGCAGCAAGTAAAAATAATAAGCTACACTGAGTCAGAAACTGAAGCTAGATGATTTCTTAAATATCTTAAATGTGTTAATATTTTTCGAAACTTTTCACAAAAAATTGAGAAGCTATAGAATTTTTGCGATTTTTCAATTTCACAGTTCAGTTTTTCAATTAGTTTTAATAAAGCGAAGATCAAATGGGTTATGAACAAAAAATTAATGAAGATTTAAAGCCTCTTTAAAACTTTTATTTAAATAAATAGAAAGATTTTTAAAATTAATTTTTAAAACTGCTTATAAATATCCATTGTGCTAAAATCTATTATTTTTTTAAGCGTTAACCTCGCTAATGTACTTATATTCAGCTGTAATAATTTACGTTTATTTTAACTATTTATTAACTCACTTAATATTGACTTGCTATTTCTAATCACTACCTCATTTCCACTTTTTCCATACAGATTGGACTTCAGTCGCAATTACACACATTGCAATGCATCCCTGCTAGTCAATAACACGCTCGCCATGTCCGGTGATCAGCCGACTTGGCTGAAATTGTTGCCGCCGCGCATGCACACACCGGAGGTTATTCTCAATACGTGGTTGCATTTGGGCGGCGCTCCGCAAGCACCAATTGGTCTCATTATCGAACTGCCACCAGCGCAGAGTGGCACCGGTTTTACTGGCTGTTTGCATTCATTGCGAATAAATGAGGAAACGCGCGAAATATTCGGGTAAGTTGTAAACGGTAAACAGGGGATATACATATGTAGGTGTGCAAAGCTTTGGTGTGCTCAGCTTGTTGGATTATGGTCAGGACGCTTGTGCTGGTTCAAACTTTCGGCATACATACTATTCCTACATATTTGCTCTTACTGTATTAAATAGACAGCGAAACACTTTTTATAAAAAAAAACTATAATCTTGGAATTTTTCGGGACTAGTTCGAAACCTGTATCGAACCTTTTCCGAATACGTTTAGGACGTTTGCCGAATAGTTCAGTCCTTTTTTGGAATAATTTAACGACTCTCGAAATGGTCCCGAAAAATCCCGAAATGGCCCCGAACTATTTCCGATCTCCGCAAGTAATCCTGAAATGGTCTTAACCAAGTTCCAACTATCAAGATTTATAAATTTAATTCTCAGTCAAAATTCTTATAGAAAATATTCTCAATTTCGACTCCAATGAGATTCTCCAATTTGACTCAAACATACATATATTCAAATTCTATTTATCTATAATTTTTTTTTTTTTTTTGGAAAAGACGTTTTTACTTTTTTTAACTATATTTTACTAAATCTTTATATAGTTTAAAATATAGTTTTCCATTCGTTGTTTAAAAATTCGTTTGTCTTTCACTTATTTTATACCCAGGCCTCGAGTATATTCTTTCCAATGCATATGCTTCTCCACGACACGTCAATTATTATTTTCGCACCACCATTTCTTTGCTATAATCGGTACTATTTTCTTTTCACCATCTCTCGGTTTTTGACCTTGAATTGTTGTAAATTTTGAACCAAGATTGAATTCGAAATACGATGGCTCGAGATGACGCTTTCTCACAAAAAGTCGAGACTAGTAGGGAGACTCACTGCGGTTGGTATATTCCATGTCAGGAAAATGTTTTGTTTTTAATTAAATTTTTAACCAGAACGAATGTATTGTTAAAAAAACATACGTTCTGGGTACGTTGAGCAGACAAACTTCATGATGACCATGTCAGATTTGCGCAAGGCGCATTAGTGTGGCCTTGTCTCAACATTTATATGCTTATCCTTTCATATCAAAGTGTCGTGGGTGCCAAGCCAGCACAAAGGGGCTATGTGAACGTCCATTGACTTCGCGCTTAATCAAACCTCACCCAAACTGAAGCAACTTTCAACCTTTGACTGCACCTCCACAAACACAACTGATCGAAAACACTATGCTTCAGTTATTAGTTTATACAACTTTTTATCACCTTTACAAACAATTTCCCGTCGACAGTAAATTGAATCAACGACAAACTATGTCTTTCAGTCAAAGTTAACAAATTTCAAAAGCTGCTACTCGAGACCTTCTCTCGACTCACAACTTCCCCGCCTTTGTGTGCAACTTTTTCGCATGCATTGAAAAAGAAATTGAAAAAAGCACACAATTACAAAGAAGAAAAAAATCCAACGACATTTTCAAGCATCAATGAATTACAAACAATTTTCGTCGATAACTTTTCAAGCGACAAAGCGCACAAAAATGCAACGTTTAACATCCCTCACAAACACACTCGCATATAAATAGGTGTACGTGAGTGAGCAACTAGCGGTGGTAATGCGCGCACAAAAACAACAAAAAAATAGCGCATAGTTCAGTTACTTAGTTAAGCATATCTCGTAATTAATTTGTTAAGTTGGGTTGCAAAAGTTTTCAATGACTACACTCATTGGTAGTAAACTCGGAGCTGCTACACTCAGAAATTAATTTAACTTTTCAAAAATGTCAATTGTGTGCCCCACTTGACCTCGGTGCGTTTACGCTAGTGTACGAGCGATTGGGAGACGAAGAAGGAGAGAATATTTTTATCGGCAAGTAGTGCCATGGACGCACTTTAAGGCACAATCAAGCGAGCTGCTGCCGCTGCAACGTTCCCAGCCGCGCGAATGCACTTACGTTCATGAGCGCTGTGTGTTCGACTTCGCGTATGCGCATCTTCGAGTGCGCTAATTTAAATGTCAATATTAGCTGCAATGCAAGTGCATTAATATTTCAATAGCAGCATCAGCACAATTCCCCGCTTTCTCCAATGCCTCATACTCCCATTGCTCATTTGCGCTCATTCACTGTCGGCGCTGTCGGCGCAGTTTCGCAGCTGACCCAACGACCCATTAACTAACCCACTAACGGTCATTGAGGATGACTGCACTGCGTGTCACGTACCATTACAATTCGTATCGAGCGTAATGGCCACGTGAACCACTCCATCCCTCAACCCACACCATCTTCATCTACTTCGGCGCGGCATTCATCTTTTCAGCTTCCGCACACTTAACGACAAAGAATCGCTTCCATTTCCGTTACGTTTCCGTTTAATGTGAAATTGTCAACTTCAATGCATAGCGCGCTCATAAGTGCCACGCCCCTACTCCCTCTTTGATTTGTCATCACGTTCGCTTTTTAATATTACTCGCCCCCTCGCTCAGTTTGCATTGTTGGTCATCTTTCAACGACATTGCTGTAAAAGATTGCATATTTTATTCCAAGTATGTACATTCAAAGCGACCAGAACTGAATCGTTTGGTCCATTGTCGAAATACTTGAATGCTGAATTTGCATGGCCATTGGGCTCTTGTGCTGTTGGGCTCTTGTCGTCGTCGCCGCTTCTATTGTCGTCACCAAAAATCGTTGCAAGCGCGTTTGCTCCACTTACCTGACGAGCATGCCGTTCGGGAGTATTTTGAGCAGGCACTAAAGGTGCAAAATGTAATATCTATTCAACAAGAAACGTGAATAAAAGTACGAGCGAAGTAATTGAAGCGTACTAAATATTACGACATTTCCTACATACATACATACTTATAAATAAAAATGACTTCAAAATTATAAAAAATATTTTATGAATACATTTGTGAAAAAAAAAAAAAAAAATGTAGGTAAATGACCCTCTGAATATAGGTCGCAAAGAACATCTGAGTTATATTCCCACTTTTCTCCTCAAATAGCATGTATTACTTTTTAACACTTCCCACCAACTTTTTCTTTTCTTTATTTGTCGTTATTCATCTTAAATATATTGTTTTGCAGCTATAATTACCGAAATCTGTTTAGCACACATTTGTCTTCTATTAAATTAGATGCAATTTATGGGATATCTGTACAAAATAGTTACACCGTAATTAATTTCTAAACATCGCCACTCCAGCGCCACCTAGCGGATCCATTTTCAGTAAAAGAATATATCGTTGCAACTGCAGCATACATTTCTAAATTCATCGAAATTGGATTACAAATACAGATATTCTGAATGTCTGAAATCATGCGCCACCTCGCGGTTTTAATTATTTATATAGCCAATCATCTGATTTTTGAAGTCTGCATAAAAGTATATGTAGGTCCTTCTATTTTCGACACAACTTAAGGACGCATAGCACAAGTGGTAGAAGAAGATCGGCCAAGCATCGAATGTTATGGCTTTTACACCGAGACAACCATTCCAAAGACTGAACATTTCCCGCATTGCTTGAAGAAAATTGTTTCTAAAGTCAAATGGATTTTGTCTTCAGACTTCAAACTCAAAATATTGTCACTCATAACACAATATTTCTTCTAAACCTTTTTTAAACGAGCCAATTATTTCTGATTTTTCATGCTATGTGACTGTCACTGATAATTCAGCGACACACTTAGGCCATAATTAGAGGCCCGTTTTGTACCACTAGCTTAGCGTTCACTCACTTTCGCTGAACCATTAAGAGCTCTTGACGAATCTCTCAAGCATCTTGGGTCTATAGCAGTGCTCTTCAAGAGCTCCAATGACCTGTGATATATCATCCCGTTTTCAGGTGTACATACACTACGCGACCGTTTACTGTACCATCTGGGTCAAGTCTGTCTAGATTTTTTTCATGCTAGCTCGCGCTTGATATCTCCAACGCAGAGTAGGTCTTTCTTTCATATGTCACCACCAGTGGATACTTTCAGAGCAATCGTAAGTATGCACGTGGGTTAATTTTAATCGAGAAAAAACTTTACCAACTGCTAATTTAGTAAAAAATATCTCTCCTCTGGTACCGCTTCTCTCATTAAAAACACAATTACTGCAGAAAGTTTTTGTGATTTTGAGGTGTTAAGACAAAATACTGTCCCTCAATTAAAAAAAAAATGTGTACTTAAAAAATATTACACTCTTCTCTCTTTTGTTATAGAGACGCTTTGGATGGCTTTGGCATCACCGAATGTGGCTCACTTGCCTGCCTGTCGAGTCCGTGTCGCAATGGCGCCGCTTGCATCAAAATCGAGACAAACGAGGTGGACGAAAATGGCGAAAAGGCAGAGAAGTGGAAGTGTAAATGTCCCACCGGCTATATGGGTCCAACTTGTGAGATATCTGTATGTGAAGATAATCCCTGTCAGTATGGCGGTACTTGCGTACAATTCCCAGGTAGCGGCTATCTATGTCTATGTCCGTTGGGTAAACATGGACACTACTGTGAACACAGTAAGTATTACACTTTCGGCACTAACACAATCACACATGTCACACATACTCGTTTGTAATTGAGCAAGCATCCTCATCCATGCAATAGCTGCACTCTCAAGTGTTTTTCAATTCGTGCATCCAAACATTTGGTAATGTTGTGTTCTCGTCCATATGTACTCGTACTCGTAGGTACATTGAAAAAAGTACAACTTGGAAAGCAGACGACTAATCGAAATTTAATAAAAATCCAAACCCCGTCAAACCTAAAATCCTCTCCTTGAACAACTTCCTTATCCAAACACAAGATTTTCCTGCCCATACGGTTTCCCCAGCTACAATTAAAAATCTTACAGATCTCGAGGTCGCTTTGCCTTCGTTCTCGGGCAGCGTTAATGGTCTCTCATCGTTTGTCGCCTACACTGTGCCCATACCGCTGGAGTACTCGATTGAGTTAAGCTTCAAAATATTACCGCAGACGATGTCACAAATCTCATTACTAGCCTTCTTAGGCCAGACGGGTTATCACGATGAGAAGAGCGATCATCTGGCTATCAGTTTCATACAGGGTTACATTATGCTAACTTGGAATTTGGGCGGTGGACCGCGTCGCATATTTACACAGAAACCGATAGATTTCCGATTAGATGCGCCACGCGTACCCTACGAAATCAAGGTTGGGCGCATTGGACGACAGGCATGGCTGTCTGTCGATGGTAAATTCAATATCACCGGTCGTTCGCCGGGCAGCGTTAGTCGCATGGATGTCATGCCGATTCTCTACTTGGGTGGGCATGAGATAGCGAATTTCAATACGCTGCCACACGATCTGCCGCTACATTCAGGTTTTCAGGGTTGCATTTACGATGTAAACTTGAAGGCGGGGCAAGTGACAGTGCCGCTGCAAGAAACGCGCGGTGTGCGCGGTCGCGGTGTGGGACAATGCGGCACGAGAGAATGCCATCGACATGCGTGTCAACACGACGGGGCGTGCTTGCAACATGGCGCCACCTTTACGTAAGTATAACGCTAAGTTTCACGCGTTCGCCAAGAACTCAGACATTGTAGGAAACTTATTATTTTTATTCTTTTAGATGCATCTGCCAAGAGGGCTGGTATGGGCCGCTGTGCGCTCAACCCATCAATCCATGTGACTCGTTCAACAACAAATGCGCGGAGGGTTCCACGTGTGTGCCGCTTGTAAATGGTTACGAGTGCGACTGTCCGGTAGGCAGAACTGGCAAAAATTGCGATGAAGGTAAAATAAAAATATTTATCTCAATTTGTGCATACAAAATCTTCAACCATTTGTCGCATATCTCGCACCTCCTGTAGATATACGTTCACTAAGTGATGTCTCTCTAACCGGCCGCCGCTCTTATTTGTCCGTTCGCTGGCCATATCTCTATGACAGCTCGGATAAGATTGGCTCGAAGCGTTCACAAATCATTAGCTATCGCAACTTCACCAAGAAACTGATGCCACCGAAACCCATTGCCTCTTCCAATCAGCACTTTGTCATGAAGCTGCTCAACGAAGTTGAAAAACAGCGCAACTTCTCGCCCGTACCCCTAATGGGTTCGAAGACTTTCGACGAGCATCATCGTGTGCAATTCTTCTTTATCGAATTCCAATTGCGACCACTCTCCGAACGCGGTCTTCTACTCTACTTCGGCACGCTGAATAATAATCAAGATAAGAAAGTCGGTTTCGTTTCGCTCTCTCTACAAGGTGGCGTCGTAGAATTCCGCATATCTGGCCCCAGTAGCCATGTAACAGTGGTGCGTAGCGTGCGCATGCTCGCTATCGGCGAATGGCATAAGATCAAAATGGCACAACGTGGACGTTGGCTGACGCTTTGGGTCGAGGGAAGTGCATCCTCCGCGTTGGCACCTTCTGCCGAGGTGCTTGTGGAACCCGATTCGCTACTCTACATTGGTGGACTAAAGGATCTATCCAAACTACCACACAATGCTATTTCCGGGTTCCCCATACCATTCCGTGGCTGTGTACGCGGTTTGGTGGTGAGTGGTACGCGTATTGTGCTAAACGAAACAAATATAATCGGTAAGTGGCAGCGTGTGGCGTAACGAATACGAAATGCTCATGAGCATATATTCTCTTTCAGATTCACGTAACATTCGCGACTGTGATGGCACTGCTTGCGGCGGTGATTCCTGCGAGTCGGGTGGACACTGTTGGCTCGATGAAAAACTTCAGCCTCACTGCATTTGCCCCGAATATGCGAAGGGCGAACGCTGCGAATATTCGGAGAGCTGTAAACTGATACCTTGTAAGAATAATGGTCGCTGTTTGCGCAGCGGTCGGTGTTCGTGTCCGAATGGATGGGGTGGATTCTACTGTGAAATCGGTGAGTGTGTAAAAAAAATTAGGAAGCTTAGAAACTAAATATGCACTTTTCAACAAAGATGATAAGGCTGCTTCTGGCTGCTTTGTGATGACACAAATATTAATTTCGAAAACATTTTTTTAAATGAGTTGCCGTCTGTTTAAAAATAAAAATATCGAATAAATTAGAAGTATACGAAATTATTATTCCGATATTGTTTTCAAATGAATACGGGGCTTTCTTTTAAATAAAAACATTTTAATAATGCTTGATATGAAAATAATTTTGCGTTGCCACCTTTTGATTTAGTAAAGTGACTAAACTAAAAAAAAATAGTGTAAAAAGAAAGTTTATGCGAAACACTTTTTTAAAATAGTCGACACGTTTGTATATATTTATAGGAAAGATATCCAAATATACGCTTACTCAAGGAGATTTGCGACTTATTTAGAAAATTAATTTCAATTCACTTGAATTGAACGGAAGAGGTTTCTACAACCTATTTAAAGGGACTTACCAAATCTTGAATTCTTTAGTTATCTGCTAAAATTAGGAAACTCAGTGTTAATAGTTTGTAAATAGTATTGCCACATGTTAAAAAATAAAATAAATTTAAATATTAAATAGTTTGCGTATCAAATGTCTAGAAAAAAAATTAAATACTTTACTTTAAAATCAAACAAAGTCTCCAATCAGACCAATTTTGAATAGAGTTGCTATTTGTTTAATCCGATTTCATCAATTTTAAATAATTTCAATATGCCAACTTTGCATTTTAATGCACATTAAACTGAAAATAATATAATTTAAATAGTTTTGCCACTTGAAAAAAAAATAAAAGTAATTTATATTATCAAATTATTTGATGAAATAATGCCGTTTAGTTATCAAATGTAAAAAAGAGTTGCCACAGGGAAAAGTTATGAAAATTTACTAATTGAATAAATTATTTCAATACGGCTTAAAACCATAACTGACTAATTTAAAACACCTTCTTCAAACCAGCCGCATTTCCACTTTTTTTTTGTAATACATAAAAACTCTTGTCATGAAGAGTAGTTATTGATGCCGTCTGGTGTTTTCTGCGAAAAAATTCTAAGCTTAAAATAACTGACTTAAGAGGGACGTGACACCAACCAAATTTACAAACGGACATCGGATTCATGCCCAACGACCCCAAAACCCCCAAAATAATGATTTGATCAAATTTGTTTGAAATATTGTTTTTACATTTTTTTCTTTTCGTGTAATTTTATAATGCTTTTTCCAGAAGCAAAAAGCTGATAAGTCGATATTTAAATTACTTTGCTAAGCAATTAAGGTTACGGCTGTCTTTCCTATTATATATTTATTTATATGTAAGTGATGATTCATTAAGTAAGGCAAATGAAATAAGAAATTAAGTTAATTTGAAAACGTTCACGATTTTATGGCCTCACTTAGTTTAAACAGTCTGAAATCAATGGCAAGGCCTCCAATCGTTTGACATTGAGTGAAAACAAAACCCAGCTGGATATCGATGAATCAACTCTGCTTGTGTGCTATTAAATAAAATTAACAAAGCGCGGAGAATTAATGAAACGTAAATAAAGTGCATTAATCCAAGTAATTTGAACAAAATAGATGATATCATACACGCATGCATACATACATACGTAGGCATACATAAATAATTTGTTCTATTAGTTAATCCACTATAATTGTTCACTATTTACTCAATAGAGTACAGTACAGTTTTATTGTGTGTTTTATTTTTATTTATTATAAACCGGATATATTTGTAAATCCAGTAGAGTTCCCGAAAGTTCTCAGTCAACCTATAAAGTCTTATACTACCACTTCATTTGACTCAACTCTTTACTTCCACGATGGTTGATCCTGAGTTTGTTCACCTTACTTTTGATCCTCAGAAGCCTGTTGACTCTATAGTTTTTAAATAACTAGCAAAGCAGTTTCGCATTCTCGTTGTAATCGTAGAGGGGGATGAACTTCCCTGTTTGATCTAGGGCAGCCGTCCGTGGTGTCGCTTAGCGCAGAATTAGACGGGATGGCTGAGTCATCGTACCCATCCGACAACTACACACAATCATACTGTGGTATTCGAGAAATACCCTTTGAACACAATCACATTGCAAACCATTCAATTATTGCGACATCGAGTAGCCTCTGGGTTTAGAGGGAATAGAAGGATGCGATATTGCATCGCGAAAAATGACATTCATATGCGAGAGAGGCTAGGTAATTGACAATGAATACTCTAGGCGCTGTGGCTATTTAAATAGTTATGTTTCCCGTTTTATTGTTTTGTTGGATCATGAAGAAATAAATGACTTTCTTTGCACTTAAGTACTGAATTAAATTGCAATTTATCGATTGTTTATTAAAATTTTTTTTTTTAGCCTTTTTAAGCTCCATCGTCTGACTTTCATGCTATCATACATATTTCAATAACTTAGTAAATGAATTTCAACTTAGCCTCTAAAACAGGTGGCAACCCTTTTACATGTAGATACTTTCGAAGTAAATCTATTCAGTTAATACCCATGTTGTTATAATTGAAAAAAAAACTATATAAGTTTTAATTTAATTTTAACCATGTGGCAGCTCTGTTACAACAAATTAAAAATATTTGAAATGTTTAAATTAACAGCAATATTATATTATTTTATATAACCTCACATATGTATGTACATAGTATGTTATACATATGTACATATGTATGTAAAATTTAATTTAAGTACGACTTTTGAAATAGGTGGCAACCTTATTGCACTAAAACCTTCTTACAACTCATTCGTTTGACACACATATTGTGCTATAAATTTGAATTATCTAATAGCCTTAACCAAGTTTATTTTATCTTCTGAACAGGTGGCAACCCAAAAAAATATTTATTTTCAAAAATCTTTTGAACGTCATTTCAATTAATAATTTATAATTCTTTTAATATATTATTTTTTTTATTTTTTTTTAACAGATGGCAACTCTTTTAAAAATTAAATCAAGTCCAATCAATTGGTAGCACCTTTTTTGTTAATCTGTAGCTATGTCATAAGGCGCATGAGTGAGGCGTTCACACACTCGTACAAAGATCAAAATAATAATTTAGGAGCTGAATTTTTTTTTACTGGATTTTTGCAGTTATTTTATATTTCTAAATGTCTTTTTTTTTGTTAAAAGTGTAAATGATTAATTTTTGTTTGCATGCATATATGTATGTATGTATGTAGATAACTTTACATGTACATGTGTATGTATGTGTGTATGCAAGAGTTCAGCAAGCGAAACCAAAGTAACGGTCAATGCGCGTCCAAAAGTATAAATTAACTTTCAAAATAGTCATAAATAAGTGTATAAAACAAAAGCAATAAGAGAAATATAAATAAACAAATACACACAAGTCAATTTCAGGCTATATAGAACGAGTTTTAATTTTGAACAAAAAGAAAAATTACCAAAAAGCGCTAGAACACAAACACGAAAAAAGCGAAAAAGATGAATTACGAGTAGGTACATACATATGTACATATAACCAAAAATCAAGCGCAGCGACAACAACAACCCATTTACGAGTAACAGCAACAACAAGACAAACCACATATAACAAAAACAAATCAGTTGCGGCTGACTGTTCCAAGCTTTGCTTGGCAGCTACAACTGCCACTGCAGCAGTTGATGAAATATTATTTTGCCAGTTGGAGTAACTGTCGGCAGAGTTGTTGTTACGCTGGTTGTTGTGGTTGTTGTTATCATCACATACACGCCATACTTTACTAAATTTCTACACTAAACCTAGTTCTTAAATAACGCTACATACTCGTATGTGTCGGCTAATTAAATGCCGTCAAAACTTTTTCCACCTTTCGCAAGAATTCTTTGAAGCGAATTGCGCCAAAGTAAAAAAAAAACCAAAAACGAAAAAATAATGCACGTGTGTACAGAGAGTTGGAAAACAATAGAACTTTGTTTTCTTGGCGCTTTGTTGGGCAATCACAGCTGCAATTAAAGTCAAGCAAAACAATATAAATTATAGAAATAAAGAAGATAAGAAGCGAGAAAAACAAAGAGTTTTTGCCACGATCCAGCAAAGCGGCGAATTAAAGAAGATGATGCTGAATTTGATTGCGCGTCGGAACGAGATCAGGGCTGTGAATAAGTATATTTGTATATGCAAAGGTAAAGAATACCTGGGTTCACATGCAAACATATGTACATACATACTTACATACATATCGTATATGCATATATGTACATATGTACATATATAAATATATTTTGCTTGCGAAAAACTACACTTTCATATTGCAAGCAAACCCTGTAGGAATATTTAGTTCAATCCGCGCGTAGCCAACATTCATTCCCGGAGGCATTACGCTTGCGCCAGAAGACGGAGCATATTAAATGCAAGATTGATGTAGAAATTTTTTTTATTTATTATTCTTGTATTAAATGTGCAGATAATTTGAGAACGAATTCAACGACCGAACATAATTTTCTGATACAGAAGCCAAATCAAACCAATGCAACCCGAACCGACCGATACGTTTTTAATATAGAAACTTTTAGATTTTAAAAATGTTGCAATAATGTAATAACAGAAGCTCTCCATTTTAATATTTGATGACGATTTATGTATTTTTTTTTTTACAATGTTATTCAGGCTGGGGTTTCAATTGGTCAAATTTTACGTAAAATACGGGCAATTGAATGAAAACTGGTTGTTCAAATGTCGTCAATGTTTGACAGCATTTGTCAGTATATTGAAAATTTCATATACGTTTGACACGAACTGCAATGCCGAGAGTAACGATTGCGTTATCGATATCAGTTGCGGTAGTATTTTGTTGTCAGTAATTTTGACCTAATGAAAACCAAGTGATGTTTCATTTTTGCGAAAAGATGTAACAGTATTTAATTAAAATGGAGAAATATGGTTATACACATAGAAGATTAACATATTAATAACCATCTCTATTCTTTGCCTGGAAAATTCTTTAGTTCATGTCAAGGTTATACTTACTTTACCCTATGCCTAGGTTTCATTACAACAAATTTTCTTACGTTGAATGAAAACGGATTGTCATAAGGTGCCCATATTTGACACCATTTGTCAATATATTAGCAAATTTTTGTTTTTGGTATGAAAGACAGCTCGATATTGATAATACCGAGGACAATTTAGACAGTTTGTGATGCATAATGCTTTCCTTTCATTAGATCAAAATCACTGGCATC
This sequence comes from Philophylla caesio, assembly GCA_963971545.1. Taxonomy (NCBI): domain Eukaryota; kingdom Metazoa; phylum Arthropoda; class Insecta; order Diptera; family Tephritidae; genus Philophylla; species Philophylla caesio. The sequence goes on along the minus strand of OZ020609.1, from coordinate 79,477,607 downwards.
AAAAACAACAGCAACTAATGGCGATTTTAAATTTTTCATAAAGAATTAATTAATTTTTAATGTAAATTTGATTTCAAATGTTGTCAGTTGGATCAAAAATTGTTGATGTCATTGGCGGCATTTGTCATCAGAATAGCAAATTTCGTATTGATTTGATAGACACTTTAGTTTCGATAACGAACACTGAGACACTCATTTGTCCTTAAGTATATACATATATTTTTTCGCTATCATAATTACTCACATAAAAGAAATGTCACCGAAAGTGGTTAAATATTCTAAAATTTAATATATTAAGACTCAAATAATGCCCAAATATTGTATTGAATTTTAAAAGACTTTTATTTAAAATTCGTGACAAGCTTAGGGTACAATTTAATAAAGAAAATGTATCTTGCCTTCGCAGTCTAAAATACGAGTATGCAGTACGTTCTCTGACCATATTTTTATTTTATTCAAAATGTTCTGCTTTTTTTAAGGCTGCAAAGTATATTTTATACTCAAAACCATAAAAAGTTAGAGAATAGACTATCTGAAATGTCATATCCAGCGCCGCGAGAAGACTAAAGCAAGGGCAGAGTTTAAAATTAGGGCTGCTACTACTAAATTCTATGATACTTTGCTTGAGTTTTATTTTACTTATTCATACAATAGACACGCTTGAGAGTTGCGGTAGAGTACACGATGCCTCACGGCCCTCTCTCATGTGTTGGCCATTGATTTATATATGGTAAATCCAGAATTTGAAAACATTAAAATAAAAACTCTTATTTTAATTGCAGCTGTCGTCAGCTTTCGAATTTTTCTCTACCCATTTGCATACATATGTACTCGTACTCGTACATGCAAGCAAATAAAAAATTAATTTACCCAATTCATTTAATTATAAAAACATATCTACACTTTACAAAAGCAATTGTAACCATTACAATAATGATATTTCGTATTTTCTTTTCTTCTTTCATTCCTTCACACACTTGCACCGCTTCGAACTACATATTTTCGATTTCAATTTGCAATGCTCTTTTAGCCATGAGTAAACCCACTACACCAAGCTTCCGTGGAAACAGCTACCTGATCTTACCGCCACCTCGCATACCAATGAAAGACAAACGTCGCGGCCCCTCAATGTACATTCGACCGCGCGAAGCCATTCAAGTTTCACTGAACTTCTCCTCAATCGAACCCGATGGCCTGCTGCTGTGGAGCGAACATGATCGTAATAAGTTTTTGGGCTTGGGCTTGGAAAATGGTCATCTGAAAATGGCTAGCAATTTGTTGGATTCAAATAACGATACTGTCGAGATGCCATCGACTGGTTTCATTGCGGATGGCAGTTGGCATTTGGCAAAGGTCCTAATGGATCGCAATCGTTTGGAATTGCAATTGGATGGTGAAGTGATATTCTCTGAGAAGATATTGGATGCGGCGACGGCGTCATCGACGACAGGTGCTGGCTTAGGCACAACGCAGCGTACCATGCTGACGACGCGCCGTTCATTTGCGACGCGACGTGGTAAGGAGCCATCAATTACCTATGAGGATGTATTCTACTTGGGTAAGTGCTTGGAATAAATTTTTTAAAACAAGCTTTTTATTTATACAAACAAAAGATAAAAAGACAATAGTAACGCAAAAATTCTTTGTCTAACAAAAGCCGCAAATATCGATATTTTGTTGCATAATTACGAGTACTTCGTGTGTCGGGTAGTGCGGAGCTAATATTCATAGATCCTATCTGTAATTTAAGACATTTCAAAAAAATGTATCTCTAAACTCGAATGAATACTGCACTATAGAAATTTCATGAAGCTTTTGTTTAAGATTATACCAACATTTTTTTTATTGAATTAAGCAAAGCTTTCTGCTTTCTTTCGTCTACCAGCAGCACCTTTTCAAACATTTAAAGAGCTTTTACATTCAATTTGGTAACCGTTCTATTAAGAACTATTATTCTTCTTAAGTGACTCCACAATCGCTTGTCGGTTTGGGTCCCGACAAACAACTTTACCAGTTGCCTCTTTCTTTTGCGAGGTTACGCCAATTACTTATACCTTTTGTACTTAACTTTTCCATTGCGCCCATTAGCGCCGAGTCAAAGATCTTTCACCGAAGTATAAACTTCGAAATCACTATTTTTGAATGGTCCATTTCATTATAAAGCTTATAAGTTCATCAATCTATATATATTTTCTACCTGTCGTCGCCGCTTGAAATCTTGTGTAAATGAGTTCTTTTGAAGCAACCAAGGCCATCTAATTATTGATTTAAATCATTAATTATTCTGCGCCACTTAAGAGGCGGTCATGATGAAGAACTTGTAGAGAGAAATTTTTAGTTCGTCGAGGAGGGAATCTGATCTCCACTCTGACGATATTTGTTGTTTTGTGTCGATGCCTTGGTTTACAGAGTCCTGACATTAGTGACTTAGAACTATTCAAATAATTACTATAACTTTTCTGGTGTTACTTTAAACTTTTCCTTTAAATAAATAAATTAAATAAAGGTAGGTTTTGTATAGTCGATTATGCAGTTGACGCCTATACTCGTAAATCGTACAATTGGCCAAGAAATGTCTTTCTTTGAAAGGTAAAGTTTTTTAACAAATATAATTCCAAAAATGGAGTTTATGTGGAAACTGTCAAATAGCAATTTTACACTGGTTTATTTACCAATAAAAAAAATGCCGATAATGATATAAAATACAATATTAAAGACGACCTTGTTCCCAATAACAATCCAAAAATGTATTATAATATCGATAAAATAAATAAAGATATCGATTGCAATAATAATATCGATAATTTTATGAATGTTTATTGATAACTGAATACTATAGGGCAAATAATCTTAGCATGGGAGAATATTGATAGCAAATATAAAGCCGATAAGGATTGAAATGCCAACAAAAGTATCGACAGTGGGAACAACTACGATACGCAAGAAAATCACGATAAAAATACCAATATCTGTTATAGTTACAATTTAAATGATAGTATAAATTATGATATCGATAACTTATTTCAACGACTTTGATATTTCTAAGATTATTTTTTACTAGACTGGTTGTAAAAAAATTTTACATCAATACATTACATACATACAAATATGCAATGAAATTTTCTTGCACAGCGATTTCAAGAATAGGAGAAAGCTAGTATCACTTCTTCGGAATATTTTTTTTTTTTATATGTTTGTTAATGTTTCCTCATAACTTTGGATCGAGTAAACCGATTTTCATAATTCTTACTCAATCGGAAAGGTGCAACCTCAAGGATGGTCCCATAATTTCGTTCAGTTCCAATTATTGGAGTATGAAGCACACGGAGCACTGTTACAAAGTCATTTAAGCTTATTGCTGCCTTGACAGTGTTTCTCATACACACCTTATAACCGCCGTTAAAACCGACAATCCACAAATTTTAAAGAATTGCTTAATGTATGCTCCTTTCATTGTATCGTTTTCTAAATAACATGAAACATTGCTACCGGCAAATCAAGCGCATCGCAAACAAGTTCATAAAAAGTTGCTCATAAACTCTTACTAATAACAACAACAAATACATACCTACCTTATCTACTACTAGGTGTATAGTACACTCCTCTTACCTCTTCGAGCACAGGTGGTGACAAAAATTCCAACACGCACACTACAAACTTTAACTTTACGAGCCAGCGAAGTTCAAAAAGTTAGAAAGTTGCCATAAATATTCAAATCTTCTTTGTTTGGTTGTTCGTTGATTTGACGATTCGGCGATTTACTGAAGTGCTCTTTCACGCAAACTTTTCGTTGTAAAAGCCTGTCAATGCAATTTATGTTATGCGTTTTTCGTCTGCCTTTTTTGAAATCTATTAGCTTTGTTTGATTGTTTGTCACAAAAGCAGCGCCGGCAATGGCAATCGGTTGATCGGTCAACCAGACGATCGATCGATCAACGTAAGTTTGTTAATAAACAAAAACAAAGCAATCAAACAGCTGTTTTGGCGAAATTCCCATTACACAGTCACTGATGCACACACATGGACGGCTTTGCACATTCACTTTTCTGCCCGTTGCACTTTTCTTCCCTTCACTGCACCGACGTTCACTGACGTCGCCGTTGCGTTGTCGCTGCGCGCTCGTCTGCTCCGCCGATCGCAGTCACTTTGGCAATTCTCATAAACAACTTTTTTTTTATTATTATGTTTTGTTGCTGTTGCTATGAGTATTGCATTTCAGTAACTCAGGTTTTAATTAGGGCCACTTACTTTTTATGATCTTTTTCTACAACTCACTTGAACTGTTGCCCATTTTGCAAGCGCATGTGCCTTTTTATTTAATTATTATTACTTTTACGTTATTATTTCGATATTTTTCTTCTTTTACTTGAATTGTGTCTGCTCAAAGTTCATTAATTTGCAACACAACAACCTAACCGAGCTTCATCGCGATCAGCTACCAAATACGTTTGTACTTAATCATTGCCTCACCGCTTTGGAGCGAACGCGCAACATCGATCGCACTAACGTACTAACCCAACCAACTTTGGCTAACTTTGCGATCTGCGGTGTTTCTTGAACTTTTAATTCTACGTTTGCATGTTTTCTTTGTTGGCACTGCCACCACAAACCGCTCACGATCACCTGCCGTACGCTCAAAACTTATGTTACATTTACTCGCTCTCTGTTGCGCTTGAGGATTGTTTGATTGGCTTACGAGGCTGGTGTACTTGTCAGCTCAAGCCTTCACTTGTGTAGTTTTTTTGGTTAATCGCCATGACGAATATATCTTCTATATATGTACATACAAGTACTTCAGTCTCAATCCCTATCTCACGCTTATGTATTTACAAATGTGTATATGTGGTTCATCGCTGTCACTTCACACTGCCAATTTGCAAGCTGTCTGGCTTAACTTCTTCCCATATTTTCTCATGTAAATCCCAAAGTTTATTTTTTTGCCGATTTATTTCCACACTCTTCCACATGAAACAGAAGAATTCGTAAAAAAAAGGTGAGCGACTCACAACGATCTCACAGTCGCGGAGATATTTACCTGCAAACATTCTAATGAATAAGTATGTACATATGTATATACGAGTATGTATGTATATGCTTGTACCCAGCCAACCATTGAAAGATAATTGAAAGAGGTGGCCTCAAAACCATAAATCCTCGCCGATTCCAGTAGAACGTTTAGTGTTAAATTTGAAATGAATTGAAAAAAATAGTTTTTGGCAATTTTTTATTATTTTTATTTTTAAGTGAGCCGCGAAAGATTTGCTTTAGCAATCGCTGACAAAACATTTGTAAGACTCGTCGTTAGGTACTTGCCCACTTGCAATTGATAACATTTTCGAGACAAAAAAAAAATATAAAAAAAACTGTAGTGCGTTTCTCGTTCGATATGTTCGATTCGCAATCACGATTTGCCGTCACTCTCACTTATTGTATTTCTGCTAGTAAATTAGTTATTCTCATTTGCTTTTGGGGTGGTGACAATTAATTTCGATCGAATCGATACGACGTCACCATTAATCGATAACGTTGTCGATCTCTTACAGAAACGCACTACAACACTAAAGAGTGTTCGCGGTGCTGATAATTGTTTCCAATTGTTACAAAATATCACGATTTTTGTCAAATCGCGATCGCGGTGACCAAAAAATTTGAGGGGAAGCTGCAAATTCTTGCTGGACAAATTTTACCCAGCACAAATTTGATTGCAAGAAAACAGCTGATCTAAGGCAGCTGATTGCAATTTGGATAAATACGAAATTTTTGTTTAAGAGTTTTAAAGGCGAAAATTATAAAATATGAGTATTAAACATGCAAAAGCAAGTAAAAGTTCGTTTGGTTAAGTTTCGTTAGTGGAATGTTTCAGGAAAACACTAATGCACTTACATACATATTTGGATGCGGACAAGAATTCAATCAGCTGTTCGTTAAACTTGCAAGTTTCCGCAAATTTTGCGTTCGCGTAAAAATTAGCAAGCATCTCTCTTTGAGAGAGAATGCTCCAAAATTCTAAGAAATTTTCGTTGCTGGATAATTCTTGCTGGACTTTTACACGAACAGACTTATAAGTACCTATGAGTAAGAAAAGATTATTGCGCGATAAAAAATGTTTGCTGGGTGTATACCCATATATGTATGTATATGCATATATGTATATACACTTGTATCTGAGCACTCTGTCCGTTTCTCTCTGCCGGTTAGAGTACGATCGCGCTAGACAAACAGCTGTGCGGCAATCAACAATTCAACCACGGCTTAAACTTGAACGTTGTTGAATTGTTGAGTGCCTTGTTTTGTATGCATACATATGTATGTACATATATTATATAGTTTCGGTTCATGTCTCGGATAAGGCAGCTATGGAGACGAAAATAACGTAACGTAAAACTTGAATTAAAATATCAACAAACAGTTATTAATTTTTACTAAAACAAAATTACTAATAACAATATGCAAAACGTCATCTTTGCAAAAAATCCACGCCAGTGAGAATTTTCTCCAAACCAGATCTGATAAGCTTCTGCTTAAGTTGCCTGTCGCAGTCATTGTTGCTCTTGTTGTCTTTCCAGTGACCAATTAACTAATTTTATCAGTGGCACATCAGCCAAACATTGTTTCCCTGAAGAAGCGGTGAAGGTCGCAGACGTCCATTGTCAAAATCAGCAAAACAATGCAGGAAGTATTTGGAGAAAGCATTATTTTGTATTTTTACAGAGCGTGGTAGTGGCGAAGAAGTGTAGAACTCTACACTCTGAAAATTATTGGAAGGACTCTAGTACTTTGGATCATTTTCGGTTTCGAAGCAGAACATTGAGGATAGCCTTTTCAGGCTAGCCACCAAGTGGTTATTCAAAGCAAAGTGATGTCTCGAGGAAACGGAATATGCCTCAGAATTATTTAATACGCACGGTTTCATGATCCATGCATTCTATGTTACGTTGTCAGTGTAGACATTAGGACCGGTTATGGTCCTCCTTAATAGTTTCGTAAAATTTCAGAGCAGTTTTCTTTAAAAAATTGTACCAAGGTATTTAATCTCACTGGAGAGTGTTAGAAAATCTAAAAAGTCGGTATCTCGAATACACTCATAAACAGTATCATTGTGATTTTGGTGGGGTTGATCCTAACTACACTTTCCCTCGTCCAGCTTCTAACGAGACAAAGTGCTTTTTGCCAAAGTTCGCTTATTGTTTGGAGATACTTTTCTGTCGCTAAGAGTACAATGCAGACTTTGACGTGGCAGCCACTATTCCGAAATCTCAGGAGAATTGTGCTGATTGTAAAATTCTAGAAATATAGAGAGAGTACCCCTATCTCTTAGAGGGGTACATCTCATAACATATCTATCAAGAAAAAGGCTTATCAACTTCCTCCACCGGAGAATGACACAGCCTCGTTTTACGAAGTGACTCTACGTCGGCCTAAAGTTTATACTGCGATTAAAATGGCGTATGCAACGGGAATTGTTTGCACGTAAATGGTTAGGGACGGCAACAACTTCTTCTTCTATTCAATAAACATGAATTCATCGCATCTTAACTACAAAACTAAAACTCCCACACCCAGAATTAAGCTTACCTAATTTCGCACCACAAGTCAAAATTCTTCATCATATCTGACGTTTCCTGAAATAAATTAATTTTACAAGACCTCACTTCACTCAACAACTAACTGCCTACATATTTTATGAACTCACGTTTGATTTCGTGACGAGAGTATTTTTCGTTTGGCTAACTAAATTTCTCTAATTATTTGACCATACCCGAACGAATTGGACATTTGTTGACAGTTATTAAAATACTGTAAGAACCAATTTGATTTATGTTTGGTGAAATAGGCTGAAATATCTATCCATTGAGAACAAAACGCCTTAAAACGTTTTTGTAATGTGTTTTCTTTGGCTCTATGCAGGAATAAGCAAGAATAAGCCCAACTTACTTTTCCGCATTAATGTATGTATATTTTCCATTTCGTTTTTCACTTATTTTGCTTTTCTCACACACCAGGTGGCTTCCCCAATCAGGAGCTCGTGAGTGTACGCACACTCGGCCGCTTTAACGAACCATTCAAAGGATGTTTACAAGATATACAATTCGGTGCCGAATCAAATGCGGTCATCACCGATTTTTCATCATACAAAGGCGAGAATATTGGCTCTTGTGATCTGCATGGTGACGAACCGATCGTGGTATAGGAGTGGAAAATGGAACAAAAGAACGATCTCTTAATGAAACAACTACAACAACAAGAGAAATATCATGTAAATCATCTTACGATATAAATTTGTGTTTGGGAATTTTAATTTACGTAAAGCTATAAAAAAAAAATAAACTGAAGTAGTAAAACCAAAACAATGGTTAAACTAAAAGTTAAATTAAATATAAAAGCCGAAAGCGTATAAAAAAATACAAATAAAATACAAACAAATGAGAATGAATAAATAAATAACTAAGCAAGTAAAGGTATATAAAAATATAAGCAAATTAAAAAATAATTTTGTAAATTTTATAAAAACAAATTAAACCAAAACATATTAAGGAATGCGATGAAATTGAAAAGAAATTTTAAACTTTTTAGATTGTAACAAAAACAAAGAAATGAGCATTTTGGAAATTAAATTTAGTAGCAGAGGGCAGCACGATACAATATAATGGAGTAAAAGGGACACACAAATAAAGATTTCAAAAATAGAAACTGGAAAGCATTTTACAAAACGAGTTGCTATGGACTTTCCTCTCTCATACATATATTTAGTGATATACATACATACTACATAAATACATAGATACAAACATACATACATACATATTCGTATGTAGGCGTGGTTAAATCAACTTTCGAATATTCCAGCTAGCTGAATACTAATGACTAATTAGCAGGAGTATTCTGAGAGAATAACTATAATAAAAAAATTTAACTTACAAATATGAATTTAAAAAAATATTGGTTAAATAGTTTTTCGCTAAATGAATTGTTTTGAATATACATACATACATACATATGTTACAATGTTACATTGTATGTGTGTATGCATTAATTTTTGTTGTTGAATTTGTGCTTATGATATTTGAACTTTGATGTAGTAGTTATTTGTAATTTGTGTTGACATTTTTTTTAACATAATCAATTACAATTTTGTTGCTTACTGTGTAGTAGAAAGAACTTTGAAGCGCTCACCACTTTCGTCAACCGATCAACTGCCGCCGCCCACCCCCCCCCCCCCCCCCTTTCTGCCATTAAATTTATAAGTGTTATTACTTACTATTAAATTCCTCGACATGTTTATTCTAACTTTTGTAAACAACCTACTTTGATACATACATACATACATAAATACATATCTACATATCACTTTCTTTACGCTGCCACTTAACTTTTTAGTCTGCCCAAATTTTTAGCTAAACCAAAAGCTACTTTTGCATTCAAGAAAATCTAATAAAAAGCCATTTTGTTGCCTTGTAGTAGTTTTTATTGTATTTAATCAAGCAAAAATATTAATAACAACACAAAAAAAAAAAGTTTAACTAAATTAATAAATACTATTTAGCAAACGAGTAGAAAAATGCAGGCGAAAGCGTCGCATGCTGATGAGACCAATTTAATTAGCGCCTATTCTATTCCGCAAAATGTTTACTTATTAACTATTATACATACATACATACATACACATGCATACACACACACACACACACACACACAAACATACATATGAGCGAGTACTCACAACATGTCGAGTACAATTAAGAGCAAATATAATAAATAGTGCAATAATAATTAAAAAAAAAACAAGATTTATAAAAAAAAAATTAAAAAAATAAATGCCGCGAAAAAGTAGCAAATTTATTAAAGTGCATAGAAAACGAGAAGAAAAAACATTTTTGAAAACGAAAATTGTGTTTGAGAAATGTAAAAGATTGATAACAGTAAATACGTATACACATACAAACATGTGTATGTACATATACATACATACATACATACATACATACAAACATTCATACACACATACAAGTAGATAAAATACTTGCATATTATAAATTATACAACTTTAAAAAGCAAAATGAACTCGAATTGAATACTAGTAAGAAATTAATTATGTTTAAAACAAAAAACAAACAAAAAAAAAATAAAAATAATAAACAAAAAATGATGCGTTGCAGTTGTAAACATATATTTGATTACGATAAATGAATAAAACAGTACTTCTATTACTTAACGGAAACCAAAAAAAAAAAGAAAACAAGAGCTATTCAATTAATAAAAAGAAAATTGTAATCACAAAATTTATTTCGAAAGGGAACTTCATAGAATTATTATTTAAATAAAAACGGTTAATAAAAAATTTCCAAAAATCAACTGAATTTTTTTTTCTTTCAATTTGAATGTATTATGTACATATAAACTACCACATAAATAAAATGGTAAGTGACAAGAACTAAGCGCACATGTCGCTGGGTTCCAAAAATATCTTTCAACTACCTGAAATTGCACTTGGAACATTCTTATCTGTACAAAGTACTGAATTTGAGAATTCAAAAATAAATTATATTTTTTTGCTGCTGCTACTCAAGGCGCTTTCAATAAGGTGAAGTCAATATTGAGCAGAACTTTATTTGTAAACGGTAAGTTCAAATCCGGATTTTAATGACAACATTTTTTCTGATTACAAGATTGACTCCGTCTCGTAAATATTTCATGTAACGCTTTTCACGCGCATAAAAATTCGATGTCAGAGAATGGAAAGTTTTGTAATTTCTAGAAGGAATAGATTTAAATAAATTAAAAATAATGTGACATAATAATCATCCAAATGCCAAAAAACAAGAATTTTTAAGAACTAAATTCTTGAGTAATGAAGGTTGATTTATTTTTCTTTTAATACATAAAGATTCACTTTCTAAAATTTTGAATTATTACAACTCCATAAAGTCATTTACTATTTATCGGAATAAAATGTTTGATACTTTCAACGTCCGGGTTTTCATCACAATATTAAGAATAACCCTGATACCGATGGAAAATAAATAAAAGGAATAAACCGAATAAATAACTTCTTCGTAGTAAGAAAGCTATACTTGTCGTAAAATAATGCAAATGAGGCTTCGTTGACTTGGGTAAACGAAGTGTCCGGGAGCACCTTGACCTAGCCATCTAGCGAGTTTTTGGCTAAAATCAAAAGCCTGGAGCTGGTTCTTTGAAACTTTTATCGGCGCAGAAATAAAATCGTGCCCATGTTCTTTAGAAACCCTCAATGCATGTTCCCAGCAATGATGTGAAAAAGCTTCTTTATTTTAAAACTCGGACTCAGAACCACTTTGTGATTAAAAAAAATTTTAGCTTGCAGTTTTAGTATTCTTACTAAATAGCAGTTAAATTAATTAATTGAGGTAAGAATATTTTTTTTCAAATTAACATATTGTATTCTACCACTATTTGCAAACTTTCCATACTATGCTACTCCTAGTTTCACAAAAAGGGAACTCACTATTTACCCCTTTTCCGTACTTCATATATGCAACCTTTTGTAGGGGAGTGTCAAAACTCCCTTGCCAATATTGATCTAACCTTTTATTATTGAATTATGCTTTCTTGCTAGCTCTTTGATGTGCCTTGAGGTGAAAAACCAAGTCGTCTTCCTAGATTTTGGCATATATGTATGTATGTACAAAAGTATAACTGATAAATATTTCCAACAATTGAAGACCCTCAAGCCACATCAAACAGGTAGCTGCAACAAAAAATAAATTAATTGTTTATGAGCTTTAAGGCCGATTAGTTTTTGGGAAAGTTTATAAGATATACAAAGTTCTATCGACAAATTGTGTTCAAATCGACACACAAACCTTGTTGTCTACTTTAGAACCGTGATTGACGAACTAAAGTTGCCTATACGACACCCATGTCGGATTCATGCAAAGCTAATGCAGTTTGTAGTGACTTTCAGCCTAATTTTTAGATCCGTCCAAATTGTCAAAGAACTCTCCGTTCGAGACCAACCGAGGTTTTATACAAAGCGACTTAATCAACAAGAGATGCATGAACCAAACTCACAATTCGCAGATACAAAAAATTTTAAGTAATGAAGGTCTTTCTAGCATAAAAACAATCAACAATGACAGCCTACAGATTAAGCAAAGAACAAGTATTGCCAACAGAAGGTACTTTGAGTTCGGTAAGCAACTGAAAAGTAGCGTCATCATGCTCGTCATATTATGAAGTGGACATAGTCATGCTCATACAAATTTAAGGATTGCGATGGGTTTGACAAGGGATGACGGAAAATCGTTTCAATGTACATCAATTGTTCCAATGTACATCACACTTTTAAAACGCCGAACCGGAGATTTCAAATTCCGAAACTCACACACCGAACAACCCGTGTAGTTGCTGGTCATACGAAGGGTTTAATATCTAAGTCAATTCTGGATAGGTAGGTGATTCACTTGTGCAATAGCCAAAACTTAATTGGATTTTTAAGCTTACAGGCTGTTAATAAAAGTGCACTAGGATCATAAGAGAATCCATCGCACTTCAAACATAGCAAAAGTATGTGTACATACATACCATCTACTGCTCGACTAGTTCAAGCGCATTTTGAAATTAAGTTAAATTGCGGGATTGATCCAAGATTTTTTTTTAAATCACTTCAGGAACATTTTGCGGATCATTTGGAGGTAGTTCGAAACTGTTCCAAAATGAAGAATTAAAAGAAATTAATGTGATATGTCTAACTTAACCTATTTAAGAATGTAACTGAATCGCTTTATGCTTGCTTGAGCCTTAAACAGATGTTTACACATCGAATTTTATGAATATCCCATCAAATTCATGGCCAACGTATTTAATCTTTAACAAAGGAAGTCGGGCTGAATCTTAAATTAATTTCGATGGCGCATTTTTTCCGATGATTAACCATTCTAAAATGCTGGATGTCACCTTCAAAGGGATTTTCTTCTACTCAGCTGTGAGTCCCGCGTCACTCAGATTTAGTTAAGATCTGGATACTGTAGGGGATTAAACTCCTACTTAAGTAGAATCAAGCCTTGACAACCCCCAAACACTTGTCCGCAGGACACCTCGACTCTATTCGTATGCCCATCGAAACCTACTAAACTAACACCTCTCTCTCTCTAATGTCCGACCCTGTAAAAACCAGGCGATGTCACCACCTTGTGGAACCCTTTGTAAACAATTTATATTTAAATGTACGCAGAAATAAAAATTTTAGTGCAAAATAGGTTTGGACTGGCCAAAAGCGGTATGCATTCCTGCGTAAGCCGTTTTACACACTGCGGGAATAATATGGACTCGTTAATTTTGACGATTTCTTACAGGAACTGACTAAAAGACGATTGCGCTAGCCCAATTTCGAAAATGTTACCTACATCTCTATAGTATCCACCTTTAGCGAAAAATCGCAGGCACGCACTAAGCTTCCCAACTGGCGGAATATCATATTGTAGTCGTCAAAAATCTGGAAAATTTATACATTTTGTCAAATTACTTTTTAATTTAAATTATTTAACAATTTTACACTTTCAGTATACACATTTTAGGGCTGTAATTTCCATGTTCGAATTTTCGAAGCGGAATTTATTTCGGATGAAACTAGCAATTCAATCCGTTCGAATGAAAAAAATTCGTGTAAATTTTTTTCGTCCGCAACTGCCGATAAGGGTGATTATTTCTGTTGCTTGAAAGAAGGTGGTAGCGATGCAAATGCAAATGCAACGCTATTGTCAAACTTTATCTCCCTTGTTTTTCACTTGCACGAAATAATTTTTACACTTACACCGTAGAAAATTGTATTGAACGAAATTTTTGTTTTTTTGTAGTAGAATTATTTACTTGTAACAAAACAATTGATTTCGACAACCAACCACCAATCGGCTGATTGATTAACGCCACCTAATTTTAATTCGCCTTGAGACTGATTTTAGAAATTTGTATACAAGAAAATTTCTTATTCATTTCTTGAGTGCAATTTTGATGAATATTTCGATTTTCTTGAGAGCTGTATACTAAGCTTAAGAGGCAAAGAAAATTTTAAGTTCATATGCTTGAATTTACTAATTTACTTTGGATCTTGATAATCTCTGTTTATATTCGAATTTGGAATGTATATCTTTTCTATCTCGCAAATGATTTTAGGTCGCTGGTGCGCTTTTATTGTAACATCCGATTAAATCGTGCGAAATCTGTAAATTTAAAAGTTACAGGAGTGCGAATATTACTCACTGACGAGTTGTAATGAAACCATATACAAATACGATCGTTAGCCTTAACACATCGCTGGTTTTTCGTTAAAAGTACTACATCAATAATATTGTCGATATTTTCCAACCTCTTATACCAAGAAACATGTGCTATAAAAATTAAATGATACCAAGCAGTTGCACGCTGGAAATGCGTATCGACTATGAATACTTCACCAGCTCTCTTAGTACCATTTTGACCTTTGCTTTTATTATATGCATTTGCTAGATATTTAAACACATTTTTGTTTATTATTATTATTTTTATAATACATATGTTTATGAATTTTCATATACATCTTATGATTCATTTTTTTTTTTTTAATATTTCACTTTCTCGGAATTTTTCTTTATTATTGTTTCATACATACAACATAAAAGTAAATTTTCTTTATGTTTATATAATTGGAAAATATATTATTCGTAATTTTATTTTCGATTTAAAAATAAATGTATGTATGTATGTGATTTTGTGTATGTATGCATGCATACATACATACATACATATGTATACATATTTTAAACAATAAAATTTATAATACATAGTTTATTAATAAGTGTGAAAAGACAAAATTAATTACTCGAATTAATTTAATAATTATATAAACAGCATACTTTCGTCTTCATCATCATCACACCTTACAAACGTTGCGTTCTAATAGTAAATATTCATGTGAATAAACACTAACCGAAAGAGAATTTCAATTTGGAATTGCTAATACGAGATTTGCTTGACACATGAAAATTGACTTAGCCGAAAAATTAAATAAAAAAAAAAACAAAAACAAAAATGCTACCAACTTTTTTACACCGACCGATGATGAGCAACCAACCAACCATAAGTGTGTCTGCAACAAACATCTGCATGCATATGTATGTTTGTATGTTTGTATGTTTGTATGGTATGTTGAACAAAATGCGCGTGTACATGGAAACACTAAGTAGCGACGGCGTGCTAATTGCAAACTCACACGACGCGTCCATACATACTTTTTGCTTATGTACTCAATTACAATAACAATAGATTGCGTATGAATAATAATTTACTCGACAATTGTTGCTTCGGAATTGCAGCAAAATTTAACCAATCATTGTTTTTGCAGTTACTCCTTAAACTACAAAGTACATATTTTGTGTATAACACTTTCAATTGTATTTGCATTTTTTTTTTTTTATTACTATTTTTTTCTGAAAAAGTTTACGTTTTGAACTTTAGTATTGATTATTATTTAATTTTCTGAATTTATATTTTTAGTTTTTATTTTCTTTAGCAGAGTAACTAATCCATACATACGTAAAACGCTGTATGCATTCAAGTGTCGATGAGGGTGTGAAGGGGCAAAGTAGAATCTGGATCTGTTGTCAGTATGCAGGCAGGTGTAGATAGTAGGTAGTAGTAGGTAGTAGTAGTAGTACGCTACTGCTGCTGCTGTTTGGAATGGGGGATGAGGGAGCTGTAAAGGGAGCGTTTGTTTGTTCTTTATTATTATTATTATTATTTTTTTTTTTTGCTTTCTATTTTCTGTTTCGATTTTTAATGTGACTTTATTTTAATCTATTTTGATAGCATTACCATCGTTATCATAATTTTTCATAATTTAAATTTTATATTTAATATTATTATTGGTTGCTTTCCCACTCAACATCATCATCATCCATATTTTTTCTGCCTTCTATTTCTGTTTTCTTTTTAATTGTAATTTAAATATTTATTTTTTTATTTATAATTATCAGCATAATTTTTTCAAATCTCTCGTTGGAAATTTCATTTACTGAAAATAGATAAAAAAAAAGTATCATAGTTTTAATGTGAAAATGTTAGCGAAATGTAGCAAATATATACATATGTATGTATGTATGTATGTATGCGCTTTCGTATACACTCACCTACAAAAGGACATCACTTGCAGCAATTGCTTGTTTGTCGGTTGTTTTCATTATCATTCAGCCTTCTACCAGCAGGAGCGCCCTGATTATGCGCGCCATCATTTTTAGGTAATTTCTTAGCTGTTCGATGAGTAGAGAAGAAGAATATTGTAGTGTTTGAAAGCGATAAAAAGGTATGAGTTAAAGAGAAATTTTTAATTTAAAATTAACATTTTTTTTCTCTCCAATCTATAACTTACCAATAGCTAAGAATATATCATTCACATTCATTCCCGTTTTTGCCGACGTTTCCATGAAGAGCAGTCCATTCTCTTCGGCATATTGCTTTGCTTCTTCGTACTCTACAACGCGTATATTTGATAAATCCGCTTTATTGCCAGCCAGGGCAATAACGATGTTTGGCGATGCCTAAATGAGATAAATGAAAAATAAATTTATTATTTAATTGTGAAAATGTTGGTATATTTTGCGGTGATATTTGATATTTTAAATTGATTTTGCGTGCATGTACACTTTAGTGATTTATTAAAGATAAGGTATATTCTCTAGAAACATGGCCATATAAATTTGCTAAAAAATCATCAATCAAATACTTTCAAATTTGTTTAATCAAAATATCATATTAATTCCTTTCATAAGACAGGTAAAACAAATATATCAGCAAAGTTGATGTTTCTTCCAAAGAGTGATAATTTTATTCTAATCAATTGTTGTACTACTTTATTCGTAGTATTAAAAGCTAGGTGGCGCTGGGAATGGGGAATATTATTTATGCGTTTATAACATTAAATAAATTTGTAGCGATCTTTTTTTTCAATTCAATAAAAGCAAAAGTGAAAATCTAAAACAAAAAAACTAAACGATCCTTGAAAAAATACTTATCGATTCAGAAAAATGTCCTAAATAACAAGCCAAATTTTACCAAAAGTACCATCAAAGATTGGCTGGACTTTAATTTAAAATAAATAAAATAAATGTGAAAGTTAGCGCGTCACTCGTTTATCGGATCGAAATGGTAACAATATCGGTGTGTAGAGAAAAAAATATCTACATAAATCTTGTTATTAGAGGTTAATTACTTGGCGACCTATTTCATAAAATTTATAGGTGCGACTATTGTCGGGTTTGTCGCAAAATTTCGGATGTTTCGTGAGTTAAGCGTTACCCGTATTTTTTGGTGATTGTCCCTCTTTCTCATAGAGCCACTTTCATTTTTGACAACAGAAACAATTCACCAATTTTTGTACATAGTTTCTCTGTGTTCCAAAGTTAAACTCGAACGTTTCTCCAGCATTTTTATTGAGCTCAAGGACAGTTTTTGGAAGAATTGATTTGGTAAACAAAAATGAACTGTTTTTATATTCCTTCCATATACAACACACTGAAATCGATAGCGAATGATATGCTGCTGTTAAAGCATGATTGTGTGGTGGTTGTTGTTGTTTTTTAGCAATTCTATTTTTACAGCAATTACAACAAAACTGCTGAATTCCCTTTTATTAAGAAGTGCGAAATTCACTGCGGTCATTTCAGTGAAAAAGATGTCAAGAATAAAGCGCTGAAAACTGTCACATACCAGAAATCTACCGAAATCAAAGCTGCTTTCAACAGGAAATAAAGAGTAATAAAAAATAATTTGTTATCATCCAAAAGTAAAAAAAAAAAAACCAAAGGATAATATATTTTAAAATGTCCGATTTGCAAGAACTTTTTAACGGCTACCTAAGTTTTTTAGAAAAGCGCTTCGTTACCTTAATTTATCAAGGCCCCAAACAACAACACGCATTCACTAAAAATGTTTAAGCCAACCTCTTTGAATAAAGATGATGGTAAGTAATTCGCACTGATGTGCGCGAAGGATGTCTAATTTTTTTTTATGAATGTGTTCAATGATTACTAATGTTTCTTAGTTCCATATTCCATTTACGTTTGTATGCAAAAGTATTGCATTCGATTATTACATTAAAATATGTACTTGTAAAGATCACTTTTCAACAAAGACAAAACAACAACTTTAACAAAGTACAATCACTTTTGCGCAATCTACTCTAGCATGTGATTTTGGTTTTGCGGTCAATGACCGCTGTCATTGTTACTAATTATATATAAAAAAAATATGTAAATTATGAAATTAAAAAAACCGCAGCGCTTTCATATCAAATTTGGCACACGATCGTTAATCGCGTATATACAAACCCGTCATTCATATTAACGCCACCAGCACGGCAAGCAAACAACCAAACGTATTTATACAAAAACATCATTCGATTTACGGAAACTCACTTGTTTATGCAGTTCCTTGACCCAGGTCTTTGCACGCTGAAAACTGTCTTGATTTTGTATATCGTACACTACGATGGCGGCTTGTGCACCACGATAGTACATAGGAGCTAAGCTGTGGTATCTACAATTGAAGAATTGAAGTGTTGTAAAGTGAAGTGAATATCAAATCTATTTGAACACATTATTAATGCCTCTACACTCACCGTTCCTGTCCAGCTGTATCCCAAATTTCAAACTTGACCACCGTATCCTCTATGCAGATGGTTTGTGTTAGAAAAGCAGCGCCTATCGTACTCTCTTGGTATTCGTGGAATTGCCCCTTAACGAAACGTAGCACAAGCGATGATTTGCCCACCGCCGATTCGCCCAATAGCACCAATTTGAATTGGCAATTCTTATTTTGCTGTGTACCGTTGGGACGCTGAGCTGTGCTGCCACTGGCATTACCCCCGCTACGTGCTGTTGTTGCCATATTTTTGCTGTTGTTGGTGTAGTATTTGATTGATATTAATAATTGTTTCCTTCGCTTGTTAACTTATTTCTATGTGCTCACCACTTCCCACGCTGCTGCAGTTACAAATAATAAGGTTAAAACTTTATAGCTTGCGCCTAAGTGTCGTTAGGTGACTTGGTTGTTTTATTTTTTCTATTTTGCAAATATATATATATTTTTTTTTTTAATAACAATGGGTGTAACTAGTCGGTTTAGTGATGCGAATGTTAGTCGTAATTTTGTGAATGTAGCGAAATTTGCAGTTGAAATGCGTTCTCAAACCTTCACGCAAAAGGGACGGCCGATGTTGTCAGTTGTTGTTTGATGACTTTACTGAAAAGAAATAAGTAACAAAGGGGAGTTAGTATATTTATTCTTTCTAAACCTAAAACATTTATAAACGTATTTATATTTTATTTCAAGAAACGTCCCCGTCATCACTCTTGTTTTCGATTTAATTGCTTTTGCTTTTTAAACAACACAAGTTAAGATAAACCGGTTCAACATTATCCGTATTTATTACCTTCAGACATTTATTAGGTAAATATTTCGTTTTCTCATATTAAATAGGCTGATAACATATATTGCTTCGTAGAAAAAAATGCGACTATAGCCAACCGGTTGACGAACTCTTTTTTGAAATTTCGCGTTTTTTGGCTGGAAAGTCATCTGATTACGTTTTGGACGCAATTAGTGGTTTTAATCTCCTGAAAATTACAAAATGTAGGTTTGTAGTCCAAAACCCTTTGGGTTCAAATTTCCTGGAAGCCGTTGCCACTTTTCTACTAGAAAGGTATGAAATATGTGTGCTAAAGAATGTGCATGTAAACTTCTGTGCGAAAAAATAGCTGCCGCCTTTTTTGGAAGATTCAATCAGAGTGTAGGTTTTTGTATATTATATTTATACTTAAAACAATTAATTTAATATTCTAACTAAAACCAAAGCTTACAAGTTTGTAAAGACTTCAGAATTTCTAGAAATTTTTTAGTGATTGACTAACAAACATCCAAACTTTCTCTTCTATAATATTAGTAGGTATTTTGCTTCGGGTATATGTGAGATGTAGTAAGGTGAAGGAAGGTGTGGTGAACGTGAAGGTGACGTGGGTTCAGTGTGAACTTTTGTTATGGTGAATTTAAGTGTGGTGTGTTTAGTTCTTACGAATTTAGGTGTGTTGGTTTAAGATGTGTGGTGTTTAGCCGTGGTTACTTTAGGTATGGTGAGTTTACGTATGGTGTGTTTAGTTCTTGCGAATTTAAGTGTGTTGAGTTTTGGTGTAGTAAGTTTAGTTATGGTGACTTTACGTGTGGTGAGTATACATATATGTAAGGTTTTTAGGTATATTGACTTTAAGTATGATGGGTTTTAGTGAAATGCCTCAACCATTTCCGATATCTTCATATCCGTTCGTTAAAGAAGTTTTACTTAAAAAATAAGACTGCCAACACTTAAGTGCTTCAACGATCTTTTACTTTACGAGTCCCATCTAAACTACTTATGAAAGATTACGAAAAAGCAGCGTCACAACGTCCTGTAGTACGGAGTTACTATGAAAGAGTTTCCACTAGTTTATCTCTCTATAACCGATATATAATTAGATACACCAAACTTGAGAAAAGAATTGTGATACAATTAGAAAACGAAACACAATGCACTGGAACACAGATTATTCGAAGAAGAACAAAAAAAACTAACATATTGACAATGGAGTTTCACTGTTCTTAAACCCAACATTTTTTAGATGGATGTATACGCAATATGTCTGAGTATAGAGGTTTCCAACGGATAAATTAATATTCACAATAAGAGGATAGCCATCTTCAGTGACAGTTCGGTTGCGTCGAAGGCCTAAACTTCGTATAAGGCAAAATCATTATTTAAGCTTGTGTGCAGAGAGACTATCTCGTAATTCACTGGCAATACGTAATGCATATGTATGCATGCCATGTGAATAGAGGCGTAGCGGAAAGGACTCCTAAAGGACCCAATAAAATAGTTTGGGATGGATGAGGACTTTATTAAAGAAGATCTTAGGAAAGAAGAAAACGCATTTACTACAAATTTTTTTGGCTAGGCCAAGCGGGGTGTTCACTTAAAGGTTACGTAGACTGTCCGGCTATCTGGAATGATTTCACTGATTAAATTATCTTATATGTAGTGTACAATTTTGATTTGATATTGTACTGGTATAGTCAAATAATATTCAATTAAACTTGTGTCACCGCAAAAATTAGTCAAACCGATGATTCAAAACAATGTTAAAATGTACGAGTCAATTAATAACTGCGCACTGGTTATCAGGAGTAACTTTTTAAGTATTTGTCAAATATGGATAGGAGTATCTAAATGTATGCACAAACAAAAGAATTTTGTTAATATTTTACGTGCACCGAGCTGATAAGATACCAAAATTTAAAAAAAGTTTCAAATAACTATACATAAGCACATAATTTCCACCAGACAACAATGCTATGTTGAAAGCAAAGAAAGCAGCGTAAAAAAACACAAAAGGGAAAAAATCGTTACTCGTGTAAACGCAACAAAATGCGTGTTGGCTTTGTTTCGTCATTTGGCGACAACTGGGTTACTACTTACATAGTATGTATGTATGTACATGCTTACATATCAGCAACAAGTATGTACATCTGCCGAACTAAAGGCGGACCATCACCAGCGAGAGTCATTCAAGGGAAATGTGAGAAGAAAAAAGAAAAAAAAAAAAAAGAAAAATAAACACACAAAACGCAATCGTTTTTCTTGCTAAACGCAAGGAAATTTGACGACATACTCGTATCACTTCCGCTAGCCGCAACATACATATGATTTTTGGATGCGACAATGCGACAATCCGATATGCTTATACAAATTTATGTAGCAATGTAAACAGACATATAATAATTTAATGAAGCAATAGTAGGACGTCCACATTTGGGGGCACTCGATTGCCAGTTACTGCCTTTTTCATTGGCAGCGCACTTTGCCCCAAAAATAAATAACTTTCGCGTTGCATTGGCTTGTGTCGTATAGCAACAGACAACTGATAATAATAATTTTGATTTACTGCACATTTGACTTTTACTAGATATCGTCTAGTCAATTATTTGCCATCACTCTCATTTGCTGACCGATCACTTTCTTGGGCTCGCTCGTGATAAGTACGGCTTCCTCAAGCCAAAGCGAAAGCGGTAATGAATGCGTCGTTGTAGTACTTACTTTTTGTTTCGACTGAGCTTCTATGACTGCTGCACACTACATACCAATACATACATACCTACATACATATAAAAGTACATACAAAATTCATACAAACACAGGCAGGGGTTCTTTTCAGTTTTTTTTCTTTACTTATTTTCCTCTCAATGATTGCGATAATAATAATCAGGCCTGTGACATTGACAAGTGCTGCGAAAAAAAGATGACGAAGCTTTATTGAATCTCGAGCGCGTTTGGAAGATGTGAATGAGAAGCAGGAGAGGAAGATTTGTAAAGCAATTCAAGTAGAAGATGAAGAAACTAAACAAAATGCGATGAAAATACTTAGTAGCAAATATATTGTGGCAACACATCTGAACAAGACGGAAGCCACGCTTATAGTGTTTATAGAACGAATCGCTTCAAACATCATATTTCCGGGGTCTGAGGACGTGTCGTCAACATTGCCGTTATAGTATTTTAAGATCATAAAAAAAAAAACGCCATATGACTTTATAGCACTTCACATTGATAAATAAGGCCATTTATTTGGGTATTTCCCATTATTGCATCTTTGATAATAATTGAACAAACTTCAATCAACTTCGATAGTTCATGCTTTATCTAAAAGATATTACCTCAAGGGTGCTCCATTTCAATTTGGTTCGTTTCCGAACCATTGTTGCATGAACTCGATTTTTTGTTTGTCAAAAAATGCTTGTTTGTATTACGATTACCTAGTTTACAGCTCGAAAGCCTTCTTTAGATCTAGCGCTACAAGGGAGTTTTTTCACAGGAGCGGTTGCGAATAAATGGTATAAGTGCGTTTGCTGTGCTCAATACTTTACGGAAGCAATGCTGGTGAGAGAGATCGATATTGACAGATTTCCCAGAATATCTGTATTGGCATTATTCACCCCATCAGGGTTAATTGGCTTGATAGCTTTCCCCTTTTCAATATCCTCCTGAATTTTACCCTATTTAGGTACCTTTGCGTAATTGCGGGAGTGAAAGCGCGTAAGGGATTGACGCTTACTGCCCTCATAAACTTTTCCACACTGACTAGGTTATTGTTGGCACTCCCAAGTCCTTACATTTTACATTAATCTTGCATTAGGATAGCTGTTTTAAAAGAAATTTCGGTGTTAATTTTGGGACGGTAACCGGTATGAAAGATTATAGCAGTGTTGGGGTGTCAGGGTTGATTCTGGAAAGGAAGCAGTTTAGCCTACTGCAATATCCAGTTCTTAATTGCGCCAGGATGACGCTGAACTCACGATTCAGCTGCAGCCTTCTACTGTTATAAATGGTGATTGGTCTCCTATGACGGCATTCATAGGTCGGGAGTACCGGATTGTCGAAATATACACCCCGTGAATGTCGACCAGACAGTGGCTGTACGTCATTGGGTACAGGGGTTGTCTGATGTACGTCTGGACTTGTCCGTCAGTTGGAATAGATACCCCCTCATGGGCCTTGGAGGTTGCACCACTGCGAGCAAATGTCCGTTGGGGCACCTAGGTCGGTGGCAGCCCAGCAGAAACTAAGAAGTGAGTCCTCAGGTGACAACACAGGATGCATTGGTAATTAATTGGATTGTGCTTTTTGATTCCGAGTTTTAGTTCAGATTTGTCTTCAAAAACTTCCTATAGTTTTTATAGTGTCTGGTGACAATTTGTATGGTTGACTAGCATGTTTGATAGACGCTTTAAAGTATCAAATAAATGTTAACAACGTACATACATACATATGTAGATTACTCGGCATTTTAACGTAACACTTTAAAGAGCTCACGTCGCCGCCAGCTGGAAGTTTCAGCTGCAATTAAATGTAAATTGCAAATGCACAAAGATGCGATATTAAGTGCATGTGCATATGTACGTGTGTATATTTATGACCATATATATAAAGTAGATGAAATGTATGCAAAGAAATGTAGAAAAAGAGGCGCCTGTGACTCACAGTGACTACAAATAATATTCCTATATAAAAATTCCCGCAAATTGCATTCACATTGCCCACAAACTAAACACAGCGCCTAAGACTTATTGCTTTTGCCACAAACTTAATTAAACAATAACTCAATAAACATGCAAATGTCAGCATGGAAATTTGTTGAGAAACGGAGCAAAAATAAAATGGAAAGAAAAATTGCAAAACACAAATCGCGCCACGACATACACACACACACACACACGCATACTTACTTAAGCGAAAACAAGGTGAACAAATCAGGTATGTCAATCAACAAATGAATATAAACAAATAAAAAAACGTACTCACAAACGCTAATGAACGGTTAAATATCGCATATTATATGTACTTACATATATATATACGTATGTACATACATATGTACATGAATACAACATAAATACAACTTTAAGAAAGGCGGGCGTTTAAATATAATAACCAAACGCCTTGGCATTGCAGAAAACAAAGGCATCACTGTGTTGGCTTCAGACGCTCCAGAACACAAGACATCCATATTCACATACATACAAACGTATGTACATATCATTCCGCGGATAAATGCAAATGTACATATGTACATTTAAGCTTTATTTGTTCTATATAAGTAAAACTTAAGACACAAATGATTGCAAACAATTAAATGATATCCAAATAGCTTATAAATTGTATTTTTTCAGAACCAATTTTCTTGTTTGAACATATGTTCATATACATACATACATACATACGTGCGTACATATATGTATGTATATACTTTGAAACATGGAATTTTTATAATCGCTTGTGTGTTGAATGCACTCTTATTAATTTAAAAGTATGTAAATAAATAATAAATTATGATAAACTATTTTTATATAAAATTTTAATTTTTACCGGAGTGCCTACAATGATAGAATAATCCAGATTATTTACCGACTAACGACTATCTCTTTAGATGTACAAATAAAGGTTATTTCTCAAAAATGTTCGAATATTTAAAGTTTAGATGGAAAAGTGTATGTAGATGGAAATTAATTTTAAAAAATTTCAATAACTGCTTAACCTTTAAAGGCATTCCAAAAAATATACTCATTAGGACAATTAAACGATGGTCCGGTGGATTTCAGGTTTTTTTAGACGTGTGGTTTTCAATGAGGCAATACTTTTTTCCAACTCCGACAGCTGTTACTTGATTTATACTCAGTTTAGCTTGCCAATTCATAATGAACAGACTTACCACGGAGCAACGTTCGCAATGTTCGGTGTTTTCTATGGGCAGACGGAATCATTGATCCATATTTCTTCAAAAAATTAAGCCGGCCATAATGTTACAGTCAATGGGGACGCTATTGGAGGATGTTAATGTGTACGACCTTTGGTTCCAACAAGACGGCGCTACATCCCATACAGACAACGAAACAATTAATTAATTGAAGGAAACTTTTGGTGAGCGCAAAAAATCGCGCGGTGAGCCTGTGGCGTGGCCTCTAAGATCGTGCGATTTAACAATGCTGCACTATTTTTTGAAGGGTTATATGATAAGCCCGAGACAGAAGAGAATATTCGGCACATTATTGCTGGCATACGGCTCCAATTGCTGCAAAAAGTTGTCGAATATTGGTCCTCTCGGCTGGAATTTATTCGAACTTGCTCGAAATCATTTTAAGCATAATGGCAAACCTTTATATTTATAATAAAGCTAAATTCTGGGTCATAGCATTAAATTATATGCGTTTTATTTCTTCTTAAATTAGCCCAACATAAATTGGAAACGCGTTTTTAAGCTGAACTAGTGACGGCCTTAATTGCTAATAGGGTTGTGGGATCCATAACGTTCTCTAATAAAACGTACATTTCATTCATTTTCATCTACTTATGTTATGACGATTGTATACATACATACATACATACATATGTAAATATGTCACAAAAAATGTTGGTGAAAATCTTTATACACGGGATCCTGACAATTGCAAAGAACGCATATTAAAAAGAAGAATGTTTACGAATTGCGAATAAGCATTTACATATATGGCTTCGGTTATAGATTCTATTAAGTTTTAAATGAAAATTATCAAAAATAAATTAATAAATGTAAATTTCAAGAAATATAATTTTGAAAATTGCTCCAATTTTATTGTGGACAACTGTATATGCATTGAAATCGAATATCGGGTATTCTTACATACATAGCTACATTGTTTAAGTATTATAGCAAACGTATGTACATATATTAATTATATCCAAACAACTGTAAGGTAAGTAGTTTATACACACATACATATGTATGTATGCATATAGATTGTGTGCTAATATTCTCAGCAATCAATAACGAACTCCAAACAACAGTAGCTTTTTTCTCAAAAGAAATATTTTCATTTTTCTCAGCCCGCTAAGCACTATACAACTTTTATATTACTTGACAGATCATGTGATGCGCACTGAGAACTGGAGAAGTTAAATGCACAGAGATAAAAATCAAACACCTTAAAGAATAAATAATTTGTTAGTACAAATATGTAAAATGTAAATAGAGAATTTAATTTTGATACCAAACGCGTCATCGCTACACCTTTAAGTTGTATGCTTGGAACAACTAAAACCTATATTCAAATCAAATTTGTAGAACTACATAATCCTCAGTCCAAAGTTAGAGAATGGTTTTTGTATGAATAAGCAAAACATGTTCACATATCTGATAAGAAATTCCAAAAAAAAATTTATATTTTTGTGTATATTCGGATGTGTATTAACCCACTGCAGCGTGAGATAATATTGCACAAATTAGCCGAAATCTATTCACAAAACTCACACTTGTATGTTACTTTGTCTTCTTTTCAAGTATTTTTAATACTTTTGTAATTCCCTTTAAAGCCAGAAAAGTATTAACACAAGAAACTGAAAAATTCAATAAGATACAACACATCCGAAATTTTATAAAGCAAAACAGCTGACGGTAGAAAACATACGATGCGTCACCGTTGAATTGATATAGCGAAGCACGAGAGAAAGCAAAACAAGGGAGAACAGCATGAAACGTCAACAAGTGCGGAATTTGACATTATAATTTTTATACTTCCAGAAAAAGGAACAGGAAAAATAGTGGAGAAATAATAAGCTAATAGTCAATTGCAATGAAATACATATCTAGTAGTAGAATTTTCCAGTCTTAAATTGCTTTCGAATGGGCCGCAATTGAGGGCGTCAACACTTAGGCGATAAAAACTTTGAATACATTAAGAAAATAAAAACTCCTAACTTAACTGTAACACAAACAAAATTGATATCCTTAAATTTCATCTTTGAACACATACATTGCTTATCGTTGGGGTTTTATTTTATCCTTTTATCAAAAAACATGCATCGGCACTCATATCAGCGTAATCGCTAGCACACAATTTAGCATACTGCCCGTAGTTAGTTTGACTTTAACACTTTTAAAACTTAAATAGCTATTGTATGTATTCAATTTGTTCGCACTTTGTTAAGTGCCCTCTCCGTCGACCGAGCTCGTATGATCATTTAACTGTGGGGCGGATTGCGAGCGCTCTCATTCCATACATTTGCATTCACATACATATCTAAAATCAGTAGCAAAAAAGACAAACATGAAACTGATATAAAGGATAACGTAAGCAAGCAAAAAAAAAACGGGCCAAATATGTTTTTCAAACCTGGCGTTCGAGAAAGGATGATTTAAATAAATACATTTTGCTTTTTTTAATCGCAGAATCTGTACTTGCAACTTAGTTCCCAACGAATTGCGACGTTAGTACCAGTTCCAGCAGCACATAGAAGTCGTAAATTAAATTAAACAAAAGCTAGGCAAATACAGCAGCCAGCCACACTGACGACGACGTAGCGTTTATCGAAACATCAACACCGCTCAGAATCCACAGAAATACACATAATTTCACATTTATTTTAACTCGTGCACAATTATCCCAACTAAAACTCACTTTTTCGCCAATTTTTCACACGAAAAATTACTTTTATTTTGCCTTTACGGGGTTTTTACGTTTTTAACAGATTTCGCGAACAGCAAATTGAGAAATGCACTTTCTTTCGACTATGACTTGGCAGCACTACTGCAGTAGTGTAAAGCAAATGTCACCCATCCAACACACCGTGTCATCTTGCTCTTACACATTACACTGCCTTTGGCGCCCAATTTGTTTTGTTCAAGTGTACGCTAATATTTGACACACTCCCACACTTGCACTAGTGTGCGTGCTCCGTCAAATTTTTATGGCGCTGCTATTGACAGCCCTTCTCAACGTCGCTGTTGATTTTTTCGTTTCTCTTATCCATAAAAACACCACCATCATCGCGATGACTCGTACTTCGTTCACTACTCTTGTAGAAAAATCAAAAAAAAAAATATCTTCTTCAAAAACTAATCCGTTTTTTTATTGTGTGCCCCCAACACATTATTGTATTACATTCACCTTAATTTTAAATTATCCTTCACTCTTATTGTTCAACAATGGGCTTACAAAAGCGCCTAATAAGTAGTTTTCGTTCGTGCAGTACTTTTCTAGTTATTACTTTAATGGAAACACAAATTCTTTGAACAAATTACAAATCGTACAATACGTGTTATGTAGAGATGGTAGCATGCAGTGATAACGATAGTATTGTAATTATTGTTTATCGAAAAATAGGAAGAGTTGCGATTAATATACATATTCATCAGAATTGCTACAATCCTTTAGGCATTAAGGTGCTGAATGTTTTATTGCATTCCATAATAGAAAAAAAGTTTTTTCTTTTTATATGAGCATTAGTTTAAGTAGCTATCAGACATTGTGCATCTAAAGACTTTGCTTGCTGTTTATTATGTGTCATCTTTAGTGATTATGCGGCACCTAGCGGAAAATAATTGCAAATAAATATTAGCTGGCGACATCTGTGCAAACGCTCTTATAACTATTGAGTACATTCCAATTCACGCACTTAAAAAAATGAAAATCACGGTAGCGAACTTTGCTAAAATGCAAGCGGATGCTGATTCGCAATTTATTGTAAGAAAGCAAAAATTCTTCAATGATTCTGCTTTATATAATTTTGATTTTGTTGGTATTTTCAGAAATTAATTCCGCATTGGTCCATTTTTGGACAAGTGTTAGTACTATTTCAGTGCCTTTTGGGACTAGTTTCAGACTATTTTGAGACTAGTTTGGGTTCGTTTCAGGTTTAATTCACAAACTACTGTCAACAGTGATGTGGGTGCCTATGTGTGGATGCACTGATTGTCTATTTGATGACAGGACATACTTCGTCTTGAACTGGCTCACATGCAGATCTACTCGAGTCGGTCTGTATCCACTTTGGTAAAGCAGAACTAACAGCGCAATTTTTAAGTCCAATGAGTCAATGTCATCAGAGTACGCCAGTAGTTGCATGCTCTTGTAAGAGATGCTGACTGAGCGATTTAATTCTGCTGCCTTTCAAATCGACAAAAAGATGTTCCAAGATCCCGCGTACTGTGAATATCTGCTCGATGGCATATTTACCAGGTATAAAGCCACACTGATTAGGTCCAAGCAGTTCATCGACGATGGGCTTTAGTCTTTCACACAGTACGCTCTACAAAATCTTATACGCGATTTGTATTGGACAGATGACACTTAAATACCAACCAGTAGACATTCATTCCTCCAACCATATTCTGGATGATTCATGTTCTTAACGCACCCCACAGCACCAAACTGGAATAGCTCAGCTGGCAAGTTGTCAGCGCTGTGTGCTTTCAGACTACATACATGCCGTCCATTGTACTGTTTTCATGTTCCTTTTAATCGGTTTTAAATCTGCAGGATTCACGAATAAATCTTGGTGGATTTTGGGGTGCCAAATAGCTCAGGTGTTCGTCTCTCAACACGTCGCGACCAAATGCCTCATAGCTAGTTCTTGCAAAGGCGGGGCAGAAGCACAGAAAGTGTTCCGCCGTCTCTTCCTCTTCAAAACATGATAACATATGGAGTTGTCATGTATGCCTATCATTGTCAGGTGTCTATGAAACGTGAAGTGATCGGTCAACAGTACACGTCTGCAGTCACGTCTGTTAAGTGAGAGCAAGTGTTTTGAGTCCTTCTGAGATTGAAGGTAACACGAGTTTTACCCATCTGCAACCTCTCGACGCCATCCAGTCATTGCTGAGCGAAGTATCCACCCAGTTCCTGATGGGTGGCATCGATGGTCGAATGTGGGAGTGCTATAACTGATTTCGGACCGAAGAATTCTGGTCAAATGGTTAGATGTCTCATTACCAGGTACTCCCGAGTGATCAGGCACCCAGGGTAAAGCAAGTTCCTTATGTTTACCAACATAGTTTAGTCGGGACTTGCTTTGCCGAAGTTTGGAAGTAGTTAGAGGGCTGGGCAATGCCTTGAGTGCAGCTTGGCTATCACTGCAGACACGTCTACTCCTCCCCCTCCACCTATTTCCCCATTACGTAGTCAATGACCTCGAGAATTGCAAATAGTACTTCGGTTTGGAAGACGCTAATGCTTTCCGAATTTCATTACAGTCAAGTGACGGAACATCGATTCTCACATCATTGATTTGGGCTTCGGGTTCATCATCTTATCCATAGTGGTCGCTGCTATATCCATTAACAGTGTGGAAAAGTGTTACTTCGATAATTCAAATATGCTCTGGATATCAGTAACTAGGTCGTCGTTGTAATTCTTAAGTCGCAAGTCGTCGCAGCTTCGGAATACATTTTCTGGGTCTTTCTCTTTCGCTCCCGCACAGCTCGCGTTGTACCCGAATGCGGCAAGGAATTGTTTGCCCAACTAGCTCTTTTTGCAAGCTCCATTGGTCAGAAATATCGTTTCGTTGAATATTGCTCTTAGAGAGCAGGACCCCAAGCCGAGTGGCGAAGTGCGTGGCTGTCAGCTGTAATTGCAAAATTTCGACGTCGAGCATTCAATATATCCATTTTTTTTTTTTGGCGCGTACACTATATAGCTCAGTGTTTTGCCGAGCTTCTCCTACCATTTGTGGTGTGCATGTCTTTACATTCTACCACAAATGGAGGGACCTACAATTTTGTGCCGACTCCGAACGGCAGATGTATTTTAATGAGAAGCTTTTTCATGGCAGAAATACCCTCGGAGGTTTGCCATTGCCTGCCGAGGGGTGACCGCCATTAGAAAAAACTTTTTCTATTATTAAGATTTTGCTTGCCCTGACTGAGATATCGATTAGCATGCTTAATATTTTGAAAACCCTAAGATTTATTTATTTATGAGTTTAATTTATTATGCGAGATTGTGCATTTCTTTACGTCGCATTTCGTTGCAGTTTTACAAAATGTGAATAAATTTTTCACTTTCTGAATAATTACTTAATATACTGTTGTACAATATACTAAGTAGCTATGCATTAACTTTCCGGATGCCAAAATAGTTTCATGTCATCCACAGCTTTTTGTGAAACTAATGATATTAATTTCACTACAAAATTTCACTACTACCGAAGTGAAAGTAACTGCGACAATATTTTCCATATCAAAATAAAGCTTCAATGCTGAGGAGCTCATTATTCAGACCGTTAATCTCTCGACACAAATATTTTTACGAAACTGAAAATTCGTCTTAACGAAAACACCTTACTTACCGGCAACTTCACCAATATTTTTTGAAAAGAAAACACCCACATTTTTGTGTTCCGCTGTTGAGAGCTTCACGATTTTTCAAACTTTATTTAAATTCATTATTCTGCACATACTTCTGAACAATCTGATGATTTCACAAAACTACAAACTATTTCTACAACTTACGTATTATGAATATTTAAGTAATTATGTTTGTAATAATTTACTTAAGTTTGCGATTATTATTTGTATAATTATAAGCATCCATTTTATATGTATAGCTGATATTCAAAACTAAAAATATACTTAAAAAAAAATGTTGTTGCGATCGATGCGCTGGACGAGTTGTTGTTTGCCATGCAACACCGTTACCGCTGCCAGGTGACTACTAAGAAGACGTATAAGAGTGATTGGAGCTAGAACTGTTTACCAACTTAACTTGTATTAATTTTTTATACTTATTACTAAAACTATTTACAAGACTATAGAGATGATTACAAATTTTTTGTTTTTGCATATTAAAATAAATTTAGTCAAATCGCAATGAACATAGCGCATTTTAATTTAAATATCATATTGCGGCCACTTCGCAATAATTGTTTCGCTAATTTTGTTTAAACATTTCTCAAGACAATGGAGTCAGCGCCAATAGCTATTGCGTTTTTTTTTTTTTTTTTTTTTGGCAAGTGTTCTCCGCCATCCGTTTCATTGCGAAGTAAACACCTCCTTATGTTTAGTGTTGTTGTGTTTTTATTTTTCTTAATTATTCAACTATTTTGCGATTCGCTTTTCCTGCACCACAAGCAGCTAAGGATAATCAACAAATGAACAGGTCGCTAACGCTCGTAGCCTTTTCGTATTGGCCAGCATAGGCGCCGACGCTGACGTCACTTCCGCATCCTTTGTGGTGCTTGCAGCCAATAAGCGTAGTGCCAATTGTTATTTGAGGTTACGCTCTCTCACACCACTGCCACGCTCTCTCTCACACTTGCGCATACAAATCTCAGCGAGTAGCTATCACACCACAAACACCACCATCACTACTCCGTCGCCGCTCCAAATTAAAATGCGCGCGCGAAATGTACATTTCAAAAGGCAAAATTTTTAAGGCTATGCCCGACACCCAGGCGTATGAGTAACGCCTTAACTTAACTACAAATATGTATACTAAATAACTACTTACACCCCTTCTTGCTCTCTCTCGCTAGTCTACAATGCGCCGCAACTCAAGTTAACACGTGAGTGCAAGGCATAGCTAAGGATTTGAAATTCGTATCTTTTGCCGAGTGAAATGCATTTCCGGTGGCGAATGATTTTTTTTCTGATTTTGTTTTTGGATGGGCGGCTGGAGTGTGTGTGTGTATGTGTGTTGGCGCGCCACCAAGCAACACCGTCGCACGCCATTGGTTGGTCACTGGCCAGTGACGTTGACGAATGTTTGCTCTTGGCCGCAGCGCATAGTAATGGCCAATTGGTGAGATTTATGTATGTCGACCAGTTGTAAGTAGAGTTTTCGACGTGAAGTGTGTGTGTGTTTTTGCTATCAGCAGGTTAAGTGATTTGTGGAGTTTGTTGAACTGGAGAGGCGTTGCCGCGACTGCAATGAAATTTAAAAGAAAAAAATTGCCGTTTAGTTATTAATTTAAAAAAAAAAGCTTTTTAAATAATGTTTCTGAGTAAGAATTTGCTCAATTCATTCTCAATTTATTTGATAGAAATAACTCACTTTTAATTTGAGAGTACAAAAATGATAAAATATGATATGAATAAATGTTATTTACAGCTGAGATCAGCTGTTTCTCGGATCTCTAACTTTTTTGATATGCTATTCCATATACATATTTGCTCTTTGTTTTCCATGACTTTAATCTGTGACTGTAAAATTACTGACAATAGCTTTTTCGTTTGACAGACACTCACTAATGGAACTTGCAAATAACTATACTTTCAGAAACTTTTATGAAATTTACAATTTTTGATTTGTTAATTTTGCTTTCGGAATTATTAAATGGCAATTTGACAATTTGAGATTTTGTCCATTTGTGCCCGAAAGCAAATTGCTCGCTGTTTCGGACGCGGAAGAGAAGAAATTTAGGATTCAAAAAGCAGTATTTTCACTCTCTATTAACTATTTTTATAGCTGTTTTGGGTGCCCGCAGAATTCCATTGGGTCTTGTGAAGAAAACCTCATGTGTAAGTTTTCGTTATACTCATTGAATTTACTAAAAATGGACACTCTATTTTTTACGGAGAAAAGTGTATTCCTCTGGTCTGTAATCAAAAGCATTTTTAATTTTAATTTATATAGGTATATATTTTATATAATGGTTTTAGTATCCGATATTCGATTTGCAAAACTACAAAGGGGTCTAATACCGGGTGATTCAATAAGAGGTTTTTATTTGCAATTTTATGACAGTTCACGCTGCGTCTGTCAAAGTGTATGTCAACTTCAAGAGCTGGTTCTAAGAAGTTTAAGAGCAATCATTATATATTGAAGCAATCATAGCTTCGGTCCATATTTCATCAAAAATGAAGGCCGTAGTTTCGACAAAAATGGTTCCGTACAAGATGGCGATATTGGACAAAGAATGCATGAAACTTTGGCTTTATTGCGAAAACAATTCGAAGATCAGTTGTTTTTCGCTCAGCATTGATACTTTGATATCAAAACTCTATATATTATAAAAAAATAAATAAATAAGCAGGCGACAAGAATTAGATCTTCATAAAAGATCGTTTTGTTACGGTCAACATTTCAATGAAATTTTCTTAAAACAAATATAAATTAAATGTAGTTTTAATCTTTATAGAAACCTTCAATGTCTTTT
This sequence comes from Philophylla caesio, assembly GCA_963971545.1. NCBI lineage: Eukaryota > Metazoa > Arthropoda > Insecta > Diptera > Tephritidae > Philophylla > Philophylla caesio. Next base: position 79,443,112 of record OZ020609.1, on the reverse strand, counting down.
TACCTCCCAAAGCAATGGCTTATTTCTATGGGAGGTCTCGAGCTTCGGCATTCATATATTCTTTTAACGAATGCGCATGTAAGTTTACGTTTATCATTGATTTGTTAGTTTATGGCCGAAATTAGCTAAAATAGTTTCTCACTACCTTAAGTAAGGCATTATCTTAATTAAGCACATTAGAATGGATTACACATTTTACAAAAACTTTTTAGTGATGAACCCAATTTTATTTATTTTTGCTTCGCTTAGCAGTGAGATGATATAAAGAGAGATGTGGTGAGATAAAGTGAGATGAGAAAATGAAAAGTTTGCTTAATTGAGGTCATATGAAATGAGCTAAGGTGGGCGGAGGTCAGATCAGGTGATATGAGGTGTGGGAACCAGAGTTGACTTGTGGTGTGCAGGTCTTGCGAGCGTAGATGTGGTGAGTTAAGGTTTGTAGAGTTAAGATGTGGTGAATTAGTGATAAGGGATCAAATTGTGGGATGTTAAGGTGATAAGTTTAGGTATGGTGAGTGAAGATTTGGTAAGTTCACCTGTGAGCTTTTCAGATGTGGTAAGTTTGGTGAGTGAAGAAGTGATGAGTTAATGTGTGATGAGTTTGGGTATGGTAAGTCGAGTTGTGATGAGTACAGGTATAATCTGTAGAAATAGTAAGTATTAACGCCCCCAACCATTTCCGTTTGCACAACAATTAATGGCACGATTGCTTTTGCGAACCATCATATCAGATGATGTTTTTCATTCATTGGAAGATGGGAGGCTCTACAAGTTTTCACCTTTTTCTCTAGCATTGCCCTGAGTTTCATAAAACAAGAAACGCAAAGAGACTTAATTATTTTCAGTTGGTTTTTCTTCGATTTCCATGTTTTAAAATTTGAAATATTCTCTTCATCGTTCAATACATTTCGAGTTATTCGAAATCTTTTTTTTCTCACAGCTCGACTGTACAAAACGAAAACGAATTTTGAAAGAAAGAATTTCATTCCGCTTCAAATTCCGACCGCGTAATTCTGTCCTTGAATTCAGTAATCTAGACGTCTAGATCTGTCTTAATCAGTCAGCTAAATTACATATTTATTTTTGATTCGTTAAGGTTCTGGTTCGCGAGCTTAAAAAACAATAAGCGAGTAAATGTTTGCTCTTCTCCACAAGATACATATGTAAGTCACTTGGATCTCGAAGGCAAGATTGTACAATATTCTCATTTACCATCTCAAATAATAAATTGATGTTGCTACCTACATAACCGTGTGCGCATACAAATGTATTTATCTTTATTGGACTTTATATGCTCAGTCAAAGTAGTCAATACTGTCCGCCAGCTGGTTTGTCGATTTACTTGGCACGATTTCCTATCTGGAGTGCTTGGTCGAGATTCGAATAAATACAGGTATGTACATGTATGTATACACATAAACTCTATATTTGTTGTTTACAAATACAGCAAAAACTCTAGCAACATGACACGTCATTTTTAGTATTCGCAAATATATTAGCCAATAACTACTCGTACTCGTAAATGATTCACGCACTTGAGTAAAACATAAAAATCGCATCGTTTGACACATTTCCACGCTTGCCAAAACGACGCGCAATTATGTAAGTTTCTAAGGGGTTCAATGGCTCAAACATTTCATCAAAAAAGGGGACCAAATGTGAAACATAAATGTTTTTTTTTGTTCCTAGCCTTGAAGCAATGCGTTCGTAAAGCAAAAATTCCTTGGCAAGGTTTCCCTGGGGTGCTTTCCCATAGGTGGCGCTTGCCAAGTTTTCCACCGTAGTCAGTAGTGCGGGCGCAGAAGTTGGCCGGCGGTCGATTAGAATTCATTTTGGCAATGGATTTTTGTAGTGCGTAAACAATTGGAAATTGGCAGCAAGTGCAATAAAAATAAGTGCGGAAATTAATGAATGGGTTTGTATGAACGTTTGTACAAGACAACACGTGAGCGTGCTTTTTTTTTTGTTGTGTACATGTATTTGAGAAACGTGACTGTGATTTAAAAAAAAAATGTATTTCTGTAGTTAGCATATTTTTAAGCAGCCAGTGCATGTGGGGGGAACTGGGCATGTGTATCGAAGTTCGGATGCTTGAAATTTGAATAAATAAATAGTATGAAATATTTTAGTAAGTGCAATCAGCATTCTTTAAACTATTACTTTTAACAAAAATTGTATTATAGTATCAAGAAAGAGTTGTACTGGTTTGGCAGATATAAAATAAAGCCTTAATATCTTTGACTCTAAACAATTACGTGCGGCAGAAAACCATCTAGCCGGACTATGATTCATTTGATTCGTTTGGATGTATTTAATGCTTTATACCAAAATTTTCTTAAAAATTGGCGCTCATCTCACTCAATTTAGAGCGACTAAATAACTAAGCAAAAGTTGCCAATGCGATGTTCTTTTAGTAAATTTTATAAAAATAGCAGGCTTTTAAAATTCTCGCAAAAATAAATTCCAGTAATTTCACTAATTATGTAAATCATAACTTGGAATAATTACTAGTTAAGAGTATTTAATTATAAATGCTGTTTAGCCACAAAAAAATTTTGATTTGTGGTTATATGGTTTTAACAAGTATTTGCATTAAGACTCGTGAAACTATGGCCTTTTGCGAAACAAATGCGATAAACAGTGAACTGGAAAGTTTTCTTTTAGGCTACGCAAAGTATACAATTTTTACAGCCTAGCCACCGATTATTTAAAAATTTACATTACTGAGGGCATTAAACTCTTGTAAATAGCAGATTTACTTCATGGTAGGTTTGGTTTCATGAGGCCTTCGCGAAATTCGAGGTCCAAACGCAGCTTAGATGGCACTCAAAACTTTCTGTGGCCCATCTAGAATATACGCGGCGGAACTTCTAAGAAAGTGGTAGGACTCACAAAAAAGTCAAGATAAAATGCAATATAAAAAATGTATGACTTCTAACTGGGAAGTATCTAAACGACTAAAACTCTCCTGTAGGAACGAAATTCTGAGGTACCTCTTTCACAAAATCGAACTCTCCTAGGAGAAAAACTGCCGGTTTTGTGGGCTTGAGTGGGAAACTTCTGAACGGCGGTCGGTGTTTTTCTTAAAAATTCTTGAGAGCATAAAAGTGTTGGTAATCTTGTTTTGAAAATTTATTTGATTTTTAATGAAAAAATTTAGATACATTTTTTGATAAGACACTTTCGATCAGTTTGGTAGAAAATTTTCTTATTGATGCGGCAAAACTGAAGTGGTTTTTGGTTTTTAGAACCCTTTTCGGTAGCCAGAGAACAGTTGCCAATATGGCACAAAGTCTGAATTTTGTATCATCTGGAAATAACTTTAAATGATCTCGCGCAATATCACCAATAGAAAGGACAGCTTGTGATTTCAGAGAAAACAGATTAGCGCGACATACATACATACTTAATCTGAGAATGATTCTAGGTGCTAAATTAGATGCAAGAGTCCAAGATTTTATATTCATTTAACACAATCAAAGTCAATATGTTTAGATAAACAAGTAAAATGAATCTGTTTAGTGATGGGTCCTTCCTGAATAGCTTTGCATCTTCTAATCTCTTCGTTATGTTGCATAAGCAAGCAAATTTTCATTAAAACCATAAGCGGAGTAATGCGATGCTTATGAAAACGACAATAAACCATAATCGAACTATGTTTGTATTTATTGCTAAATGTATTTCAAACACTTTGCGTCACACTGAAGGACATTGCCACTGCCATATCCCATAAACAATTATTCACATCTGTGTGCAATAAAATTCACCGCAACATGAAACCAATACACTTCTTAAGTGCAATTAAGCTTCCACTCTGCTCCGCCACTCACCACGTATCGCCGCAAAGAAGAACGCTCACAAATTTACAAGCAGTTAATAATTGAGTTATGACTTATGGCGAGTATTTAGCACGATAGCTCACACGATTCAGCTTACTCAGTAGATTTAGGTGCATAAAGCCGCTGGCGAAAACCATGACCTAAGGCAAGCTGAAAATACGTCACCCACACGCCCCACACACAAGACATAATCCAAAATTAAACTTCTGCTCTTCTGCGAACAGCGAACTGATAAAATAAAAAAAAATTGTGGCGTATGCGTTATATTCGTCATAAATACAAAACAATAGCTGAGGGCAGCGCAAGCGAAGATCGGTAAAATAACACAACTGCTTGTGGCCTTTCGGCGACAAGCCAAAAGTGGCTGAGTTCTTGGCAAGCAGCAGCATCGCTGGCGCTAGCGGGCAACCACTGATAGACGCTGAGGCGTGTGCCTGAATGGGAAGATGTCCAGAAAACTTATTGGCAAAACTCCATGTTTTTTAATTTATGTTGCAGACGCATCACCTGTGTGTATGCATGTGAGTGAGTGTGTGTGTGCGAGTGCGTTTGTACGCTGCGAGTGCAGTGTGAAACGATGAGCTGACACATCTCATTTGATTTTATAGCCTTTCACAGAATTTTTGACATTAACTAAACGGAGCAGTTGATCACAATTAATTCTAAACAAATTGACATAAATTTTTGATTTTTCGAATATTTAATTCACAAATATGTTTTTCGAATGCAAGTGTTTCTTTCATTTGTGGTTGTGGTTTGTGGCTTGCCTGTAGTAATTAAATTACACAAAACAATATAGACATTTTACTTTCTCTTTACAAACGTACACACATATGTACATATGTACATATATATATACAATATAAGTAGTTTATCGCGGAATTTATATTTAAAATACACATGTGCTTATAATTTGTCTAATTTAATTAAATATTTGCTTTTGAATACAAATTTTTAAAATTCGAAATTTTTCTAAAATTTATATTATGTGAGCGTACATTTAATGATTCTCATCTAGAAATATTTCGTTGCTGTTATGCAATTCAAATTAATTAAAATTAGAAGCTTTTAGAACTAATTCGCATAAATTGTTGTGCACACACAAACTACTTTTGCTATTATCTATTTATAAATACTTTGTTGCTTACGAGCGCTCATACATACGTACATACGAGTATATACATACATATGTACGTAAATACCATACTAGTATGCGTGCACTTTTTCTTTTAGTTTATTTTTGCATACGAGTAACAACAACTCGTCTAATTGAAGACAAACATACAAGCGGCTGTTTTGCTATTTTAACCTTAATTAAAAGGAACACATTCTTACATACCTAAATGCATACGATTTAAATGCATTTACACTCTATGCCAGTATATATGTATATATGTGTGCACATTAGGTTGGTCGTTAAAAATTAAGTTTTTTGCGACGCCTGCTGAAAAGATTCCTTTTGATGAAAAATCAATGGGCATTTTTTTTTAAATTAAAAACAACTCGTGCCTCTGGTGATTTTTCTTGAGAGCTGTATTAAAAAAGAAGGAGGCTGTGTCAGAGACACGGCCATTAAGTTTAACGTAGAATACGCCATCCGATAAGACAGAAAACATATGTATAATGATAATTTATAATGATTAATAATACAAGCAAATGAATTTCTTTATTTGATAGTTACTTTTGATGATATACATAAGCTTATGATAGGAAAATAGGATAAAAATGTTTTAAATTATCAATTAAATTTCTCGCAAAAACGAAGTCAATGGTAGTTATCAATAGTAAAGATAAATGATAAATAACAGACCCAAATCTATTTGATTATTTGAAAGTTACTTTTGAGAATATACATAGGCTTATGATGGGAAAAATAGGATAAATATGTTTTTAAATTAACATTTAAATTTCTCGCAAAAACTAAGTCAATGGTTGTGTTATCAATAGTTGTGGGAGCATCATTTCGAATATAATCCAAATTAAACGTATCGCTCATAAATTTCGCCAATCTAGTATTTGATGTGATTTCTGTGTTTAAATCACCACCAATAAGCAGTAGTTGGCAGCGCTTTCTCTGCCTTTACTCTACTTTAACTTGCCCGCCTAAAATTATGCAATACAAAGAAAGGGCTGCACGAGTACATTTAAATCGCCCAACAGCAAACACTCAACCAAACACCACACACATATTTGTGTGCATGTGTTTATACAATTTTCATTTGAGAAATTTAAATATTAGGAAGATATCAACCAACATGAAATGTATGTCAAACGAAAGCTAACATCTTCATTTGAATACAAAAAAATTTTTAAAAAAAGTAACCGAGCCGTTTCCTTATAATTAAAGAAATAGAGATTACAACAATAAAAACCTGACATGGGTGCCCATACCGTAAGGTAAGACGTATTCTACGCCAAAACTTAAGATTTTACGAAAATCTTGATGTCCTCGAATAACATTTTGAGATGCTGAGCGACAGTAAAAAAAAGAAGTGGGATGCAAAAGACATTGTCGAATCTTGCAGTTTATTTTGAGTGTTATTGTACTACTTCTTAGTTTTCTAAGCGAAGATTTTCTTAAGATGATATTAATATTATTTTGATTTTTTGACAAAAAGTCATATTATTTTGGATTTTTGACAAAAAGGCAATGTATATGCGTTTGCACGAGTTCTACTAGGACATAAGCCAAGTGCAGATTAGTTTAACATCTAGCGGCTCCGCTGGCTAGGTTATATCCTCCGTATGAATGAGCTAGCGAAAAGTACTTGGCTACACTTGGTAGGTTTTATCAATTGGCGCCATTTTATGAGAAACTGAAATAACTGACATGCAGAAGACCGTTCTTTTCTTTCGGCACCACTGGCGGGTATCGCCACCGAATATTTTCAGACTCAAAGCGCATTTGTCCGTTCGTGAAGCCAGCGAAACAGTTAGAGACATTTTTGTTGAGATTTCAATGTAATTTCAAAGTAATTTCAAAGTTTATAAAGCTTGAAAATCTATCGTTTACGAAGTTCGCTATTGATCACAACCCAAGTTTCATACATTTCAAAGAATTTTTCACTATATTTCTCCAGAAACCATCTTATTAATTTCTTTAATTTGTCTGTGCCTTCAAAAAGTCACCCAGATTTTCGTATGAATTATAAGTATTTTTATAATAATTATGAGTGACAAAATGTTAAAAGTCAAAGACAATTCTGTACTTGATTTATAAACTATATGATTATATGTACATACATACATACATACATATGTACATATAGGACACATAATAATTACTGGGGGGGGAAGCGCGAAATATATACAAATGGTTTGGATTGGCTTGGAACATTTCCAGTATTTTTCAGTACTTTTCATTTTCGGGATTATTTCGGAACAAGTTCGGGATTATTTCGAGACTAGTTCGGGATTTATTTGGGAATAGTTCAGGAATTCTCCAGAATATTTCTGAGAATAGAGAGAAAAAGTCCTGTTATTATTTTTATTATTATTATTTTTAATATAGCGCTTACACTCAGTGTTTGACCGAGTTCTTGCTACCATTTGTGGTGTATATATTTAATGTTGTACAACAAATGGTTTTGAATGAATAAAAAAAAATTACCGGAAATATCTCGAAATGGTCCGCAAACGTCACGATCTACTCTCGAACTGGACGCAAAAAATTCTTCAACTAGTTTTTCAATAGCCTCCTTTTCGCGAGCGTGCTGACTGTCATTTAGATGACAGGATATACTTTGTGTGCCCTCGTCAAGTTTTTAACATGCGGAACAAAAAGCATTACCTCGCCAAACTGATGATTTCAATGTTATCGACGCTATCCAGGTTAAATAAATCGAATGAACCTTGTTTAATATCAAATCCCGAAACACATATTTTGTAAATGAGCTGGCGCAAGGTGAACTGTATTGATAAACTGGTAACCCTAAGACTTTACCCAACTTTCTTAGGTCCATTTCATAACACTCAATTGGGGACTTTCGCATCTCCCAAATTAATGTTTAGAGCTCTTTATATTCTCTTATATTTTTCTAATGTTAACAGTGTTTTCTTCTATCAGCTCACCATCACGCGAAGATGCAATTTTATTTTTAAATATTATTTAATTTTTTTATTTTTATTTCATGTAAATTTTCAAAAATACAAGTATATGTAAAATAAATTGAGAATAGCGAAACTTCTTTGGTCGTTTTGTTTTTGTTTTTTTTTTATTTGACACGTTTGATGGCCATCGCCGCTTGGCGAGAAGAGAAAATAAATAGAAGCAAGTGTAAGCAGAAGGAATTAACTAAAAATATGTACATATAATTGCTTTTAGACAATTACACCATGCAGAGGTGGCGAAAGAAATTAAATAAATAAAGTAAGATGTAGTGATGTAGACAACTGATCACACGGGGTTGTTTGATTTTTTTTGTTTCGCAAATTTTACAATGCATTAGCGCTTATTGTTTCTCATAAGTTACAAAAAATCGTGCGTTGAGTCGTAATGTCATAAAATTGTAAAATTTCTAAATTTCGAATTTTAGTTTAGATAGTAACAAAAAAGTTGAGTTGCATAAAAATTTTGCCATTTTCTAGTTTTGTTTTTAACTTATTTAAAATTTTAAATTGAATATTGAAAAAACAAGAAAAACATGTTTTCATAGCTACATATGTATGTAATGTATCTGGTTACGTGGCTTTTATTTTTGCAGACCTCAACAAAAAAATAAACCTAAGATTTTTTTCATTTACATTTTTTTTTAAAACTAATCTGTTTTTTTAAGAATCTCAATAACTAGGTTTCTACTAAAAATTGATTTAGTAACCAAATTTTTATAGACAATTTTTATATTCTTTGAACTTCTTAATAAATTACTTATTCTTATAAAATGTTTTAAAATTTTTTTTTTTTAATTTCACTTTTTGTTTTTTTTTTTATAGAAATAGCTAAAAGGTCATCAAAATAAAAGTAAATAATTTATAATTCACCTTGTTTGTCATAAATTCGAATAAGATTGAGTTTTTATCATTCAAAAACAATCGATTCGGAGACATAGCAAAATTAATGAATTAATTTATTTAGAAAAACGGAATACATATCCTTAATTAACGACCCAAGGTTAAATTTAAGTTTATTGGTTTTTTTGTAATATGCTTAGTTATTGAAATGTTTATGGAAATATATAAAAAATTTTACGATATAGTAAAAAAAATATATCCAATCGATTTTATGAAAATAGGTTTAAAAGACATTTTTTGATATATTAAGTATACTATTTAGATTTCTGACATCTAAATAACCATTAAATATCTATAAATAATAGTAGATGTCGTAATTGCTTTGCGGCTACCTGTTTCTATCGCTCTCAAGGCCTTTCTGTCACATGCCACATTTCACTTGACAGCTGTGGACGTCATCGACGGCGACACTAAAAAATAATACATTTGTACACACATAACTAGGTATGTAAAAAGCAATATATTGAAAACCGCTGTAGTTGAAAAGCAAATCGTGTACTAAAACCTTTGAGTATGTATGTACTAATTTACATACATATGTGTTCTAAAATAAATGTATCTATTTGTAGATATGTATGTATGCTCTCGTAGTTACATACATATGTACGTAGCATACACACCTTCTCATAATTATAACCGCATGAAATATCACAATTTATATTTTATTTACAGTTAAAATTCGGAGCTTTTTTTTACCATAAAGCCTTGGTTAGTGTTTAAACTCTTCAAAAAAAAACCAAACAAACTTTCTTATAAATTAGTATGCAGTTTTGTAGCACATTCAATTCAATTCAAATCTGATAAAGTGTAAAATTCGCTTGACCACAAATTACCAATGATTTTTAACAATTTATTTACTGGCGCTACACAACAATATTTTTCGTATAAAATAAATCTCGAACATGCGAAATAAATGGCGAAAGAGCGCCAGTAAGAAAAATTGTCAAAATTCAAAAGCAATTTTAAGCGAATTGAAACTTGCACTTTAATATGCTAAAATTGAAAGCGCCACAAAACTGCATACTCGTAAATATTCTAAAATGAAAGGCTGAAATTTGTATGGAGTTTGTAACTTGCACTCATACGACTTGCAAAAGCATAAAAGTCATTTTGATTGAAAAACGATCGAAATATAATTTAAAAAAATTAAAATTTTACAAAACTTTAAATACCTGGTTGTGTTATAGTTGTTTAATGCAGAGTACACACATACATATATACACTTTTTAGTTCTATGGTATAGACATCTTGTCGTATATCTCGCCTGTTCGCAATTTTTTCCACAGCTTAACGAATTTTCTGTCCTTATGTTTGTCTGTCGTCTGTCTGTTTATCTAATTTAACGTTCTAATCCACCCGCCAACCCATCCCCATGCCCATCCCTTTAATGGTTAGCTCTTTCGTTCGGCATTTGAAAGTGACATTTCTGCGCATTTTCGCTTTGACGTTTTTCGAAATCTGCGCGGATCACCCAGAGAAAATGGGCAGACTTACAAAAATAGCCAACAAAATAAAGCAAATACAATGGACGCAGATACAATAAATAAAGTCAGCTTCGCAAGAGGTGATCAATGCAAACACACACACACACACACACTCACTTTTACATACACATACACATATGTACATACATGTGTTTTTAAATCTGTGCATGAAAATGCTTAGTTGGCTGTGTGTGTGTGTGTGTGTGCGACACTGAATACCGCGCGCGCAAAACAAAAAAACTAAAAAAAAAACTAAAAGTATCAAGAAAAACACAAAATATAATGAGCGAAAAAAAAGCAAACTGACAGAACCCATTAAAGACCTCAAACATGCGCCGCAGCGCTGGCTGACGCGTCGTCCCCAACACTTCACCTTCACCTCCGCATCTTGGCTGTCGTTGGTTTTTTTTTTGTCTTTCTCTCTATTTGCGCGTATTTTTCTCGTAATTTCCACGGTTTAATTTGGTTGATCTCGCGTTTTTTGTTTGTGTTGATTGCATGCTGCGACCGTGTGTAATACAAAAAAAATAAGTAAATACAGCAACAAAAAGACTAAATAAAATAAAGACGAACAACAACAAAAACTACATTGAAAAGAAGAAGCAAATATTGCATTAAGGCAACTTTGGCAAAGGCAGCAGACATCCACTCGCCCGACGTTCAATGGCTGATGGCGGCGGTGGTGTGGTGCATCTACTTTCGCGCTGCGCCATTCGCCCATTCGCCCATTCGCCAGTGATCGTTTTTGTTGTTGTTGCAGTGCACGCGTAATATACCCATAAAAGATGTATAGTTAATGTATAAATAATTAAATTTTCTCAACCCACTAAAAGTAATTGAACATAAAGATTGATTTTATGCTAATTTAGGCTAAAAGTAAATAAACATTGGGCAATTTTATAGTCTTCAATATTGCTAAACTAATTTTCTTCTTTTTATTTCCTAAAGGTAATTGAACATTAAAATGTTTTTTTAATTTATGACTAAGTTTTACAGCGACTCGTTTTGATCAGATGGAAAATAAAGCGGTAAGTTGGGCTAATTTCGGGCGAAACCGATTTTTTTACATGCTCGCGATATATTCTTCAAATATTTTTTTAGATATCCCAAATTTTTATATAAGCAAAATCACCGATAAAGGTTAGACGAAATAATTTTTGGTAATACACCTGCTTGTGTATATGAAAGAAGTGGGCCTTGGCATGCCTATATTTCGAATTTTTATGTGTAATGCCGATTTCAATCGCCAACAATTTATTTCAAATGTAAGGTTTTTTATGAAAGTTACGATAATTAAGTTATATTTATCATTTTCGGAAACTATTTCGAAAACTTTCTTCACATTTCCTAGTTGGATCAATAGCAATGTCCGTGCAAGGCTAAGTTAGTATTTTTAGAGAGTTGTCTGAGATACAACATTTTATCATAAATTTTACCAATTTTCCAACGTTTGTTTATAATCATCTTAGAAGCTCAAAAAACGTTCCAGTTTTAATTATTTGGATGCAACAAATACGAAAAAATAGTTTACGCAGTTTTTTAAAATACTGTCGATTGCTAATATAAGGAGATACCTACATTTCTTAGTCGAAAATTTGTGTCCAAATCTATTCAGAGACCAGAGGGCAAAATTCTGCTGCCACACGTGTCTCACTCATATACTTCAGTGCTGAATTTATTAAAATATAAAATTCGTGGTAAGTCAAAATATTCAGCAATGTGCAACTAAATGATATTGCCGAGCAAAGTGAATACTTGTCTCGTACAAAAAGAGAATCGTTACGTTGAGGAAGGCTTCCTACTCCGCGACGCAGCGATGCTGGATTGATGGGACTACATATTTCCATACATACCCGTTTGTGGTACACCGAAACGTAAAAGCTTAGGTTAGGTTAGAGTGGCTGCCACTGCGCAGAGAACACGTGCCACCGTGTTAGGCTGAAAGTAAAAAAGCCCATTGTGAAAACACTGGCGTAAGCCATGCATTCCTTTCCAACCCTTTAAAAATTGAACCATCCCGTACGTTTGATGCAGAGTAGAAAGCTAGGAATGCTTGCAGAGTTCTGGTCGGCTAAGCTGTCCAAAAAGTAATTTTTGAAGAATTGGTTGTGCGCCTTGGTTAGACCGTGGCAATGGCAGAGATAGTGTTCGATACTCTCTATCACTTCCTCGTTCCTACAGCTGCGACAGCAATCGTTCGTTGGGTAACCTAGTCTCTTCCCAGACCCAGGCAGTGGCCGCTTAATACACCAAGTACTAATCTAAGAGATGAGGGAACAAGCCAAGTGAGAGCTTTAGAGCTCTTCACATCGATTTCTGGCCACATTTGTCTTGTAAACGAAACGTGGAAAAGCGAAAGAAAATGAAAATAGGCAGCTGGTTCTCTCAAAAATGCTTTTGTTATTATGTTTTCTTTAACTTCTCTTACGCTGCTATGACTTTTATTGCTTGATGAAAATTGTCAAAGAAATACTCAAATATTGGATAAATCAGTTTTTGATACAAAGAAGCCTTGATCATAAACAAAATCTGGCAAAATCTGGCACGTGCAACATGAATATGTTGCCACAATGAACTTTCAGTTCAAATGAAAAATTTGCTGTCAAATTAGCAAACTGACGATTCATCTCCAGATAACATTACCAAAATAAAAACGGTTGCCTGTGAAGATGCCAAATCAGTGAGTTTTGTCTTACATGAAATTGAATTGAATTGGCTGCAGTAAAAATTCCACTTTTGCACCAAAAGCAAAGCAACGTATCTATAGTGTTTAAATAAAATCAAATATATTATTCTTGATCAAACTGAACTGTATTAAAAGCGTTTTCACAAACTGTGTTATTAAAAGTCGAAAACACTTTTATGTAGAACAACCAGCGACCAATTTCCTCTTAAAAAGCGGCGAGTTTTAAAAAAAATTTGTTTTCAAATTTGATTATAACTTCTGTAGGATTGGAGACCATTCTAAGTGCTATTAGCCATATTATGTCAATACATACTGATTCCATACTTAATCAAACTCAGATGATGGGAGGAAACTTTCGCTCTACAAATTTGAACAACCAATTAATGCCTTAATTTTATAAAATACTTTTCATAAATGAATAAATCGAGGTATTCTAACATTAAACTTGTGAATGCTGTATTCATTTCTATGTACAAAAAAAATTTACATACACATACATATGTATGTAGGATAGGTATGTAGGTATATACGTATGTACATACCAGTATATTTATGTATTTTTGTTTGCTTGCAAATATCCAAACACACACGCCACTCTAGAAAATTTTGAAAATTAGAAACGACCAGATGACTCTTGACTGATTGCTTCATTTCTTTTAGACAACTTTTTATGCATGAATAATTGAATTCATTCATTATTGAATGAAATAAGTCTGAAATTAAAGAAAAAAATAATATATGAAAACCTTTTAAGCTGAAAACGCATTCCATTGTAAGCACGTAACTCCAAAACGAAATACAAATTCGTTGTTAGTTGTCGCGAAAAAGTTTTTATTTTAATGAAAATTTAAAAAAAAAAATTTTTAATCAAATATACTCTCATATGCTCTCATAAAAAGTAATTCCATTTTTAACGTTCGATTTCGAAAACTTGTTAGGTACATAGGTATATGTATATGTATGTATGCTAATACACTAAGAGTTAAAGAAATGGTTATATTGGTTTTTTGCTTTGTTTACAGAAATCCAATATGGTTTTCTCGTTGAACTTTCGGTTTTTGTATCTAAAAATAAGTGCGAAAAGAAATTTTAAGAATGTGTGCAAACATGTACATCCACGTTTACGTACTCATTTATATATACGTATATATATACATAAATATATATATATTCTTGCATCTGTAGCATGAAACCACTGACTGATTGCTACTCGTCTTTCACTTTTAAATGAATTCTTTGAACTTTCCATTAACATATGGCATGAAAAACTGAAATAGATTGTTGAAACTTTGAATAATCATAATTCATAAAGTATATGGACTACGAAAAGAAAAAGTCGTTTATAGTTAACATTGATCCCTTTAAATGTAAGCTTTATACGGAAATTTTATTTTTTTGTAATGGGTTATTGACATAGCTGCCTGTCGACATTTGAAAACTATTCAAACAAAAACAAAACTAAAATATATTGCCGATTAGCCAGGTGTCATCGCACCAGAAATAAAATCTTACGTAAGTTGATAGTAATTAAATAAGTTCGACAAAATGTTTTTTTTTTTTTTTATTGGTGAGTATCGAAATTTTTTGTATCTGCGAATAGCTTGCTCGGGTTTCTCACAATTCTATATAAAAAGTTACGGGCGCGAAACTTTCGATCCAAACCATGTAACGACTTCGTTCTGATGTAAAATTCAGAAGAATATTTGGCTCGGCTATGGATGAAGCTGAAATATTACTTGTCGAATGTTCTTCTGAGTCTAGAATCAAAAAAACTCCTCGCTGCTTAGCTCTACGTCAAACTAAATGCCGGTATTGAAAATACTACTTCGAAGATTTAAACTAACTTTCAAACTAATTAAAAGTAAGATTTAATCAAGAAGTTTTATAAAACAAAAAATAAAACAATATTTAAAAAAACATTGTGATCTATGGTTTAAATATCCAACCTTTATCTTCTGCTTAACCAGCAGCTTCTTGCGGAATGTGTTCGAGTGCCAAAACTGTCTTACCAACGTTATTTTATAAAGAGAAGGACTGAATTCTTAGGAATGGAAAAAATATGAAGAAATTTGTTTCACGAATTTTTTGCTTTCAGATTGTGAGAAGAATCAATTATGACATTTTCATATTTTTCTAGAAAATTGTTAAAACAAAGACCTTCTGCAAGCTTTACTTGTATTAACAATTTATCGTTCTTCACAGGTTGGCGGTTTTAGGCGTTGTGTTTTTCAATTTTAAGTTAGTGATAGTACAACAACTTTTGCATCCTTTCTGCATTCGGCACACAAATTTTGCAGGTATCACCATGTAAATATTTTAAAGTAATTTTTACTAAAAGTCCACTGCTAAATGGCAAAAGTTTACAATTTTCGCTAATCAGATTTGCTCATTGACGCCAAAATATTATTTATTGGCAAAAATTTCGAGCATCAAAAGATATGTTTGCATGTTTTCAGAAGCGGCGAATCTGAGTCTGCATTTTGTTTTTTTTAATTTTTTGTTTAAAGCGGCCGCTAGGGTGCGCTTTTTTGGTGCAAAAAACATGAAAATTTTAACATTTTTATGGGTTTTCAGTGAATAAGGTCATAAAATTAGATTTAATGTGCAAAAATATTCGCGCTTTTATTACACATCACACACAATATAATTAAAACAAAATGAATTATGTTTAGATGAATGCAAATAATAAAAAATTAATTAATTCTGAACTTATGGCCTTCTTAGCCTAAGATTACTAAAATATTTTAATAAAAAATGTGTTAATGGATTTTATGGAATGAAATGGTTTTATTTCAAGTTTTGAGCTACACGGAGAGGAATAAAAGTTGACTATAGTTTTAAATTTATTTTTATAAATTTTTTTTTTAGACTGGCTCTGATTTTTTTTATTATGTCTAGGAAACAATATGCAGGGAAATGCACATATTTTTCATTACTCTGGCTAGAACTTTCGGTGAGGGCTTCACATATCTGGGGCTTGTGGAAGTAGTCTCTCCACTTCAAGAACTGGCACGATTTAGTTAAATCAGCAAACGATAATTGCGGTCCTCAGAATTTATAAATAATCCTTTTGGCAACAGCACACCATAGGCAAATTATTAGTTCCCCAAAAGCGATAGTTCTGGGCATCAACATACATATCTACAGAACTGAAAATGAGCCACGTCGCACATAATGATTTTCGAAGAAAAGTTTTCTTTCTCGTGATCAAGATTTGGGAGGGCTAAAGTGCAGAAGACACATGCTTGACACATCAACTTCTAAAAGTCATAACACACACCGATGTTCTTGGTAATTAATTTCGTTTTTTAATTGAAATTCCACTATATCACGCAAATCTCTGTAATCCATCATAACGATCCACACTACATGCATACATACATACATATATTTGGGAAAACTTTCACTACGCCTGTCGACGAGCTCAGCGGCAACTGCAGCAGCAAAGCAAACGCCAACGCAACGCAAACGTGTGCCAATCAAACAAGTGATTTCACCAATAAATCCAACAACGATGAAAATTGGCAAACATTAAATATTAACTGGCTGCCAAGACGACGTCATCACTTTATTGGTCATACAGCTAGCTGCCAAATGAAAATCAAATCAAACGAAATGAAATCAACAGCAGCAAAATAGAAATAAAATTAAAAAAAAAAAAAAACAATAACAAGTCCACGACACAACTCAAAACCAAAGAAATATTTGTATGATAGCCAATAAATTCGCAAGTCCACTTGGATGCGGCCAACACTACTATTATTATTAGTCTATTGGCCATTGTGGCCAACTAAAGCGCTGCCAACAAGCCGATCGCGTGTGAATGAACTGCTGCAGCCTTGTCTGCTTGCATTTCCACCACCCCCGTTACTACTTTTATCTTTCATTGCATTGGGTTTATTTATGTACATACATATGTATGTACCAATCAAACATCTCAAATATTGCAATCGCAATAATAATAATGATGATTGGGCACCACCTGTTCGCCATCAAATCAAACAAAACAAAATTAAATGCGATTGCCAGGAATGATGCTATGCCCTGAGCCAGCGGTGGTTGCACGTGTGCCCAAAACTATGGGGAAGTACACTTAGTCATGGGCCAAGTGGGAAATCCCTGCCATAGTCAATGCTGGCCAAAAGCTGAGTGTTGCCAATAAAGTATCAGCAGCAATAGACGCAGCATCAGCGCCTGAGACGCGTGCACAACTGGGCAAGTCGTCAAAAAATGTGCGTCAACAATTAAAGCAACACTCGAAAAGTGCAAATCAAAAAGCACTAAAAATATCAGCAAACTCGTAATAATTAAGCAATAAGCGGCACGCGAACGCTGATTCCACAAAACATCGGCGCAGTAGCGGATTATGAAGGCATTACTGTTGGGAGGTGAGGCGGGGATTATTTGGCTGCCAAAAGGACTTGCCAAGAAAAATGCAAACAAGCCAACGTGCTGCGGCCAACAGCAACCAGGCGATCAGCCGTCAGCTGCTAGCCACTAGCGGCCGAAGATGCTGCTGTCATCATTGGCTAAATGCATGCCACAGGCGCGCTGAGTAAATGAATATTATGAGCGGCACACGCAGTTTCAGCAGTTTCAGCTTGTACACTTATCGCTTGCCAAAAATGATGAGGCGAGAAGAAATGCTACAGAAGCGACTGCTGCTGATGCTGCTAATGTTGGCAGTGAATGGTGGGAGCGCCATTTGGCCAAGTCAATGGTGGCAGGAGCCAAGAATTGTTGGTTTGTTTGTGATTAAGCGCGCACGTATGTATGTATGTATGTATTTCCCGCAGCGAAATGTTTATGCGTTCGCACTATACCCGGTCGATGATGCCCTGCTTCGTTTTCCTCCTTGCATGTGTGTAGTTTATTGTTTTCTCCCATCAGCTGGCAGCAGCAGCCTCCAGTTGCCAAAATCAAAACGCTGAAGTATTTCACAGCGCCACTGAGCAGGCAGGCATGCACATAAATCTTAAAGATGCACTCTGACATTTCTTGGCGTAGAATGTTTACATTTTACTGGCCATAAACCAACCAAAAGAGGAAGCGCAAAAAATTTGCAAGATTTTACGCTACGACTTTTGTTTTAGCTTCGGTAAAAACTTCACAAGAATTGTATTTTGTGCCTGCAAATCACGCAGCATTTTTTATACTCGTATTTACTTCCAGCAAGAAGGCAACAAACATGTTCCATGTGTTTTGTTGTTGCCAAATAGACGGCGCACTTTGGCAAACGCGCACAGCCCATCACCGATGCCACAGCCTTTCTTGGCAACCCGGCAGTTACGTGGAATGTCGAGGGAGTGTTGTTGGGTAGCTGCAGCACATTTGTGCGTTGTTTGCTCACAAGCAGATATTATTGTTGTAGTTTGTGCTGTTTGAGTTGTCAGCCAAGAAAAATGCTGCAGTAGACTGGTAGGCGCTGCAAATTGCAGACTTCTCAACGCATCACTGCAGTGTGTTATAAACATATACTCGCACATACATATGTACTTTAATATAGAAACGCCCTAGTTCATTTTCATTTCGAATACAAATGTAGTGACAAAAAATCTGTCAAACCATTTACAATAGAACTAAAAAATCAATATTTAAATATTACATAATTAAGCAAGATAATTTAAAAAAAGACACGAGAGGTGAGGTGATGTGATGCCAGGTGAAATGAATTAAGGTGGGAGAAGGTTAGGTAAAATGAGCTGATGTGAGGTGAAGTAAAGACAATTGACGTTTGGGAAGTTTAAAGGCTAAGAGATTAGATATGGTAAGTTAAAGTATGGTGTGTTTTGATGAAAAAATTTTGATGAAATGCGTTGAAATGTGGCGTGGTGACTTAAAGTGTGGTGAGATTTGATTTGGTGAATTAATATGTGGTGAATAGAGGTGTGTTGTAATGAGTGGTACGTTAACTGATTACATATTTGGTGTGGAGGGGTTAGGTGTGGAGAGTTAAGGTGTGGTTAGCTTAGGTACAGGAATTTTAATGTGCTTAGTTAAGGTGTGTTGATTACAGGTTTCATGACATTTTAAAGTATTACTTACAGGAGTTTCACCTAAAAAATTACCCTGTTAGCTCACACCTAATTTATAGTAATATAACAAGAGTATAAGCGTGGTGGTCTTAGGTGTGGTGTGTTTCGATTTTGGTGAGTTAAGTTGTGGTGAGTTGAAGTATGGTGAGCCGCAGAGTTACTTATGACCGTTTTTTATCATTTCCATTCTAACGATTCCATTCAACATGTCTTATCATTTCTGTCGCAATTTTCAATTTCACAAATTTGCCTCTGTAAAACTTTTCTTCTTGCTAAAATTTTAAATTACCTCTTTCTCTAGGTAAATATTTTTGTAGAACTCAATAAAAAAGAGAAACCGCAAAAATTCGGCGCGTCACAATTTTATTCATACGCCACGTTTCATTCGCATAAATACACACGATTTTCATATTCCCTGAACGAAACCTGCACTTACCACTAAACCGCATCATGTCAACTACCCAAATTGAATAACAAATAAATTATTTTCATATTTTTTCTTGAGTAATAGTTACATATTTCGAGACAGCATTGCCAACATTAATTTCAATTTTAAAATTTGTTAAAATATTTAAAACATATACGGAAATTTTACAAACTAGTTTTCTAAAAAACGAATACAATAGTATCTAAAAAAATAGACATTTGGCAAGGACGTAGACTGTATTTGAATCCGACTGGTGGTGCTGAAGTCATAATATTAAAAAAATTACCGTTTTTTCTAACAACACCGGTAGGCAATGGCAAACATCTGCAGGTATTTTTGCTATTAAAAAGCTTCCCATAAATAGATATGTCGATCGGATTAGGCAAAAAATGGTAGGTCCCTCCGTTTGCATACCTCAAATGGTAAGAGAAGCTCGGCCAAATACTAAGCTATAAAGTGTTAGCGCCAAATTAATAAAATAAATTAGTTGAACCTCGAATCGTGCTGTACTGACGGTAAATACTTTTACGAAAAATTGTTCCGCTAGATGGCGCTAAATTCCAGCTTTCATAAAATTTGTATTTGGGGTTCCAGTTTGATAATAATATAATGGTTTAAGTCCGCCGATACTTCATAAAAAATATGCCAAGCTATATCAGCAATTGAAAGATCAACTTGCAAACCGAAATAAAATATCATTTGGATTTTTAAATAAACAGCTTAATATATTTAATAAAATATATTCTTCTTCTTTCATTAGCTCGATAACCGCCTATGCGATTTTGGCCGAGCTTAGCATAGCACGCCAGTTATTTCTCTCTTTCGCTAACTGGCGCCAGTTGAAAATACCAAGCGTACCCAAGTCCCTTATGACCTGGTCTTTCCAAACTAAGTTTTTTCTCAAACCCCAACACTGTCTCATGCTGACCACACAAACTGTCCCACATACTCTTAACCTGAAACCAACGCTTTGATAATGTAAAAAAAAAGCAAAGTGTTTGTGAACATAAGAAACGTAAACAAAGGCATAATTTGTATTTCCTTTACAATTTTTTTTTGGTTTAAATGGTCAACAACAGCAACATCGCAAGCAACAACAATGTAGTTAAGCCATTTGCATTCACTAATAATTTTTAAGAAAATGAAAAATCGTTTGTGAATTTTATGTGCTAACTACTACTGCCGCTAAGGGATGCAAGCAGACAAGGGAGAATAGTGGAGAGTTATAGTACAGAAGTGCAAAAATATGCAAATCACTTAAAGGCCAAAGAGTAGTGGAGGATGAGCAAATTAGAAGGGAAACATTGCGGAGAGGCGGGTGAGTGGAAACTTTTTAGGCGTCAGTCGACGGCCGAAGGACATTAAGTTGTGCGCCAAGCAATGTCCACAAAGCAAATGAAATTATCGAAAATAATAACTCGACTTACTCGCCTACACAATTTTTGGCATTAAATATGGGTCTTGTTTTTTTTGTTGTGACGCTGAGGACCTTCTTCGAAGTGGGAGAATTGTCTGCATTCGCGCTTTGCAATGGTAATAAATTGCGACACAAACAGGCAAGCGGACAGACAAACATATTTAGCTGCAGTGCAAATCAAAGCGCATGAATTTGATTTGTAATTTGGAAATTTTTCATTTTAATGACAACGATTTGCTTTGAAATGGTAAGAGAAAGACAAAGAAGAATTAAGAGCAGACGTTTTGCAATTAGAATAAATGTACACACATACATACATATAACTATATGTAGAAGGGAATGTAGAAAATGTGCATACGTACTTATATATTATGTATATGTGTTTACAAAATGCAAAAAAAAGTAAATTGGCAGATCAGAAACCCACCCTTAATAGTAAAATTAATAAAACGCGATCCAGGAGTCGATGGTATTGACCGAAATGGTTTTTTAAAAAACACTGTAAACCTTAGCTACTCAACAAAATAAAAATGATTCTTTTGTAATAAAAAATAATTAAAGAAACATTTTAGAAGCTTATATGTATTTGGATATCAGGTGCGCACAAAAAAAATTTTATATAATGTAGGCAGAGAAAAAAATTTCCATTTTAATTTCAATTCATATACAACTGTTCGAAGAAGTATGAAGGCATACAAATTTTGTATTAAATTGCTATCGATCTTATAAAATTAGTTTAATTAAATTATGAAGCATTTCAAAATAATAATTTTTATAGAAAAGTTAGTAAACAGGGTTGACAGAAGTTTCAAAAATAATATAAATTAAACTATTAATAATTTTGTGTATCAAGGAAATACTTAATATTAAAATTAAGCAATCTGAATTTAATAAATTTTAGAATTTAGATTTCCAAAATACGCAAATTTTTTTATTTGAATACATATTTAACTGAAAATAAAATAACATGAACAGTGTTGTTGCTATCTTTGTATAAAATAAAGGTAATTAATTGTATCAAAAAACTTAATGAAATAAATTTATTTATCGCAAAACATCAGACGACATCAAAATATGTGAAGGGGAAAATGAAAAATGTGTAAGCATACGATTTTTGGAATATTTCTATCCTCAAATTTTCTATGACTGGCACTCTCCATATTTCTGTTTTTATATTTTTAAAAATCTTAACTAATTTAATTATTACAGTGTCAGTTTTAAATGTTTATTTCTAAATTTGAGTTGTGTTGACACATTAAAATATTACATACAAAATGCCACTTTTCCAAAAAAAAAATTTAATTACCTAACTGGGCGATGCGGAAAGCGGCTTGGCTTCAAATCAATTATATGAATGCAGAATGCAATAATTTTTGAACATTAATATTTTAGAATTTATTTATGTAAATTATTTGTTAATAGAGTTGCCACTTTTAAAAAAAAAAAAGCATAATTTTTAAATTTCCTCCAAAAAATCGTTCTTAACTAAATTGTTTCGACAATTCAATACAGAATTTAAACCAACTTATATTCATTTAAAATACGTTTGGAATAGAGTTGCCACTTATTTTAAAACAAGGTGTTAAATCGAGTTTTTATTTTACTTAGGAGTTCAGTTATGGACGATATTTTCTGATGATTTTATTGTTTTGAAGTACGAGTTTGTAAAACTAGAATATTTTCGAAAAATTTGTTCCACTTATTTTCCTACAGTTTTTTATGTTTCATCAATTTCATTAAAAAATGCCATATTTATATGCAAAAATCAAATTCAAATATGTAATGTAAGAAAAAACGCCTAATTTTTGAAAATTTTACAAAATTAAAAATTTATTTAGCCTTAAAAAATAGAAAAGCAGTAAACCCTTTGAAAATCATCATCTGCTAAATAGAGATAAACTCCACATTGCAACTCATTCAAGTGAATACAATCTACGTACATTCGGTCTATCAATAAAACTGACACCAATTGCAGGCAATAAATTCGAGAAGGACCCGCAGTTCTTTCCACCACCATACATAGTGCACATAAGCGTCGAACAAAATGAGGCGGAAATGATAACGAAAAAAAAAAAATGTGTGACTGTACCATTGTGTAAGAACATTCGCTGAGCGCTGCTTTAAAACTGACCAGCATTTGCCGGCGACGCAGGCACTGAGTAAACGAAAAAAAAGAACATTTGCTGAAGTCGAACATATGTAAGAGAACAAGAATGGGCAGTGAACAGGAAAACAAGACAAAGTTGCCAATTTCCGGAAAATAGGCAAAGAAAACACACAAAGCAAATAAAATAAAATATAAAGAGTAACAAAAATTCAAACAATAAATGCAAGGAATTAAAAATGGTTGAGCAAAAAATCGCTGAAAAATGTGCTAAACTGAAGAAGAATTATTTTGCCAGGAAAATGTCCGACACATTGTTTGTGTCACCAGTGCGCGTGAATGCAAAAATTGGCATGAAAAATATGCCAAAACAGGGTAGAATGTTAACAAAAAAACATTCAAAATATTTGTCTATTGTAAAAAGTGCGGAAAACTAAAGAATCGGCATTTCCTTTGTTATGGTTTTGTGGCTATCGGCGGCACACTGTCATTGCTCCTTTTCTCTAACTACAATCAATTATTATTTCCATTTTTTTTTTTTGCTTTTGACTTGACCAATGCTAAAAAATAAGATTCTGCGATATTTTTTTTTAAATTTCTTTCGCATTCATTGTCAACAATAATTCACGAACACTGACAAAGACACACACGCACACAAATTATTACACATCCTTTACATTTACCTCTTAAAAGTTTGCCAAAAAGGCAAGGCGAATAATAAAAAGAAAAACAAATATTATTGCTCGCGCTGGCATTTCTCAAATTCTTCAGCAATTAAACTTGCTTCGCCAATGAATTCACTTAATTTACTTAAATGTGAATTTGTCTTCGTGCAAAGTGTTTGGGCCGCAAGCAGGAGGTGACTACAGGATGAAGGATGCTAATTAACTTGAGCAATGTTTTCTCGTTACGTGCAATGGCAGTGTACACAAATATGTAAATGGTAGTTGGTTGTGTTGTATGAAAAGATGTTTGTTTGGTAGACATTTTAACTTGACAGAGGTTTTCGTAATTAGAGTGCTTTTGCGCGTTGGGTTGCGCTTGCCGCTATCTTCCAAATGTTAATTGTTTTAATGGCTTATAAATTTTCGCTGCCAACAAAATTTTGCATGTAAAACATTAGCTACGCTGCATTAAGTAAGAAATAAGTGACTGGAGTAATTAAGAATTCGATTTTGATAGAGATATTTAAAAAAAAGTACAAAAAAAAATGAAATAAAATTAATAATTATTTAAATAAAATAAAATGAAATAAAAAAAACGCTAAAATGTCCATCAGAATTAAGTAGACTAAGATGGCATGAACGATGGTCACAAGAACTGTACAATGCCGACTGTATCACTATCTGTGGACCTATGTGGTAAACAATAACAACAACTTGTGGACCTATGTAGGAAACAACAGGCAAGTTGTAATGCCTTGATATAAAATAATCTGATCAAGTGGTTTGATACAAGCTTCGGACACTCTAGAATTTTGGAGGATCTGAAGTTTACTTGTCCGCCAACCGAACTGAGGAATACAAATGCAAGTAGAAGTCAGTGATAATCTCTTACTAAGATTCCGCAGTTGTTGCCTTTAAAAGTTGGTAATACTTGCAGGAACAAAGCTGGAAGTTGATTGAACTTTTTTTCTACATATTATACCTTCAGGCAGTCGGTATGTTTTCTAATATTCGGTCAGCTTTTAATGCACTTTAATGTATCAAATCTGCATCGGAGATAGTCATGGAATGTAGTCGTACTCTGATTGACCATGGCTAGAAGTTATGTCTTCATGTTGTATGCTTATCAGTCCGTATAGTGAAACTGTGTTACAGATAAACTTGCTTGCAAAGAAACCTTACCAAGTAATAACTTCATTGAATAGGTCAACACTAGATGGCACATTTTATTTTGCTGCTTTTTCAAAGTAAGTAAAATGGTAAATAAAACGCTTCCGATAAATGCTTGATAACAATCTTTTTACCTTGCCTCTGCGAGAACAACTTTAGGACTTACACTCCGCACTAGACCTCTGTTTCCTTTTATCTTTTCAAAGGCTCCTTATATTTCATGGAACCCTATAAAAATTACTCAAATCGATTAGCATTATAATATTGTTCAGTTATTTTAACATTAAATAATTAAATGTATTCAACTCCAATGATCTTACATACATACATCAGCACGACGAACAAAGCGGCGAACTTGCATTAGTCATCCGGGCGTATGAGTAATATTTCTTATTTAGTATCATTCATACGCCCCGTTTAGCGTGTACAATAAAAAAATGTTTAGTGGTAAAACAACAATATAACTCGTTAATAATAAATTTCCGTTTTATGTCACTTGTTCACTTTCTGTTGTGGGGGTTTCAATCATAATAATAATAATAGCCAAAATGGGCGCACACACACATGCACACAAATAATTTGCTCTATGTTAATGGTACTCCTCCGCATATTTTGCAGCGGACCAGTGGAGACTTACACATATGTACATATATGAAAACATTTTTTAATATATGCATATTGTATACTTATAGACATCTAAAAGGTATATACATATGTATATTTATTTAGATTTAAGGCAAACATGTTCTTTTGAAAATAAAACAAATTTTATTAAATTTTATTAGGCAATGAATGTAACTACGTGTGAAACTATTTTATAGCTTCACAAAGAATTTTTTTGTTATTTGCATACATAAAAGTGCAATAACTTTTGTATGATTGAAAATTTTTGAAAAATTATTATTTACTCGCGGCGTATACGGAATATACGCTCCGTAGTAAAGTTTATGGAAAAAAAGGAAAAGAGCGATTGTTTTGATATTAGCGAATAATACAATTTATTCAATTTAAATCGTTATAATTTGGTATAATTGTGATTATGGGGTATATAAAAATATCGAAATTACCTCCGTAGTGGCGTGGTGGATGCTGTGTCTCTCGTCTTCGGAAAAAAAGTGATCAGACGGAGTTTGTTTAAACGCCGTTGAACCGCCAAACGGTGCACCGAGTTAAGGGGAAAGTTAACGAAAAGGCACTGTTTGGCGGCAAGTACCGGCGCTCCGAAAAGTGTAAAGGACTGTGTGTGTGTGTGTGTGTGCATGTGGGTGAAAGTGTGTGTGTGTGTGTGTGAGTGTGTACACGCAAACCGCTTACTAGGGGTGCGCGTACGATTTGTCGGTCGAAGGAGGGTGGCGATGAGATTTAGGCCGGAAGCCTAAACAATTATTTTGAAAAAAGAACAAAATAACGTTATTAAATATCTTACGATACAAGTAAATCGAGGCGAGTAAAAGCTCATTTTCAAGTCCAAGATATCTACATTCAGCTGCTGTTTTCCTCCATTGCAAACATATGTGTAAGAATGTATAAGAATGTAAAAGTAAACCATTCACGTTGTTTATTTATCCCAATAAACAAAAACCTATCCATTTATTATCTTAATTTTGAACTTAGAAAACTTTTTTCAAGAGTTCAATTGTAGTCCACTCAATTGTTGTAAAACATTGAACAAGTTTGGAGTGTTACAAATTACAAGTTATTTTAGAAATTTTTTCGAGGAATTGCGTAGTTTTTGATTATAAAAAAATATTCAACCATCCGTAATACTGAAGAAATTTACTGGAGAAATTGCTAAAAATCGATTATAATATTTAATTATTTGAAATTGCTCATAACTGCACTGATATTTAATACATTACACCACTACACACTCAAAAAAGGTAAATTTTTGTGTTGTTTTTTAATTTTAAATATTGATAAAAATTAAAACGTTTTTGCGAATATTTCTTCTGCAGTTAGCATAACCTAAGAAATTCTAAAGTTTTTATTCTAATTTTGGTGAAACTTGTTTTAATTATGATATTTCGTTTGAAACGCGGGTTAATATAAGTTTTGTTAGAGAATGAATTGTTTTTTATTGAAAAAAAAAATATAATAAATGTACATGAAAGAAAAGTAAATAGTCCAAACTTGTCAATGACAAACATTGTCGTATAATTCTGATAAGCGCCATGGTATTGCCTGAGAAAGATTTTTTTTTGACAATTTAACTCTAAAAAGTGATATTTGTAAATATTTTTAGATTGCTCATCATCTTATAACAGCGTTTACCGATACTTTTCACACATGACAAATTCTATGCAAACGTTGATTTTTTTTAAATAACTTCAAAGTTTCATCTAGAGCCCAGTATTAAAAATTATAAGGGGATGAACATAGACTTATCAGTTTAAAAATTAAAGAAGAATGAGAAGAATGTCAGAAAAATCAAAATATGCACTGTTAAGCAAAATAAGTAAAACAAAAAAAAATATTTTATAGTTTTAGTCTTTCTTGGCAAAGATTTTCATAAAGAAAATAATATTTTTAAATTCTTCTGACACCTTTCTTCATTTGGTAATCATGTCTTTAAGTCATTTACTTTTATAGATGTCCTCTGCTAATTTCTAAATTAATAAATGATAAATTATACTTTGGGGGTTTTTAAAAGAAAATCTGCCTGCAGAAAAACACAAATTTGTTCAATAGATTTTCTCATTTTTTAAGGTAGAAATTTTCTATCAAAAAAGCATGATTCAATTATAAAAGGTTAGGTAAATAATGACATTCGCATTTTGACACTCCCTTTAAAGGGTTGTTTTACGAAGTATGGAAAACGGGTTAGATTTTGTTACCCTTTTTAGTAAAATGTTAGTGATTTTTTAATTCAAAATTTCAAAAATATTTCCTTTAAATTACAATAGCTACGTTAAGTGAATTTAAATAATTATGTACTTCTTGGTAAACATTTTTTTTTTGTCCTATGAACTAAACCATTTATGGTATAAAGCAAATATAATTTATTTATTAGGTTTTTTCCTTTTATTTATTTACCACCGGTATCAGGGTTATTCTTAATATTATGATGAACACCTGGACGGTGAAAGGATCAAACATTTTATTCCGATAAATAGTAAGTGACTTTATGAAGTTAATGGATTTGTAAGAGACCCACAATAATTCTAGATTTTAGAAAGAGAATCTGTATATATTAAAAAAAAAAATCAAACTTCATTACTCAAGAATTTAGTTCTGACAAATTCTTGTTTTTGGTATTTGGATGATTATTATGTCACACTATTTTTAATTTATTTAAACCCATTACTTCTAGAAATTACAAAACTTTCCACTCTGTCACATCGAATTTATATACGCGTGAAAAGCGTTCAATGAAAAAGCACACTTACATGAAATATTTACGAGACGTGGTCAATTTTGTAATCAGAAAAAATTCTGTCATTAAAATCCGGATTTGAACTTACCGTTTACGCGCACATAAGAAACAAAAAGTGTTGGCTATTAGTTTATGGTATTAAAAAGTTTTGAGGTAACTACGATTTTTATTTTTAAGATGCGGAATACGGTTTTGATGCTAAGTGAGCCGTTTGACAAAAAGTGAGCGAGTTAACTGCTTAGTTACCAAACCTTTAGTAATTGAATCGTGTCAAAAAAGAACATATGCTTGACGATAATTTGTTTTTTTCTACGATTTTATAATATTTTTTGCAAAATATATACGAGTATATAATTGAATTTATTGTTAATATACATACGAGTATGTAGCAGACAATGTCATAAACCACCCGTATGTAATAAAATTCAAAGATGTTTCTTTCCTCCTCATGAAAGCATCAGACAAATTTATTGCAGTTGCAAATGTAATGCCTAAGTTAAGACGTCATATGGCGCAATAAATATTTATATGGCGCCAAATTGTTGTGTTCTCCACATACGAACATACATTTTTATATGCAAAATGTACATATGTACAACAACATGTGTGCATTTACAAGTAATCGTACATCCATATATGTTTAAATGAATTTATGGAAATGTAAAAAAGATTTTATTCTGACAACTAAATAATTGCATCACAAGGGTTTTCAATTTTGATATATGTTAGCTGGAATAGGACCATTTCACATTTTAACTGAAAGTTTAAATAAAAAAAAACATATTTTGATTTATTTTTAGAGGTCCAATATTTTCTACACTCTTCAAAGCGTGCTTGAAACACAGGTTATATTTAATGCGCCGTTTCTAACTTCAGAGCCAACTTGCATTTCCAAACTGTATTAATTTCACATTCAGCCTTAGCTTTAGTTCCTTGTCAAAATATAGTTGCTTTGCCACAAATATGATTTATGTAAATATTGTTTAACGTAAAACACATGATAAGTCCGAATTAGATTGTTTTTTCGATTGAAATTAAAAATATGTTGTGAATACACCATAAGGTTTTTTCATGAGAAATTATTTAAAATTATTAGACAGATAAAAGGGGCCGATGTGTCCCAAAATATTCAATCGTACGCCGCCGATGAAATGAAAATAATCTAATAAAAACTTCCAGCGCAACTATTCACAATTTTTTGAATAAATTATATATGCATATAGCAAGAGCAAGTAAAAGGATTTAAACCAAATTTAAATAGTACGAGTATACGATTTGAATGAAATACAAAACATATACTGTGGTGCCATGAAAAACTATTACGAAAAATGGATCTTCTAGATGGCGCTAGAATCAGGCTATTAAGAAAATCCCTATTTATTGTCCGGTTCACTCCAAATTAGGTACATTCGTATACTAGAAATGCAATTAGAAATATATCCGTCAGGTGGTTCTGCGAACGAAACTTCCAGAAAATGGATATTTATTGATCGTCTTGAACTTTGCGCAGTTATAATGTTTGTTATCTATATATTTACATATTTTTAAAACAATCTGAGAAGGCTTATATATTGGTAACAGAGTTCAAAAGGATGTATATTTAATAGAAAATCTTCTAGTTTGAAATTTATTTGTTACATACTTTTAACATGAAACTGCGTTCAATAAACTATTTTTAAATAATAATTAGTATCTTAAGTTTTTTACAAATTATGTCAAAAACTGCTACTAACTTTTGAGTCGACTTCAATTAAACTAAGACTACGAAAATTAAGGTTTCATTTTGTTAGATTTTGCTAGCATTGCTTTCTTCAAATACGAAAAGATCAATGAAAAGCATTGAATGAAACAATGCCTCCCATAAGAAGCGAATGAGTTCAATTAAGTTGAAATATTGTAGCTAAAAAACGTATCTTTTTTTTCTATTAATTAATTTACATAATTTTTCAATTAAAGCACATCTTCCTTTCGGATAAAAATCCTAAAATCCCCTAATATTAATCTTTATACAAAATGTACAATAGTTTAACGAAATTTCATAAAAATTTTGGACTTTTAAAAAAATATAATTTAGATTTTTAAGTATGCAATTTTCTAGCTCATTCAATTTGAGAACAGATGCCAAGTGGCTACAAATGGCACTTTTCCTAATGCAAAACCGCAATTTTTTCATATGGAAGAAATTGCGAAAAAGCGTCAGTAAAGAAATTGTCAAAAATCAATGGTTTGCTGTACATAGATACCAGAAATAAAGTGTAAGTTGTACTATAATTTAATGAGTAAGGTATGCAATTTTTATTAATTGTTGTTAAGTTATTGTATTTCTAGAGAATTAACTATATTTTAATTGAAAAGTAATTTAAATGAATTATGTAGAAAATGTATGAAAATTGGAAACCTTTTTCTTAATTTAAAATAACTTCAGTTGTCCTGTTTTAAGTAAGTTTTTATTAATCAAAGTTTCAAACCCTCTAATAAATTTTGAATGAATCATAATTTTAAATTTGGTTGAAAAAAATTGAGTATTCTGCTCTGTAGCATATAAAATTGTAACATAAGCCACTAATTTTAACAAAAAAATCGACTTCAAAATTTATAGGTTCGCAAGTATTTAGAAACGTCGTTAATTTCGTCATGATCGATAACAAGAATCGAACTTAATTTATGTAAGACTATATTTAAGGTTTAACATTTCCAATGAAACAAAAATTATTGAAATCGGTTTGAGGGGTCCAAAGTAGCGAGGTAACATACATAAAAAAAGGAAAAAAATATGTGCCTTCCTTTTTTTGAAGTCGGAAAGAGCAAAAATGCAAGGAAATGTTTTTGTGAGTTTACTTAGTAGTTACTTAAAAGAAAATCCAGTTATAGTAAACAAAAAAAGTGAAAACGATGTAAGTGATAGTTTATGATTAACATTTTGTAATACAATGGT
Organism: Philophylla caesio; assembly: GCA_963971545.1. Lineage (NCBI taxonomy): Eukaryota > Metazoa > Arthropoda > Insecta > Diptera > Tephritidae > Philophylla > Philophylla caesio. The sequence goes on along the minus strand of OZ020609.1, from coordinate 79,411,967 downwards.
TGAAAGCAAAAACAAGAAAACAAGAAATTATTAAAATAAGATTGTCATACATGGGCTAAAATTAAGAAACTAATTAGTTAAAAAAAATTATTTTCGAAGCATAAATCAAAAACAGAATGAAGTTTGATTGTGTTTAGTGTTAGTCATGACTAATTAAAAATTATTCCTAACACTTGCGAGTTCAATCAAATGAATAATTTATATAAAACTAATGCGTACCTTAACACCTTTGTAATGTTTTTTTGTTAATGATTTTATAAACTCACCAGAATTTCAATATATGAATTACTTCAAGAAATATCTTCCTCTTCCTTGTAGGCGACTTGCTGCTGGACTATGTCGATAGCTTCAATTGCTTCACCAAAAAGAAGCATCAACTACTGTTTCCATAACAATTCACCGATTTTGCATTATGTTCGTTGCGATAAATTGAGTATTTATATGTTTATATTACTACTGATTATGGTGCTTTACGTATATGTGAGTTTGAATACGAGTATATGTGTATATATGTATAGTTATGTGTGGTTATATATTTTTCAACAAACTTCCGCTTCCGCGAAAACTGTTATCTCATATGTTCGCTTATGCTTAGTTACGAGTTATTTGAAACTAATATTGCACATTTAATTTTTTTATAAGTTGTTTGCGATTATTAACGCGAACGTTTCAAATTAAGTTGTTGTCTTTTCGAACTTGATTACTTATTATAGTTACTTATGTGTTTTTTTTTTTTTTTGTGATTATGTGCAACTAGTTGATTAAGTACTTTGCTAGATGCGTTTGCAGTGCGCTATTGGCATACGATTATATTGCTTGTAACGTTCTTATTTTAATTATATTTTATTGATTAAGTTTATATGATTTTTACTAATTTTAATTTAATAATTTCTTGAATCGTCTTAGTCGCGCCGAGTCTAGTTACTTATTGGCCGCGCGTGTGCATCCTTTAGCGCGTTCGTCAGCGTTATGCGTGTCCACATTGCTGGTCCCATAGCCAGTTTGCTTGCTTGGTTTTTTTTGGCCAATTGGCCATGGCTGAAGTGTGGTGTGTTGGACACTACCGCTATGTGACACACACAAATACAAACACACACGTTTGGCGCGCGCGCTTGACACGGTGTTGACATTTTATAAGCACAACCCATGCGACGACTTCATCATTTGGCTGTGCCCGTTGCCAAAAAGATTTAAAACAATGGTTTTCTTGGGCAACAGCCAGCTTCCCATGCTGCTCCTGTCTGCACAATTTTTTTCTTTATTGTTTATCTTCTTCTGCTTCTTTTGCTTTTTCTTTGTGCTCAATTCAGGCGAGCATCTGTTGTGGTGGCTCTGCTGTTTAATTGTTCGAGCTACACCTCGATTAGTTCGATTTGCCCGATTTCGATTGAACCGCTGGCATAGACCAGCGACCGCATCATTGGTGACTGACGTTGGCTGGTGCGTGCGTCCGACCAACGCGTGCATCTGTTGATGTGCGATGCTCACAGTTGGCAGCTGCATGATTGAGACGGACGTATATTTTGGTTTGCTGCTTTTCCCAGTTGTTGTTGGTAGTTGGTTGTACGTAGGCACCAGCGCACACACTGCCACCGCTAATTGGCAACTGTCAATGCCGGTCAATACGATTTCCGGCTGCTTCCGGTTGGCACTCTCGAAACACACACAAACACTTCACTTCCGCGCTGACGCTTAATCACAGCTTGGTTTGTTGTTCTTGGCTGCGATCACTTTCTCTGAATGTTTGTTAGTTGTTGGTCCACTCCGTTGGTTGGCACACCATCACTCAAGGTGGCTAATCGTCTGCACGTTTCACGTTTGTGTGAGTGTGTGTTTGTTGGCTACTGCCATCATATTCTTTGCTCGCCACTTGTATGACAATTGTTGATGACTTTTTGAGTTGTTAGCCAAGTGCGGCAATCGTCATCGCGCCAATAACAAACACTAACACACACCGTTACCGTTACTTCTTCGTTGCCACTTCATCCATTCAAAGCAGCCACTGTGTGCTGGTGTCTTAATTCTTGGACCATCACAACATCATCACATCAATTCATCCACTCTTGGCCAGAGTTTGAGCAGTCAACACAAAAAAAAAAAAACATACGAGTATGAAATAAAAATGACTCGCCAACAATGAAGACGAAATATATTTATTTTTTCTTGACTTTTTCCTGTGTTGATTTGCTGTAGCTACTGCTGCCCGTATTTTTCTGGCTGCCGTGTTGGCGATTTTCTTGGATGCGTTGCGATCCAAGAAAATCGCCCGAAGGGCACACCGCCACTTTCGGTGCCAGCTAGCACACCACACGTTGTTGGCTGCTGCTACTTTGTTGGCCAACTGACTGACGACTGCCGTGCCATGGCTCGGTTTGTTTCGGTTTGGCCTGCCAAACGGCAAACAGCAAATGGCAAACGGCCGCTGTTGTCTCTATGTCGCAGTCGTAGTCGCAATCGCCACTCGTAGTCGGCCAAGTCGTTCAAATCGTAGCTGTCGTCGTTGTTGGCGCGTCATCAATGCGCTGCGCCATCGCCAACACTGTGTTTGTTGTTATTATTGTTGTCTGTTGTTGTTCGGTAGGTGCATCGTCGGATGTGACCAAAAAATAGACGCAAATTGGTTTGTAGTTAACCCAACTCGTCTCTTTTTTTTTGTTTTTGTCTCATTCTCCACTAAATTTTAGTAAGTCGCTCTCTCTTTCTGTTGGCGGCTCTCACTTCAAGTTTTACCCATCTAGAATACGCAAACAAGTACACGGTAAAGATAATTGGTTTTCGTTAGTTTCTACAATTATCCAACCAACTTCATTGGAAGGCTCTTCCTTTTAAATAAATTTATAAGTGGATATTTTACCTCATTTCTCAGTGGAAGTTTTGTAAATACATAGATTGATATCGATCTTATTTTCGATAACTAAAATATCGAAAAGTTTAATTTTCACTGATTTGTATTTCGAAACCGATAACGACAACGGTTTCCCATGGCTTTTACTTAGAATGACGATCTACACATGGACTTATGGCGTAGATCGTGGCCTAAAATTAATCAGCTACTTCCTCATTTGTACGAATTACCTGACCCTTGGTTTTAAGAGTCTTGCATTCCCAGTCGCCTTTATATAAGACAGAACCCTTTGAGATATGCATCTAAGTTTAAAAATTATGTCTTTTTTGAAGAGAACACGAAGATCCTGATTCGATTCATTATTCCTAGATGTCAAAAGCCTTATTTTCTTAAATACCGCTTTAGCTTTGTTTAGACGTACCACTATCTCGTCAGTGGCATAAATATAAGATTGCATTCGCTGGTTACTATTTCATCGCGATCTTCGGCCATTTGCGAGGGAGTGTTCTGCATAAATTAATTTGACATATTAAACTTTAAGTACTCTTGAATATTAAAACAAAACATTCAAATTCGTTATTAAGTTTTATCAGAAGAAAAACAGAGTTGAAATTAAAAAATATAAAATATTGAGGTTAGCAGAAAATAAGATAATGTTTCAAAAAATATAAGTGCCGAAGAAAGCAAATATGTTGCGCCAATGATGGATCCAGGATTTGGAGAAGAGGGGGCTTCAAAAATCTATAGCGAATTATATATAAGTGTATATGAACCGGAAATCGAGAAAATAGAAAAATAATTGATATTTGCAAATTGTATGAGGTCCGATCCATAACAGTACACGATCTCGACGTACTGAACTTAATGTCACAATCTATGGACTCAATTTTATTTGTTATTTGCTTCGCTTGGCTGTAAGATGAAGTTATAGTAAGTAAGGTGAAGGAAGTAGGTAAGGCACAGTAAGGTTAGGTGAAATGGGAAAAGAAATGGTCAAGAGAGGTTAGGTGAAGAGAGAATTGACATAAGATACGTTAAGTTTATGTGTGGGGAGTTTAGTTGTGGTAAGTTGATGTGTAGTTACTTCAGATACGATGAGTTAACTTGTAGTATTCATAAGTCTTACAAGTTTACATGTGAAAAATTTAAGTATTGTTAGTATAACAAAGATGTGGTAAGTTCAGATATGGTGAATTAAGGTATGGTGAGTTAAGGTGAGATGGTTTATGTGTGGGAAGCTTAGGTAGGGTAATCCTGGAGTTGTGACTTAAAATGGGGTGAGCTTATGTGTGGTGAGTTCAGGTGTGGTGAGAATGAGGACAACATATTGTCATCCCCAATAATTTACCACTCCCTTGACAATCGCCATGTTAATTTTTCAATTTGCTATCGCCGCTTAAAAGGTTTTACTTTCAATATCACAACCAAATCAGTATTCTATTAACTCCTATACGATTAGGTACGAGTATGCACAATACGTAAATTATGTGAAAAAAGTCTCTTAAATTTTATAAAGTGAAATCAAATTTCTAATAAACATTAACATCCTTTTTAAAGTAAAAAGAAAGATAAAAAAATTAATCAACCTTTTTATTAAATATTTTTTAAGTCTTAATTTTCAACTAAAATTTTTTTCGTAGCCTTTCCAAAACTCTACAAACAGTTCCCAAATTATTTTTTGCAGTGTATTCGCTTCTAGTAATATCTTTTAAAGTGATTTGTGAAAAAAACGCTACACTGAAACATTTTTAATGCGCATAGCAGATTACGAAAATCCCCAATTTTCCAAGAATGTATCTCGTTCCTAAACTATAAAAAATATTTATTGTAATCAACAATGTTGATAACTTCAAAGCGCGTTGAAGATCATTTCTTTCCTTGTAAGAATTAAATTAAAGTAGTTACATTTATATTTCCCCCTTTTTTAGGCTCTTTTTGGACCAAACAATCGCCATACCTTTCAATGCTCAATCTTCGCAGATCTAAATACGTGATCCGCTTGCCAAAACTGTTTAAACCAATGCATTTATATTTTTCATAAAACAAAGCTAAATAGATTTGCGAATGTATGTAAACATCTACAAATATATTTATATATGTAAGTATGTATAAGTGAATGTCTTCATTCATTTACTCATATCTGTGATGCCTACGCATTGACAATGTCTCCCCAACTTTTTGCCGCAATTTCATCAGCCAACACTCATTCCTTCATCACTTCATCTTACTATGCATTGCACCTTTTCTTCTTCTTTTTCTTCTTATTCTTCTTGGCATCTTGCGGATGTTTCGCAACTTGTATTTATCTTTCTCAGTCTTCGGCAATCTTTACTTGTTTCTTACTTCGAGTCCTACTCCGACTCCAATCGCATTGTCCTAGTCGAGAGCTACACATTTTTTCGCCAAGTGGACTTGCTTGCCGACCAACAACAGCGCTGTGCAACTGATTCGGGCATTCGACCTGCACCAGTCTACGGCAGTTGTCCTTTGGCCCGGTCGGTTGGGTAGATAATAAATAAAATTTTAATTTTTTATGGGTTGGAAATGTGGAGTGCAAACACCGCATGCTGTCGAGAGTTACTCGAAGTTGTAGCACCATCGAAATCGTGGGAGAGAGTAGGTGTATGTCAGTTTGTGTACATATTTGTGTGTGGGTAATTGGCGAGAGCGTTTAGCGTTGAAGCGCGCATGTTTTTTGCAGGATGTGTTGAAGGAAGCACGTGCTACACGCTTGTTTACTTGTTTGGGTTTTGTGTTTAGTTTGTGGGCACACGTGGTCTTTGTGTTTTGTTGACTGGCGATTCGAGACAAACACACACACAAATTTATAGAGAAAAAAAGGGTGATCTGAATGTGGTGGCATCAATATAGGAGTATTGATTTTATGCTAATAGAAAGCAGAAATAATGAAAACAAATTCTTGTTATTTGTAATTTTTAAAACTATTTTAGTTTATTTGATTATTTTTAGTGATGAATTTTTTGTGTGCAATTGTGTTATTTTATAGAGTAGTAAATAGATACGCTGTTCTTACTCGGTTTAATAGTAGCCAATGTATAATCTTGGAATGTGAATAGAATGCTAATTTATCACCTAAGGGGACCTTTAGAAAAAACTAATAATACATTTTTTGAGTAATGATAATGAACATCAATTGTTATTCATTAGATAACATTTATAGATAAGTTAAGGGCCACTTCGGGAATAGTTCGAGATCAATTCGCAACAATTCCGGGACTTGTTGAGGACTATTTAAACATTGCGGGATTATTTTGGAATAATTTAAGACTTGTTGGTTGCCTTTGCGGGACTGTTTTTGGAGCTGTTGAGAACCGTCTCATGACTAGTTCGGGCTTATATCAAAACTAACTGGTTCTGAAACTATTTCAGGACCATTTCGTGACTAGTTCACGCTTTTTTCGGAGCTGTTTCGGGTCTAGTTCTGTGCCATTTTCAGTCTTTTTCTAGTCAAGTTTAGACACATTTCCGACCAAGTTTTGGATCATTGTAGAATCAGCACAAGATTAATTTCAGTAAAATATCAGGACAAACTTAAGATAATTTTGGAACAAAACAACGTCCATTTCGGGACCATTTCAAGACTTGTTCGAACTTAATTCGAGACAAGTTCGAGACTATTTTGACCAACTTTAGTATCATTTTTGGGCTTAGTTCGAGATCATTCCGAGGTAAGTAGTTTGAAACTAGTCATGAAATGCTGAACTAATACCGACGTGGAAATAAAAATAGTCGCGAATTGCTCCCGATAAAAAGAACAAAACGAAATGAAAAAAAAAAAAAAAAAAATTAGGGTTTAATTTCCAACCTAATCTATTTATGTACATATTTAAATGCAACGCCTAATGATTTGCTGAGCCTTACACATTCGTCTGTTTATCAGATTAATCAAGAGTTTTTGCAAAAGTTTTACATCAATGCTGTCAACACCAATAAAATTTTTCGTATCCTTTCCCCCTTACTATTTTGAAGTTTTTTTTTGGTATAAATTTAGAACTTTTTTATAACTTTTCTTGATTTCTCTTTGCTATTCATAGGTTGTAAATACTGAAAACTTGTATAATTTTTTGCCACTCTATCGCACGTTTTGTATCATATAGTGTCACCCTTTATCGCTTGCTCTAAACGCTTCATTAGTTTCTAATGCAACTTAAACACACCTACAATAACAGCAACAGCATCGATTAAAGCATGATAATTGTTGTTAAATTAACACTGAAACATTCTACCATTAACAACAACACTCAAAAACTTACCACAAAAATGGCAAAATTCGGCGTTTGAGTTATGACACATTGCGCGTTGTAACGTGGCTGCTGACCACCAAATTGCGCTAACTGCTGTTGTTGTTGTGTAACTAAACAATGCCAGACGTTTTCGTATGACATATTTCTTTTTTTTTGTTTGTTTGTTTAAAATAAACGCTTTAAAGCTTCACAAGTATTTTACAAGAAATATCCTCTTTTATTAAATCAACAAAAGCAAGGAAAATTTAATTGATGCAGAAATTTCTTTCATTTTTTCACATAAAATCAAAATACATGCAAAATGTGGCGCCAAAGCTGCTCTGAAACTGCATGCATTTTATGCCATTTGTAATGAAACTATAACCATTTCGGTAAGCATTTTGTGCGTATAAATAAATTTTTACAATTACTCTTTTACATTCATGCATATGAATTCGCATCCGTATGTTTGTACATACATTCATACATCCATATCCATATGTTTGTATGTACGTATCAAGAACTCTTTGAATGTCCACAGTGTGCAATCAAAACGTTGTCCGGCCCTGTTGTCTCCTTCGACCATTTACATTCATTAAAATGCATTTGTAAATCGTTTGGATGTGATTTCTTTAATTTCGCTTTGCTCTCACTTTTATGCATTTTGATGCAACTTTTGTGTCTTGATTGAGATTTTTACTTAATAGTAGAAGTGTTTCAGCATTTATTACTGTGCGTACTCGTATGTACATATGTACATACATATGAAAGAAAAGTACTATCAAAGGAAATTTTGAGCACGATATAGACTTGCATATACAAACTATAGGGCTGCCCTCCTTAAATATTGAGAAAGCGAAAAAAAGTGTTTTTTGTCATTTCTACATTCGAAGGGTACAAGTTTTGATAGCTTCTATTACAAAAAGAGTAGTTTTTCGAAGCTAAGTTAAGTTATGTTATGTTATGTTATGCTACCTTATGGAAATATATGTTATGTTGCGCTATGTTAAGTTTGTGTTTTTTTTTTCATTTCTTACATTCGAACGGTACGAGTTTTGATAGCTTCTATTGCAAAAAGAGTAGTTTTTCGAAGTTAAGTTAAGTTATGTTATGTTATGTTATGTTATGCTACCTTATGGAACGATTTGTTATGTTGCGCTATGTTAAGTTTGTTGTTGCCCTCCTTAAATATTGAGAAAGCGAAAAAAAGGGTTTTTTGTCATTTCTTACATTTGAACGATACGAGTTTTGGTAGCATCTATTACAAAAAGAGTAGTTTTTCGAAGTTAAGTTAAGTTATGTTATGTTATGTTATGTTACCTTATGGAACGATATGTTATGTTGTGCTATGTTAAGTTTGTTGTGTAATGTTATCTTATTTCATGTTATATTTTGTACTGTTTTTTTTTTGTTATGTTAAGTGGTATGTTATGCTGGGAATTATGTTACGTGGTTTTTTGATGTTACGTGTGAATTGTCGTGATGTGTCGTGGTGTGTTTCCATATGACATAATGATTTGTGATAAAATGCGATTTAAATTGATATAGCGAAATGTCCCTTCATATACTTTTTAACAACGATATAGCGAACTAAAGATGTTGTCAATCAGAATACCGCACCTTGGTTTTGCCGAGTTTGACAAAATCAACTGATGTTACATACCATGTACCTGTAGTTCGTGTCGGTGCTAAAGTGACCCTTGCGAAACAGTGACATTATTCGGGGACAAAAAATGCGCTCCCTTGACCGACTAAGAATTCTGGGATGTTGCCACGTTGCAAGGCTATTTTCTTCTTGGATGGTGTGACACCTTTGAGGAAGCGTAGGTTTCTGGATGTTCTCCATGACGTAGTGCAAGATTACTTGAAGTTCGTGACAAAGTACTTTTCAAACTGGTGTAATTCTAAAAAAAGATAGTTTATTAATATGACAAATTCCTGTTTTTGAAAGGAAGTCAAGCCTTTAATATTGTCCCAGTAATCGTCTGGTGGAATACGTTGAAGAGAACGACGTAAACCTGACTGTTGCTTCATAGAATGACGGTAGATATTACCGCAAGCTAGCTGCAGCACCGCTATGTTCAGACTTAGAAGGTACTTAGGTATTTATTTGTCTCAGAGTCTGGACACTGAAGTATTCTTGAAGGATGCAACTTTCTTTCTATGTATTACTAATCGTTTCTTCCTCATGATTATCGACATAAAAGATGTGGGGATGCATCGTAGTGCTGAAGTTAGGAGCCAGTATGCTTATTTGGTCTTCAAGTTCCGTTGGTCAAGAGAGGATCATAGAGCCGAGAGAACTACTAAGCCTTACAAAGCCACATCTCAAGACATTAGGGGGATTTTCATTTGACTCTGCCTGATTTGAGGTCACGGAGAAATCTTCTCTGCCTTAGTAAGGCTACGGGTCAAACAGCTTGACTCTCCTTAGCTTTGCATATAACTCTTGGAATGAAATTAAAAGAAAGTTTTGATCTTCAGTGTAATTTTCGTTTGCTTTCACATCAAAAAAAAATTTTTGGCAACCCTGCTTGTATTTGTCCAACAATTTAGAAATCAAAAAAATATGTACGTACATATGTTCTTTATATCAAAAATAAACCCTTCGAATAATTTTGCACTCATTTGCTTATCTTAGAACGGTCTTAATGGATTAAAATAACTAAACGGGAGAGCATTAAAGGGAAAATATTTATAAACAGAAACAAATAAAAATTTGCATTTACTCGCATTAATGCACTTGTGCAAAGTCACAGATTGCGATTGAAGATTGTGTCAACATATTGGGGATTATGAACCAAAAGATAACAATAAGAAATTGAGGCAGCAAAAATAAGCAAAAGTAACAAGGAGGTAAACATACATACGCCATATGTAAGAATATATATATATGTATGTACGAGTATGTATGATTGTGTGGTCTCGGATGCTGTTGTAAAATTCGGTAAAAAAAGCACTGCCGACGGCAAAGGATTCAACTCAGGTGGCAAAGCAAAAACATTTGCTGGCAATAATGTTGAAAAGGAGCAATTAGAAAATCTCTACGCTCTACAATTCTAAAATGGCAAATTCCAAAAGATGTGAATGAGTTTCTACAGCTGTTAGTTTGTGTGTGTGCGTGTTTGCTCATTTGCTGATTTGCCACTAAGTCCTCGAAAATGATGAGGTGCGATTAGCGGCTATACTGCCCGGCGGAAGTTTTTGTACACTGTGCTAAAATGAAATTATGTATGTAGGTTAGTGTGAGTCTAGGCGACTATTCTTACCACGTAGTTTCCCCTTGGTGCGTTGATATCAAACATGCCATATTCAATATTCAACGCTACATAACAGTTTTCTGCACCATTTACCGGCTAATCTTCGGCTAAGGTCGAACATGGTTTGCAGTTGACTTTGTTTAATGTTTTGCTTTCTTTTCGAACTATTTTCAGTTTTTGTGTGCAACACTTTGGTGCAGCTGCCAAAAGACAAGTCAACAAGGTTGCTATCGAAAAGTTTTCGGATCATTAAGTCAACATTAAGTGGTGTAAAACACATTGAAAAAGTCAGTCAAAGCAGCCAGGTTAGCAAAAAATTTTTTCTGCGTATGTGCATTTCTCTTCTTGTATTAATGCGAAGTAGGTGACAAAATTTGCGTTGATGGCATGGAAAAAAATTTAATAAATGAAAATTAAAATATTTGCTTGTAATATTTCATTGAATTTTTTTTTAAATTATTTTGAAATTGCGTTGTAAATGAATCGTGGACATGCATATCGATACCAAACTTATACAAATGTGTGACAAAACAATTTTGAGTTTGAAATTTTTATTTTATAAAAGCTTCACTTTTCAGAAAGTTGATGCTCAATATGAAATTATTTACTGCAAATTGTATATAATAATATTTAATGTACCTTTTTTTTGTTATATTGCAGCTCAATTCCAAATTAATCTGCTTAAAAAAAAAGTATTCAATAATTTTATATTTGCATTCAATCGGTTGTGGAAACTCGTGATCGTAGATAGTTTAAATATCTTGCGAAAACTGCATCTGTTCGTGCCTCGTTTGGTTGTTCAATGTTTGGGATTATTATACATTGAAAAATTAATTTTACTCGCTAAACATTCTCCTTCACTCGCTCATGGACAAAGTCGAAAATATTCTCCAATTTGACCGTTAATGCAATCATACCATCACATCATATCATATTATTAAAAATCTTTTTTTCTTAAACTTTTTACACGATTTTAATAAAGACATATCAAAATTCTGAAACACGCAAAAATTATTTCAAGAAAGATATTTTTCTTTATTGATAAAATTTATGAATTTTAAATATTTGTGTAAACTTTCCATTACATAGTTTATTGCATATGAACGAATTTAGTTGTATGTAAACTTGATTAAATAGCTTTATCCCAGTAAAAATTTTATAAAAATAAATATGTACATTAAAAAAAAAATTTTTTTTGTTAACAATAATTTTTGAACTGGAATAGAATAGAGAAGTCAATATGGCGAACGCAGTGGAATTATTTGGGAACCACACAGAATGTTTCTCTGCTGAACACGCCTAAACTCCCCACAACTGAACTCTTCACACTAAAACTCACCTCCGTCACCACACCCAAAATCGCCACGGCTTAACTTCCAACATCTGAAATCATCACACGTTAACTCACCACACTTGAACCCTTCACTTCAAAATTCATCACATTCAATCTCTGCATACTTAAACCTACCACAGCTTAACACTCCTCACATAAAATCACCAGACTTAAGCTCATCAAACCTAAACTAACCACATCAGAACTCACCACACTTAAACTCAAAACAACCGAACTTTTGACATCTAAATTCGGAAACACTTTTTCGATATTAGGTTTCAAAAGGAGTGTGTATGTATGTGTTAAAATCCTAATTTAACTTTCTTTTAACGGTGTTCCCTTATTATATTGAGCAGATTTTGTAAAGCAATTTAGTATTAAAATTGGGTTTTAGCCATATAAGAAATTCGATAAACTTAAATTGGTTTAGTTAATAATTAAATTGCTTAATTAACAATCTTAAAATATTGACTGGAAAAGAGAATTGATTAATAAAATTTACGTAATTTTTCTTGAATTGCATCAATAAATTGGTGTCAAATCTTTCATGAAAATATTTTATTAAATTTCTAATGAAAAATTAAATTTACCGATTTCTAAAAAGGAAGCCGCATTTCTACCGTCAGCATGTTCTTAAATTTTGAAATATATATTTATTTTTGTGAATGCTCCTATTTCACTACAATGCAATTAATGTAAAAATTCCGAAACGAAAACAATATTTTCTTCGATTTAACTAAAATATATCGAAACGTCCACGCATTCCACATCGCTCACAAATGAAAGATTTATGTATTTTGATACAATTTGTGCAGCGATCGCGGGAAAAAATTCAGCAGTCACATTTTTTCTACACTTCTTGTAATTGCTAGACATTCATATTGAACTCTCAACTCCATTTTCATACTAACCGTGACTATAAAAATATAAAACGCAAATGCTAACAAACACATGAGCATACATACATACATACATACTTACTCTTGCATTCAGAGGTATCTTTATACAAATGCTTAAACGGAATGCACATCCATCCAAATATTGTCATTTGAAATTTTGGCAAAGGCGGACGTGCAATTGTTTTTAGCATAGTCAAGTCAAACGTTGCGTTGCTAGCCGTCCGTCCAGGCACAGCAAGGACGATGTACGAGTAAGTATATCCTTGCGAAAGGCACACATTCGCGTTCACCTCGATATTGCTGCATCACTAAACCAGCTTTGTCGCCTTGTGCAGACGAGCGTTTAAATATTTTTACATGCACAATTGCTGGTGCCACTTTTGCGAGAGAAAAACTAAAACAACAACGTGCATACTAAATGCAACAGCAACAACATTAATTTCTTCAAAGATTTCTAATCCTTTGCTTTGTAATGCCTTTCTGCTAACGCCACCTCCTCCCTCCGTCGTCGACGAGGGTTCCCCGAAAATCCTTTCGCATTTTGTGTGCTTTCAAATGGCAAGCCAGCAATGAAATACAAAAAATAAAAAAAATAAAAAATAACATTACAATTCACTGACATGTGGGCACTTCCTCCACTGTGCCATTGCTGCCAATGTCACTTCGACTGCCTTTCCGGTTATTCCTAAGGCATTCTGCTACTGCCCCAACTCGTACTAACTGCCGCATTTGGCCTTTTTGTCGCCGCCGTCTTGAGGACCTTTGGCGTCACTGAGTTCAATTGGTTGGTTGCCGCACTCGAAACGTTTACTCGTTCGCCGCTCAGTATTTGCTGTTTATGGCGAAATTTTTTATTTCATTTCAATATTTACTGTTATACATACATTGAATGTGCATTTTCACTGTAGAAAAAAAAAACAACAATAGTGTAAGGATAATGAATAAGCCACTGCTGTTGTTAGTAAGGTTCAATGAATGAGTAAATGTTGGATATGCAAATTAAATTGATGGACAATGGGAAATGGGTTCGAGGCGATTTTATTTGTGTTTTGTTGCATGCACGAAAAAATATGGCCAGAGAGTGGCTACAAAGCTGTTTACATATGTAAATGTTCTTCAGATTTTTGCTTTTCTTAAATTATTGTCAATATATATTTATAATGATTTGTAATACTAAATAAAACGGTATAGTAAATTCCAGGAAATGTACCTAGTTTAAGCCATTATAAATGTTCTTCATTCGGAGAGATACTAACTTTTTTTTTCTATGCAATACATAAATACCGTCTTAAAAAAAATTTAAAATTCAGTAGCAGGAAAAAGCCATACTCGTCAAGCTCTTTTACCTCTCATATCTGTAATAGTTTCGGAAATTATTTTTGTCAGGCAGCTAGATAAAAAAAATATATAAAATTAAATACATTAGTCAAAAACTAAGTCTTTTAAGAAAAATTATATGAATTTCAAAAGTCCTTTTTGATATTATAAGTTGACTAAAAACCGTACATATGAGTATACAAAATTTCTAGAGAAGCCATCGCAATAGATTTTATTTAAAGCCTGATCAAAGCTTCCGTAAATCATTTTAGTTTTTCTACATATCACAGATCTGGCGCCATCTAACTTGTAAACTTCAGGAATTTTCCAAACATTCTGAATTCAAACCAGATTGTATCTTTTACATAATAACAGGAAAAAAATGTGCGCCTTTATAATACATGTATACATTTTTAATTTGAACAAAACTGGTTATAAAAACGACTTTTATAAAAAGATCGACCAAAGCGCCACCTAGCGAGTTTTGTAATATGTTGGCAGCCCTACCTAGCGATCAAATGCTTTCTTACTGAAAGGGTAACAAAATAGCCTGGCCTATCCAGCACCTCGAATGGTATCCCAATACTTACATCTAGTTTTTAGGCACCGAACAACTAAACAAGCATTAGCGAAAAGTACATTAGAACTTTGTAAGAGAAGATAACAGAATAACATGTGATACTTAATCATTATTCAATTTAATTGCCCGACTCTCTTATATAGCTCTACTCTGCTTCCTCGTTTACATCTCATAACATCACGTTTATACTGCGGCATTGAAACTAGATCTATCCGCCTAGCCAGTAATAGACTCCTATCAGTGAGTCCATCAAAGCCTTAAGACCAAAGTTAAGTGTATAGTAAAAATATAGACAATTTTTTCTATTCTTATTAGCTACGTCAGCTAATATTTTTATCAAATAAATTGACGGTTTTGTTAAAAATCATCTTTTACTATGTAAAATTGGCCAAATATGATGAAAAGAGTAGAACAGCTATTTTTTAATATTTTATTTCGTCAAGCGTATGTACTTATTTGGAAGCCGGTTTAGCTATCAAGGAACATTTAATCGATAATTGTAGGAAAGTTAGGTAATTATAAAGATTCGACTAGAATGTTTATCGGAGTAGGACGTTAATTACCCAGTCATTGCGAATAGAACTTTATTTATTTTGACAAACCTTATTCGAAAAAATATCTTCATTGAAGTTTAGTGATACTATGCTATTGCCTGTTCTTCACCACACCTCCCCTTAGTTTGACTTTAGATGGCAAGTTCTTCAATACTCTGAAATCATATTTGAAAAATCCAGTAAGCGATCAATCACCATTTCTCTCTTCAAACCAAAAAGTCTTTTGATTCCCCTAACTGTCTGGTATCACCCGTATTTAACGAAAAATATTGAGACTCAGTTGTTATTGATTGATTAAACTCCATTACAATTGCGAAAAGTTTATGCACCTACAAAACTCAGAGCAAGGGTTCTTCGCTAAGGATGCATCGTCCGATATTGTTCGGAATACACAGATAACCTTTAGGCACGTATTTGATACACCGTCGTCAGTTATTGCATCAGCCAAAATTTGGGGCACCGAACTGTAAAACAGCTAACTACTCTTTCAAACAAGATTCTTCAAATGTTCTTAAGACCATCGATAATTCGTGGGTCGGAAAGTTTAGACTACTCAACGGCCTTCCTGTTACTTATCAACATAGTCTCTGTTTTGTGGTCAACGAGCTCTAAATTATTTCCGGCGAATTATCTTTTGGAAGAGTTGTGGATTTATCGTTTTAAGAATACTTCTTTCAAATAGCTCGCGTCGTGTCGGCTGAGATTTTAACTTACAAAAATACGTATGTACATACATATGTATGTACTCGTATATACGCACAATATTCGGCAGAGCATGTGTGTGCACTTAGAACACTTGGAAATTGCTACAAAAATAGTCCGTCGGGTGATCGTCTCCACCTGTTCACTTCTATGCTTTGCGAACTGCTGGAAGTGTCGTTGACATGCGAGGCCGCCAGCATTGCACAGCCGTCAGCAAGTACCAATTGCACACAAATAAACCTACATAGTAATGCACTGACAAAAAAAAAAACAACGTACAGCAGAAATAAGCGCTGACAGTCGGTGGGCTGGGTTAGTGCGTTGGGCGGTCATATAGCACAAATTCTAGACAGCGATACGCAAAAAGTTGAATGTGCAGCAGATGATCAGACGGCGGCTTATGGTTTGCACAAATCCATAAGAGTAAGTGGGAAAAGTGAACAGAATTTGTTTGTTAAATAACTCGACTATGGAAAAGTGCACAAGCAGGATCTGCGCTACAAATTTAGAGCAAAGAAAAAATGCATTTGTTTTATTTTGAATTTTGTGAAATTACAAAACAAAAATAAAAACGTATTTATGACGCACGCTCGCAAATACTTTTACATACATATGTATGTATGTACATGTGTTTTGTGCTAAGTATTGGTTATATGTCTGCGATTAACATCTGCATTTTTTTTTTTGAGACATTTAAAGTGCATAAAAAAACCAAAACTGCACGAAGAAATCGCAAAATTTCCACACAGCGCATCGTCACACTATTCCTTCAACTGCACTGGTCGCATGAATTGAGTTTATTTCAGTTGCATTGAGTTGCATTGCGTTTTATTGCATTTGAGTACCTGTTTGTGGTGCAAATTAGATTAGAATGACGGCGCGCATACTGAGCAGAGCAGAGCAGAGCAGAGTAGAGCAGCGGCAGCAATGGCAGTAGCCTGAACTTTCACAATACTGCATATACATACATACATACATACATACATATATCTCCCTAAACAAATACATATCTGTGCATGTATAACTGCATTATTACAACTGAATTTGCACACAAGTACTCGTGGATGTCTACATTTGTTGTCGTTTGCCCTGATTTAATTGCACGCTGTTGCTGTCTTTTTTTATGCAACACATACTCATACATAGTTATATAAATACATACATATGTATGTACATATGAACATATATTTTACCTGACTTGCAGTGCGTTTCTGTTTTTGTCTTTCGGTATTTATTTACCGTGCAAATTTTATTAAGCGTCAAAATATACGCCAGCATTGCTGCTTGATTGCATTTAAATGTGCGAATTTTCTAAGGTTTTTCGGTGTTGAAATTAAAAAAAAAAATAAATAAACGAAAAACAAATCTACAGCAAAACTGTGGAAACAATTATTACAATGCCTGCATGCTAATATCAACATACTTACATATATGTATATGTACACAAATATATCCACAAATACAGATATAAAGACATACACAGTCTAAAACTATCTGTCTTATGCTTCTACGTGCAGTAATTGGCAATTTAATAGAACCACGTCATATTGAAAGGAGCGCTTGATCATAAGCCACTAATTTTAATTTAGAACTTTCGATATAGCCATTGATATCAAATGGTCACGATGAAAACAGAAATCATTCATAATACGAATAAACAATAAGATACTCAATACAGCGAGGGGCGTTTTAACAATAGAGATACTCATTTAAACGTGTGCGGGCCTCAATAAATATTGAAGATATTCTTAATCAAAACATTGCACACAATTTAGCTTAAGTTTTGAAAAATAGTCTGAGAAATAACTTAAATATATTCGAGTTTTGAGAAACAGGTATAGATTTCTGAGGTATATTTTTATAAGCTCTATGAATTTCTTTAATTTGATTTTATAAATTACCGAAGTTAGGCTACTTTCGAATTTGCCATACAAAAGTTGTTTGTTTTGTCCACAATAATGATATTAATTTCACATTTTTATTTTCGCTTGCCAATATAATCTCAATTTAAAGTACACAAATATTTCGAAATGTGAAAAGGTTAAGTTAATTTTTTTGGAATTAATTAAGTGTTTCCACTTCAGTACGGACGCGGCGTGGTTCTATTTATCTATTCACAATTATCGTGTTCACAATCATGTTGTTGTGATTGCCCACTAACGTGGCTAAGAGCCATGAAAAGACAGGCTTGTCACTGCAACTGCAATTGCAATTGCAATTGCTTCGGCTCTAACACCAGCTTTTGCAGCTATTCCCATTCGCTTCTTCTGTTGCGTTGCAATGAGTCGCTAAATTTTTCAATTGTCGTTGCTGATGTGCCCATGATAGGCGAGCAATTTGTATGCATCACGCATTGCATTAACTATTTATTACTGTTGTTCTTGTATTTAGTTGTGTTTGTGTTGGGAAAAGCGGTATTTGACGCAGTGGCCGATATTCGAAGACATCGCTGGCGGTTAGATTTCTATTTGCGGGCCACATTTTGTTGATAAGCACTTTGTGCTAATATTCAAAAAGCAAAAACATTAAAAAGGTAATTCGCTTAAAGTTTCAAAATAAATAAAATTTATAATGAAACTGGAACTTTTTCATAGCAAAAACATACATCCTTTTTGGAATTTAATAGCTGTAATTGTTCAAAATATTACTTGACCGAAAAGATCGGAAAATTTGAAATTTTTTAACAAATTTTATTATTTTGTTAAATGTTCTCTGATATACATACATAAAACATTATTTGAAATGAAATTTATTAATAACATATCGATAAATATATGTAAGTGGTAAATATTATAATTTTGAATTTTCCACAATAAGACACTAGCGTCCGACATTGTACATATGTGTGCGGTAAGTTTTAGAAAAATTTTCTTAAAATTTGATAATACCCCTATTTTATATAAAAATGTAAGAAGATAAAAAAGGTCTTTTGACGAGACCAACAATAATAATTATTAAACTCATACAAATTTTCTTAAGACTTATTAAGTCTTTTGATAATAATTATTGGTGAGAAAATTTGTTTAAGCCACGATTTATATATTTACATATCCTTAGGTCTTCAAAGACTTTTCATAAGAATTAGAAGAAGAAAATTATAAGTCATGAGAGTGACCTCCAGTGCCATTTCGAACTAATATTTTCGGCTCATTTTCGGTACCATTTCGACACTTTTTAGGTACATTCTCGGCAGTTTTTTATTTTTTGGTAATTTTTCTGTTCATTTCGTTTCAGTTTTGATACATTTTCGGAAAATTTTCAATTATTTTAAGTGATTTTAGTTCTGGACTTTTTCGCGATTATTTCAATACTGAGGTCTTCAAAGACTTTTCATAAGAATTAGAAGAAGAAAATTATAAGTCATGAGAGTGACCTTCAGTGCCATTTCGAACTAATATTTTCGGCTCATTTTCGGTACCATTTCGACACTTTTTAGGTACATTCTCGGCAGTTTTTTATTTTTTGGTAATTTTTCTGTTCATTTCGTTTCAGTTTTGATACATTTTCGGAAAATTTTCAATTATTTTAAGTGATTTTAGTTCTGGACTTTTTCGCGATTATTTCAATACTGAGCAAAGATAATTTTGTCCCACTTTTAGGTACATTTTCGAGACTAATTTCAAACTAGTGCTAGACTTATCTAAGATCTTTTCATCTCCCATTTTTCGGTGCGTTTTCGATATATTTAGGATTTTTTCCAGAAAGTCTACTCGGTAGTTTTACGAGATGAACTCGAGACTAATTTGAGATTTGTACTGGACTTTTCGAAGACTATTTATGCCACCTTTTTTGATACATGTTGTGTAAATTTTCTATTCATTTCAGAAATTTTTTGATTTTTTCTGGTTCTTCTGAACTTGTCAGGTATTATTTCGGAAATTATTTGAAACTAGAACTGGCTTTCTTCAAGGCTCTCAAAGTAATAATAACATATACACTAGTACATATTTTGATGTAAAATAATAATTTTATTGTTACTTTTCTGATAAAAAATATGTACATAAATTTACCTTACTATAATTATTATTAAAACTTTTATCCATTTCTTTATAATAGTAATTCCTCTGGGTTTTAACATCATTATTTTGTTAAGTTCAGCTTGTAGTGTAGTCGATGTGGTTATCTCCAAATAAGCAGCTGTAACTTCTGTCGCTTGGGCTATTGTTTTGACAAATGTTTTCCTTCTAGTTTTATGTGAATGATATTTAAAATAACGTTTATTTTTTATCAAAAAAAAATGTATACAAAAATTTTAACTAGAAAAATAATGCGAATATTTTTAGCTGTGTGAAAATGTGTTTGCCTTGTTTGTTCACAATCTTAAATTGCGCATTTCTTCCTATTCGCTTTGTCGGCAGTATTCAAATTTTTTTTTTGTTTGTAAACAGCAGCGAAATGCTGCAGCAAACTAAACTTCTCATAATTTGCTCCTTTATGGCTTTGATTTGACTTTTATTGGCGTCGAGATTTGATTTTGATTTTGTCCCAACCATTTATGTGAATGCTTCGAGTTTCATATTTGATTTTGTGATGTTGATACGAACTCATACAGACGACTAGGTCCGTTGTTGTTTCTATTCCCCCTTTTTTTTTGTTTGTTTGTTAAGAGTTTAGTGCGCCACAGATTGAGCACGCTGCAGGTGTAATCGCAGTAAGTCATTTTTTATGTCCTTTGACCTGCGATTGCCGCCTGTCTCTGGCTGCTGCACCGATGCAAACAGGTGTCTGTATTGCCAACGTGCTATGGGATTTTGTCTTGTTTTTTTTTTATTTTATTTATTTTTTTTTTTGTAGCCCTTTAGTGAGCCAAATTGTGGCACATAACTCACTAGTGATTGCAGTTTTATTGCCAAAGTTTGGCAATTGCTTCAAGGCTGTCGCTGTTATGACGTTTTTTTTTTCCTGGTTTTTATATGTGTACATATTTTGTTTTTAGCAAAGTTTGATAAAAAATTTTATGAATTTTAGCAGCATGAATGAGATTGCTACCCACGCTCTTAGTCAGTTTAAAATTTTAATTGCAATTACTTTTGCCTTTAACCACAAATTGCCTTAGATATTTAACGCCAACATTTAAATGTCAACTGCGCACAGCCGATTGTCTTCGCATAGCCACTTAATTCGCTTACAAATCCCGCCAATAAGGCTCTTTTATGGTTGAGAATCTCTTGTCGGCTAATCGCATGAACATTATTTGGCAGTGTGGCTTTGTTAGCCATCAAAAAACGGAGAGTAGAATCATCATGAAATGATATAAAAATGAAACCACAAAAGTCAACTAGGCATCAAAGCGAAATGGGGAAACGACGACAAGTTGCTAATATTCATGCATCATTAAAACGTACACCACTAAAGCGGTAATGCGCCCCCAATATAATTTGCTATTCAACAATAAAAAAAATTGTTATATTTCTTTTTATTCTTTTTTGTCAATTTAAAATTTTTTCCCGCGCTTCCCAATGCAGCGCTTTTCTCGCATTTCGATTGCCGAAACGTGTCATTCTGAAGTGGGGTTGTTGGTAAGTGTTGGTTCTTGTCGTGAGTGCACTGCTTGTCATATTTATAAGGCACACTCAGATTGACATGCTTTGACTTTTTAAGTATTTTTTTTTTAATTTATTTTTTTTATATTTTTTAATTTAAAACAGCTCATTCTGTAAAAAAAAAACTTTATATGTACTCCCAAGGTCTAAACTTTTAACAAAATGTATAAAAATTCAACGAAATTATATCAAAACTTTAAACTTTCAAAAAAAAATTTACAACTTTTGAGTAGGAAATTTAGTATCTAACCCATTTAATTTTATTTCAGTTAAGTGCAACTTTTAAGTGTCTTAAAAAAAATGTATATTTTTGACAATTTTTTTGCTGTCAATATTTCGCAATTTCTTTCACATAAAAAAGCTCGAGTATGCGAAAAAAAATGCGAAAGAACCAACGATTATTTGTAGCCACTTGAAACATGTACTATATTAAACTAAAATCAAATTAGCCATAAAAATGAATACTCAAAAATTTCAATATTTTTCCGTAAAGTTTGAAATTTTGATGTAATTATAAATGTTGAATTAAGTTCGAAACTTCTTTAAAACAACTTTTGATAGAGAGTTCTCTCAATTTCAAACAAAAAAACAAAGAAGATTTAATTAAATAAAAAAAAATGTATGATGGTGTCCTATATATATGATAAGCACTTTATGTACTTGCTCGCATTTGGCACTCGAGTTCGATTCCTTTTTTTTATATATATTATTTTTTGTATTGGGTTTATTGTACTCTTGTTGTGTTTAACTGTTTTTTGTGGCATTGTTGCCACTTTGAGCCGCAAATATTGCGGATTTATTTAAAATTCACTGATGCAGTCAATTTGGCGCTTTTGTGCAGTTATTTGCTTTCAACTGACTGCTGAGACTGAGAGGCTTCTACTTACTCTGTTATTATATTTACATACATATGGGGATGGATGTATAGATTTGTGTAGGTCGGCAAGGCTGCTTTTCAAAGCACTCAATCCATTCCCAGTCAGACTAGATGCAATCTTAAATATATTTTCCCAATTAAACTTTAGATCTTTTTTCCGCTAAAGGCTTCCAGCAAAAAATCGGTAAGAAAAGTGTTCCAGAAAGCAATGCCTTAGAATGTCTTGTAATAATGCCACTTCTTTTACGCATTGCTGGTAATACATAAAAGAAGGTAAGTAAAGTAACAAAGGTAAAAAAGATGCGAAAGGGTAAGCACTTCCTGCTGTTTATTTCGATTCCACTTTTTCTTCTGTAGTAATCATGTTTTCTGCTGAGGTGGTACACAGCCAGAACTATTAGTATTGAATGCATTCTTTTAAAGGAGGTCTGTTGTTATCCACTCTTGTAATCTGCATCCGAATAACTTTTCATTCATTTTCAAAAATTTTATTATGATGTATACACTATCCATTCTTGTTTTAACAAAAAGCCCAGTTGGCGAAAGGAAGTAGTATGTATAGTCGTTTAGGGTCAGAAAAAATGAGCAAAGTAACCGAGCAAAAATATTTATGTTCCAAAAAACAAGAGGCACTTGAAATAGCAATACTTACTTCACTCTAAAACTTCTGCAAGTAAATGGCTTCTTCTCGTGAATCTGTCTAATATTTATTATATGAAATTTAAACGGGCTGTTTGAAACCCGTCCGTAGCTAATTTGGCGTCATTTCGAGACTTTAGATGTCTCGAGTCGCTGAATATATTTGTATTATTCAATTTTAAATCGGCACGGAAGCAGTTTCAAAATAGTAACAAATCAATCAGCCTCAAAAGAAATTGAGATCAACTCGTCGCCAAATCAAATTAAATTTGTAAACAATTTAATCGTTAAATAAACGCGCAGGTTTTTGAAGTACATTCCTGAATTACAGATGTGTTCATAGAGCTTCAATGCCGCTTAACTGCAGACAATTCTGCTATCTGAGAATAAGATCGGAAGGAGATCGAGAGTTAATTTCAAACATGTTCCCAACGCTTGAAAAATAATGATGATATTCACTCCTTGGTGGGACTGTATAAGGAATAAAATAAATTTGGACTATTTCATATATTGATGGGGCTAGCAAAATATAACAGCGTATGGGGAATATTATTTTTTTAAATATCTCTCTTTGAATTAAATCACCCTACTTTGCTAACATAATTTTATCGAAATACTGGCTGCACCTCAGCGGTAGTTCCAAGAGATATTTCGAATCACATCAGGAAATCAAATAGAATATTGCTCAAATTTTATTTTGAACTGAATACGTTTTATCGACCTCCTTTCTGTATAGTAACATTGTTTGCTTAGTAATGGGTTTCAATTTCATCCGAAAATCTCAACACAAAAGTCTAAATATTATGTTAGGATGTGTCTGAAAAAGTAAAAATTTAACTTTAGTGGCCAAAAATCAACAATTTCGTCGCAGAAACCCAACAAAATGGGAACAAAAAACTCACTCTCTTTAGGTTATCTTTGTTGAATAAGGCAGCCTTCCAAAAGATAATTTTTGTTTTGTTAATTTTACCTATCGAATCGTTTGTTAAAGCAGATTAAAGTGCAAAAATTCGCAAAAAATAAATTTCTTTTTTTTTATTAAAAGAATAAACACATAGTTTTAAAGAGTTACTATTAAAATACCAAAAAACATTTAATTCAATCCTGTCCGCAACTGTGCAACTGTTCGACAAAAGGTTTTAAAGTAGAGATAGGGATTTTGAACAATTTTCTAGCACTTAACTCCATTTACTGGGAAGCATTCGGGTTCACTGAAAACGTAAAACCTCCATATTGGATACGCCATTTTACAAACAAGTTTGAAGCGAATTTGATCATTTGACAAAAAGTTGGTTATATTGGATTTTTCTATATCTCCATCTATTGTCAATGTGGCTATCTTTGAAGGGGAGTTTGTTAAAAAACTAATGCATGTTGGTTTACTGTATAAAAAAAGGGCGAAGTAAGACTCGATTTCAAATCTTAAAGGATCTTCATTTATTCCGCTATAAAATTTTCTTCGTTCGTTCTTTTCTACAAAAAAAGTTAAGTATGTTTTAACGAAGATAAAGTCAAAATTAAGGATATGTACATGCACGAGTGTAGTATGTTTATGTTTGTACATCCTCTCATTCCAAAAAAAAGCGCAAATTTCTCTGCTAGAGCATGTGTCATTTTGATACTTCCGCCTATAAAACCGACGCAATTACAAATTTTGGCAACAAAAAGAGCCACCATAATTTGTGCTGGTAATTTTGCTTCGAAAAACTACAAACATTACAATGAAAATGTAATAATAACAAATATGAAAATAAAAGAATTTAAGCAAATAATCGAAATAATATGTAATATGAGTATTAAAACAAAGCACGCCGAAGACAAAGGCTATGAATTGATATTAAAAGTTTGCTGCAGTACAGAGAAGGCGAAGTACGGCTAGTTGTTAAATGCGCAGAAATTGCAAACATAATTCAAAATGCTTGACTTCTTCGCTGACAGCTCAAAGGCGGCGCATGTGTGTGTGGAGTAGGTAAAAAAAAAAATAAATAAAAACAAAAAAATAGTACATAAGTATACAAATCTTATAGTCAAAGGGGCGACTTGTTATGAGTACAGATATATGTATACATATACCTACAGATATATACATACAATAAAGCACATTTTTTCACATATTTTATAGCTTTTCAAGGCCTTCTGTTGCATTAGATGTGTTTACTTTTCTTCGTGCGCATTAAGGACATTTGTGGCATGTGAGTAAGTGAATTTTATTATGCTTTTCAAGGCAAAGCTGTTATAATAACTCGGACATATTTATGTATTTATTGCTTTTTGTTTCTTTCAAATGTTTCAATCTAGCGCACAGATTGTCTACATTTGCGTGGAGTTATCATGTGCATTATAAATAAGGGATATGTCATTTTAAAAGCCCACATTATACACTCTGAGCAAATTAAAACACACCACAGCTTTTTATAAGTAAGAATTTTGATTTTAAAGTTATCACTAATCTCTCTTTTCTTTAAAACTGTTTGTGTGGCACGATTAGCGTCTGGTTGAATTTAAAAGGCTGCTTCTTATAAGAAGAACTATGTACTGAGCTCTAAAGGGAAGGAAAATGCATACAAATATAATAAGGCATAGAACAAAATCTTTTGGATCTATCCTGGAAATCCAAATACAGCTCTTTTAAATAATGGAGTATAAAATTACGCATATTACACTGAATGAAAACGATAGCTGTATGTGGATCTACTAGTCTACTTTAAGAAGAGGTCTGGATGGAGTACACTTCTTCGTAGGATCTTTAAGAAATTGTTTTACTAAGTACTTTTATGGCATATACAAGATTGAATGCAGCTGATGTATACGTTTGGTCACTCGAGCAGGCTTGGATGATCCCAGCACAAAAATCGTATTCAACAATATTTTTCTTTATAGGATTCTAAAGAGAAGCAAATGGATAAATCAACCGGTCGAAATTTCACAACCTCGCAAAATCTGGCTCAACCACGCCTGCTGCAACCTCGACTATTGTAGTGGTTGCCAGACCAAAATATCGGCGATATGGCTGCATATCAACAAAAACATCTCAACTCAACATTCCTTTAACATTTATTCTGACAGGCAATATACAATCGCAAACGAAATATGATCGAAGGATCGCCTCATTACCATCACACCACTGACCCTTTTAAATGGGAAGAGGTTGGCCCGCTAACGTTTTTTGTCGTAGTTGCAGAGGCGACAATGAGTTGGAAAAGTGTGTCTTATTTTTGAATTGCACATGGAGGGATCTATAGTTTTTATGCGGAAATATTTGCGTAGTTTTGTCATTGCCTGCCTATTGAAACTTTTTTCGATTAACTTAACATAAAATGAAATTAGATAAAATAACATATTTGGTTCGATCACAATTTGTGTAAGCAGTAAGCACATATGTATATCGAGTACTAAAATTTTCACTCACACAAATATTTTTATTAATATTTGTTGGACCGATTTTCCGTCATCCCTTATCAAGAACGAAAATTGACACTGAAGATGGCACAACGCCGAAAGCGGGTTGTCTCCAAACCAAACTTGACAAAGGATGATGGAAAATCGTTCCAACAAATATCAATATTCCACCCATTCGGATAAGAGACAGAAGATAAGATGGATTACTGTTTTTCACTTCACGCCCAGTATTTTTGTGAAACTTTAAAATTGCAACGCAAGCAATCTGAACCCTACGTTCCCTCTAGAATAGCTAGAAATATAAAGAGGTGGTCAGACACTATTTATTCTCCTGGAAGTTAGTGGGTAGGTTTTAATCAAACCCTCTTTTTTCTCAACAACGGGAGCTACAGAAAGCGAAAGCTTACGCGCTAATGTTCTCTTGTGAAATATAAAGGGGTTTTTTTTTTGTGTGAAGTGACCCTGGAAATCGACGGGCATATCCCAGCACCAAACAGCAATTCGTTTTAATATCCTCCAAGAAACGCAGTACACCGCAAAAAATGTCCATTCAGGATCGCTAGTAATAGGTCATCTAGGGCTCTTACGTGATGAAATAAAATAATTCCATCAGATTGGTAGTAAAGTGAAAGAAAAATTTTTACAATAGAAAGTATAGGCTGGATAAGTTTATATTAAGAAGGAAACCAAACTAGTTATCAGTTTCACTTTTTTGACTTTCTGCTTTTACAAATATTTTTGTTTTTACAATTTAGAAGTTTAGCTTTAAAAACTTCAATTCAAGGCGAACTGATGTAAGGTGGTAGCGATTCTAAAAATGCAACCCTTTGGTGGGTTATTTTTCTCCTTTGTATTCAAGGCACATCAAATAGGTACCTGCAGCAAACTTTTTTTTGAACTTTTTTCATATTTTATTTTAATTTGAATTGTCAAATTTTGAATTTCGTTGTGATAAGAATGCTTTCAGTACAATTCAAGGTAGTTGATAAAATATTTTTGAAATTTTAGATTTTAAAAGCAAAAACAAAATATACAGAGCTCAAATTTTTTTTTTTTTTTCAATTTTTCTACTGCTGCTACCTATTGAATGTGTCTTGTTTGTATTTAACTTTTACGAAATAATTTTTAAACTATTAGAGTCACCGCAAAAAGTAATAGTGAACCATATCTTGAAATTTCCTGCAGTTAAAGGTAACAATTTATTATTTGCAACTAAACAATTAATCTTGACAACCAACCACCAATCAGCTGATTGATTAACACCACCTTTTATGAATTCGACTTGCTTCAATTAAAAAATTCATAAGGCAAATAAATAAACAACTTATCATATTTATAAGTCACCCATAGTTTCATAATTTATTTAGCTTTTAATAAGTCTTTATTACTTTTCAATTAAAGTAGCAAAAATTCTCTTACAATACCTTTTTATATCCCTACTTTCATATTAAAAACAAAATCAACAGTTTTATAGCTCATTCTATTTCAACACAACAAAAAGTGGGTTTCCAGCAGCCACAAAATTTGTTTTCACAATTTTTTACTGACGCTCTTTCGCAAATTTTACAGATGTAGCACACATGCTGCTTTTTTTCTTTAATATAGAAAAAATGTGGATGAACGTCAGTGAAATTTTCTTAAAAATCAACGGAATTTGTAGCCAATTGAAATTCGCTCGTTTTGGTATTAAAATTAAATGAGCTATAAAACTGCTTACTCTACGAAATTCTAAAAATATCTTTTCAGTTCGAATTAAAAAAAAAATTTCAATTATTATAAGTTTGGTATAAAGTTTAAAGCTTGCGTTAGCATGAAAAATATACTAAATAAAATTTGTAAAAATATTCGAAGCTTGAACAGCTTTTTTATAAGCAGGTTATAACATACATTGTATGTGTGTATGTATATGTTCGGGGTTGCATTTTATTAGAACAGAATGTATGAAAAGTACTTAACTGCACACTTATGACTATTCGAACGCATTTTGGACAACCAAAAATGAAACATTCGTACGTATTTATTTGCGCAAAGTGCGAGAGAGTGTATTGCACTTAGAGGCAACAGAAATTGGACACAAGCATCGAGAAGCATGCGAGTTAAATGGCATTTTTGTGCAAATTATCCACTATAAAGATACTTAAGTGAACTAGTAATATTTTATTTTCACCAGTATTTACTCAAACTCCACATTGCATGCGGACATCGACGCACACACGGCGTATGAGTTACACAAACATTGTCGTCTCAATAAATCTACATAAATTATATGGCACTTGTATGGAGTGCGCCTAAAACTGCGCTTAAAAAGCAATTAAATGAGATTAGCGAAAGTTTAGCTACAAATTTGAGCGCTATACATTGCAATTCGTTGCATACTTTGCGGCTGCATGACGCTATAAAATTGAAAATGACATCAGCTTCTGTCTCATGCGGAACTCCTTCGCCGCTATTAGTATTCTACTTTATTTTCGCAGTCATCTTGGCATATTGTAACTAATGCAGCTTAGCGCTCACATTTGCTTTTCTGATTTGTGCGCCTCGAAAAATAACACACACACATACGTACATACATACGTACATAAATTCCTTTAGCCATTTAACTTAATTAGTAGCTAGCTGACGCTAAATCGCTTGGGCGCTCCTCACAAATCGAAGAAATAAAAATTCTATGAATTTATTTGAAGCTCGTATAATGCGGTTCACCGCTTTTCGACAATTTTTAGCGCGCATACTATTTTTTTGAAATTTGCACATTTTTGGCATTTCAAGCACTACTACCCCCATACACACACACACACACACACACACACACACACACACACACACACGTATTCAGCGCAAAAATATTTCTAACCGCATATCTACACAAAGAAATTTGAAATTGTTATGTGTGACTAAAATGGTGCTCAGCAATTTTTCCACTTCACATTCAACGTTGGCGTATGGCTTGGCGCTGTCAGACCAGCCTCAATGTGGCCGACTTGTGGTGCAACATTTCATGCTGTTATTGTTGTTGCTCTAGTGTGGTGGTGGTATTCACTATCCTGGCTGCTGCTGCTGCGTTTGGCAAGTGATTTGGGGTGACGGTCGTGTAAAGTTCAATTCACAGCGCCACGCCATATTTCCGCTTCCTGATTTTCTTAAGCACATCCCCGTTCAGTGAGAGGATGACGAGCACACACATACAGATTTGTATGGATTTATAAGCAAGCATTGCATGAAACCCAGTAGGATGGAACAACTGCTGTGTAGTGGGAAATTTAAAAATTACTCTTTTTCGAATAGTAAGCAGACAAATTGAAGTCTTTCCATCTAATTGTGAATTTTTTCAAGTCTCAATTTTTTAAAGAGTATTTGAAGTGTAAAAAATGAATTGGCAAAATTTCAATTTTTATAATAATAACCGTACTTAAAGACACTTCTGACTCAAATATATACATATATATTTTAATTATTACCCAAGGCAGTGGATTTAAGGAGTTTGATAATTCTAAATTTTAACAAAATGTACGCTTTTCTACACGCATAATACTACAACGGATCCTCAGGAAGCATTGCTGCTGGTTAAAAAAAATCCTGGAAAGACTCACGAGCTATGCTTTCAAGAATACAAAAAATGGTCGAAACGCACTTAATTGTTCAAGCTCTGCTCCTCATCTTTTTTAATACAATGTGCCATTTCTGAGTATGTACATAGATATCTACATATGTATGTACGTATGTTTGTCAAGTTAACGCAAAATTTTTATAAATTAGAATTTAAAAATATACAAAATATAAACAAAGATTGTTTTTTTTTTAAATTAGTTTTGTAAGGAAAGTTTGACTTGTTATGGGCCACATATAAGAAAAAACTCCAATCAGCTGCTAACATTGTACGAACACTATATTGTTTACCAAGATTATTGTCCCTTTAAAAACAAACACAACAAAAAGTAACCATCAGAAAAGTATATTTTAAAATGAAAATTTGTTTGAGACTCATTATGAATTGTAATGCTGTTAATATTATTTAACAAGTCAAATTTTTAAGCAAAAAAACATTACACCAACCCCGCAACAAAGAATTAATTAGTACTGTTTATATGAATACTTTTGTATGTATGTATGTAGGGATGTGAATCAAATTTTGTATGTACTCTAAGTAGATAATATTCAACATTCAATGCTGAACTACCAAGGCTTTTCTGCCACTGATAATATTCGCATTAGGCTGCCACCTATTTTTAATTAGTATAAAATTAAATCAAAGAAAACGGTATGGGATTCAAAGCTAGTTTGAACATATTTAGCAAAATAACTTATAGTATGGTTGCCACCTATTCTAAACTAAATCTAATTATTTGCAGATTAAATGCAATATTGCGTTACATTTTCTTTTTTGAAGAACTCTAAGCTCATTTTCCTAGTTATTACCACTGAAAAGGAGAGAATAAGGTTGCCACTTTTTTGTATTCCTTCAAAATTTAAATATGTGTACCGAATGAAAAATATTTTCGAAAAAATTGGCATCTACGTATTATTTATAAAGCTAAAAAACAGTATTGCGATGTGTGATGCTATATCGGAAACGGTTTTAACGATTTGCATAAAATTTTGAATGTAAATGGTGTTTTTTTTAGACATGTGGTTTTAAAGAAGAAATAAAATGCATATGATTTAATGGTATGGCCAAGAATTTAGCTTTATTATAAAGATAAAGGTTTGCCATTATGTTTAAAAAATTATTTCGGGCAAGTGACCGCCGCAGCTGGTTCCAATAAATTCCAGCCGAGAGGCCCAATTTTTTACCACTTTTTGCAGCACTTGTAGCCATATGTCAGCAATAACGTGCCGAATATTCTCTTCGAAGTCGTCTTGAAATGCCAAACTAAACTGAGTATAAATCAAGTAACAGCCGTCAAAAAGACACCTCCTGCCTCATTGAAAACCACTCGTCTAAAAAAAAACACCCTTTAGATAAAATTTTTTAATCTAAGAATTTATTAAATCGATAGATGTTTTTATTTTAAATTATTTTAAAATTAGATGAACTAAACGAAGGCCATTTTATGCAATCGAAGTATAAAAATATTTTATTTAGGGTTGCCATCTATCTGTAGTAAAACATTATTTTTTATCTACAGAAAAAAAATTTTACATAATGATATGTACATCAAACAAAAAAAATTAGAAAACATAAAATGATAAGTGATCTTTAACTTAAAATTTTAAGTCTTTTTTTAGTCAATATTCTATACGTATTGCAATAGGAGTACGAAACTAAAGATAAATAAATATTTTACTCTTCAACTTATTTAAAACAGAGAGCTTTCGTATATGGCTGTCATCTGTTGTAAATTATATGTATGTTACAATGTAGGTATTGAATGACAGCATTAATTCAGACAATTTTTTGAAAAGGGTTGCCATCTAATTTCTTAATGAAATTTTAAATTTGTACTTTTTTTAAGGTATTAAGGTATAATATTTCGATGAAGATATAAAAAATATACGACTGCAATATTGAAAATAATAAAATTGATATGGAACGTTTGAGAACAGATTTTTTAATCAAAAAATATGTTTAAATCATAATCCATATTTTTCCTTTCTCATATCGCAGTTTTCCTGAAGGGTATTTATTTACATTTATATGAACATACATTGTATATACACATATGGATGTGTGTGTGTTTGCCATTAAAATTCTAAGTGCATACACTTTAGTGTGATGTGTTTTAGTTAGGTCTGAGTGCCATTTTGTCGCCTAATTTATGAATTCCGCTTCAAATGCTAACAAATGTGCGTTAAAATGCTAAAAATGAAGAGTTAATAGCGATGAGACTCATACTAAATAATTTCGAAAAGATTCATATACATTTGTACATACTCATACAAGTGTACATACAAACATATTTATATTCTTGTTTTTGCAACTATAAGTATACTTAGATTTTGGCTTGCATGCTATTTGCGTAGAAGATTTACACGACTGTTTGAGTAGTTAATTTACATGTTTAATTTTTAAATACAATAAAACTAATTTCTAGGTTTAGCAGAAATAATGATTAATTATTTGCTTTTAAGAATTTTCAAAAAAAAAAAAACAGTTTGTTCCCGCTCCAAAAAAAAATTATGAACTCCAGTTTAAAGCTTTTTAAAAATAAAATTAAAAAAAAGTTATCCACATTTCATACTTTTTTCCAAGATGTGTTCCATATTTTTATTTGAAAAATTTGGAACAATTATTTTTTTATGATCGACAATAAAATAGTCATATAATTATTGAACTTTAAATCTACTTCATACAATATTATTCTTGCCACGCTTTGTTTTGCGAAAATACCAAAAGACATATCGAGCCATAACCGCCAAAAAGACGTAACCGACAAATTAAAAATTTTAGAGAAGAAGGCTGATTCTCTCTTCTGATTAAAAAAATGTATTTGTTGCTTACGTCGTTTTGGCGGTTATGGTTCGATATGTATTTGAATAAACGTTTTATTTTCATATGGTGGCGGGTTAAAGATTTTGAAACATACATATACGAGTATGTATATGTGTGTGTATATATGTATAATAATAATAATCCCAACGGTTTTATCCCTCCATACCCGCCCGACCGACGCGAGGGGCTCATCCGCATGACGGACGGATATATAAAATAGAAAATTACTTTTTTTCATATATGCTGCGCCGAGTCCTGAAAGGTAGAAGTTTCGAGAACAAATGCTCACCAGCTGATCAAATAGTAATATATATGTATGTGTGTATGTATCATTTATTGAGAGCATTGAGTATAGTTTTCTTTATGTAAAAAAGTGAGTCTGAAATATCAAAAGAACCGGAGTGAGTCTTAACATCCTGACACAAACTACGGAGTGGCTCATTTAACTCAAAATTACTTTTACTTGGCTTCAGATAAAGTGGCCGAAAATGTCTTAAAACTCGGGGGGGGTTTAACGTTAAGTTTTATTTCGCCAAGAAGAAATGGGCCAGAGATCTAGCCTGTCAGTAACTTGACCAAAAATACAATGCCTAGCATTTCTTTGCGACTAGCAAGTGTAGAAAGATTAATGAGTTTTAAACGACTTACATATATATAGCGCCAGGTTGTACTGAGAATTCCAACGAAAATTTCTTAAAGCAAAAAGCAGAAATTGTTTTTGAATTGACTCGGTCGGAATGAACTTGATAGCGCGGGTTCCAAACAACAGACCCATATTCCAGTATGCGCCTCACTAACGTTGTGAACAGAGCCTTCGTGATGTAAAGGTCATTGAATTCTTTTGACCATCGTTTTACAAATGTTGAGTTTATGGTTGCATATGTCTTATGTCATAAGAAGCTGGTTGAACTGCATTGCGAGAAAAGTACATTTCTTTACATTTTTGAAGATTTAGCCATGCTATTTAAATCCGCTTGTAGTAAGTACCTCTCCTCAACAGAATGATACGATCTAAAAAGTTGTACATCATCAGAATGCAATCCAATTTTTGAATATTTTATTACAGAAGGTATGTCATTTATAAAAAGTAAAAACAGAATCGGACCAAGGTGACTTCTTTGCGGGACCACTGTAATTATTTTTCTGGTGGACACGAGCTAGAATGATTAAGGAATGTAATTTTAAAAAATACAAATTAATTTTTTTTAAATTAATGTAAAGAAAATTTACTGCAATATTGTGTATATTTACTTTTTTGGTACAATCATAGCACTCACACATTAATATATGTATGTATGTGTATACATATGTACATTGGTACACACATATGAAATCGGAAAAGCTTTTGCAAACAAATAATTTTTGTGTAACAGGCAGTTGTCTTTGCTTAGAAGAAGCTCACTACAAGTAGATTTCTGTGATAACACCCAGCAGAATATCGAACATTGTTGCGAGTGGACAAATTAAGAAGAATCTGAGGCGTGCAGGGAATCAAGTTATTAAATAATTTATGTATTTCATAATATATAATATATTAAAAATTTAGTATTTTTTTTTGATTAACGCTTAATCCACAACTGTTTTTGAACTAGAGACCAGTTTTCATTGGTAAAAGTTTTCTGTTTGGAGATTAAAGCTGCTTTTTCGGTGATCAGCGCATCGCCGCATCTTCTCATCAGTCTTATCCTTATTTTTCATTACATACAAGGAAGCTTGGCTTGCATAGCATAACTCGAAGTCAAAAGAAGATTCCAGGTAGTTTATGAAATGTATACATACTAGCTATTCTACAGCTTTACTCTTTATGGATTACACATAATCTGCCCAATTGCGTTCCTGCAAACTTTCTTCTATCAAGCTTTACTATGTGTAAGGCACTGATGCTCACCGTCAGTGAACTAATAATACCTTATTAGTGTGACTTTACCATCTTTCAAATACTAAATGTTTGCAAAACGTCATATCTTGGAAAAGACCCAGAAAATAAAAACCGACACGCACTGCTTATGGTCGTTTCAAAATCTGCTTCCGAAGGAATGAAGCTGCCTTTACGCCGAAATATTTAGATTTGGATCCCTTACTTACGAAATAGTGTTAACGGAAATCTCTCTTGCCAACAAATGCTACTTCAGTCTGAGTAGGCGAATGAGCAGGACACCCCAGCCAGATGAGAAGACCCTTAGAGTAATCGAGAGAAAGATTTTTCAAAAGAATTATGGCTGTTTAAGTCATTTCGACGACAAATACTACAGACAATGGAACGGTGAGCTCTATGAGTTTTATTAGGACGTTGAGATACAGCAAAAAAATACGGATTTAACGGCTCCACTGGATAGGTAGTGTTAAGCCAATGAATTAAGGCGTTTAGCCCTGAAAGTGTCAATTGGTGAAAAGCGTTGAAAAGACCCAACGGAAAAGGACTTTTGTGCTTTTGATGTTTACAATTGGCGCCAGTTAGCGAAAGTCAAATAGACTTATATTGCGGTCGTCCAAAATCACCTGAAGAAGTAAGGAAATAAGTTTATCAGGATGATAGTTTTACAAAGTATTACGAGGAAAAACGCTTTGATAGTCAGTGTTAGTCCACTTCTTCATATAATAGTCAACCATATCAAGATCTATAAATCAGATTCAAATTAAAATATTATTAAATAGTTTTAAGTAAAGTGGAAGCTTTTAGCACATTTCCAAATAAGAAACACGAAATGTCAATAAAAAGCTAAAGCAAACATTAATTTTTAGAGCAAAAATTATAGCAATAAAATGTATTTAATTGTATAAACGAACTTTACAAATTGCATGCGCGAGGTCAATTAAACTTACCAAATTTATTTCAAAGCAAAAAGAAAAAATTTGCAAACATATATAAGTAGTAGTTATAGTACCGACATATTTATAACTCTTTTACTTACAGTATTCACGTATGCAAATAACATTGTATTCATTTTATAAATACCAAGTGCATTTGCACGAATGTGGCCAAAAAAACACGCATAAAATCTCCAATTAAATGTGTTTATATTTTTTTCTATGCCATGTGAGTAATTGTAATTACACTTCCCTGTAACTGCATTGACACTTTTGGCGCATGCGCTATCAAGCCGAAAATGGTAGCCTTGTAAACAAAATCAGAATTCAAAACAAACAGCCACCTGCAATGAGTAGACACAATAGAATAGCAACAAAACAAAAAACTCAGCAATTTGACTTAGAGCATTGAGGCAGTAAAATACTAAAGTAGTCAAACGCTGCTAATGTCATTAAAGAAATAAGTATTTACTGCTGTCGGCCAGTAAATACTAACACTAACCTTCAAAGGTGTTACTGGGAGCGTAAATACAATTTTCACAGTCACTCGTCGTTTTATAGTAATAATTAACAAATAGCTTATTGTGTAATATAATTAAAAAAAAAAACAAAATTATGGAAGGCTTCTGAAAATTACTTACTTAAACAAGGTGGAAGGCAATTTTACAGTTTTTATTATGTGTTTCTGGCCAACAGCTTTTAGCTTTTATATATTTAGTACCAGTAGCTGACCTCGCTCGGTGCGGGTGTGAAAAGGCAATCATTCATAAATTTTTAAAGTAATTAAGTTACAAAGTGAACGAAAGCAAAGGGCAGTAATTGAGTGCTGGCTTCATGCCTAGTGTAGTGAGAAGTTTCCATAAATGTTTTGTGATCAGTAACAGGGAACACTGCGTGCTGTTAAGTAAAGTAAAGATGTTTCTGATCACTCTACCAGTTCCCTATGGCGTCCAGTTAGGCGTTGCAAGCAGAGTCGGATTCTTGAATGGTGTTCCGGGTAGAAAACAAAGCTGAAAGAAAATAAAGTTGGGCAATATTAAAAGTCGTTATTGACATCCTTTGTCGCGAATGGGTTAGGCGCCAGGGCTTGTCGTCATATGTAACCTGTTATCCTTTTTGAAGTGACGATTTAGTGGTCCCTCCTTAACTAAGGAAGCTTATTGGAAACTAGTCAACAAGGTGCAAATAACCGATGTGTTCTGCATAAACACTACGCCACGCCAAATGTAGCTTTAAATGCTTTTTGGATATACATATAGCCCTTAGATCAGGAAGGACGACGGACAGCGGCCCTGCAGATTTAAAAATATCCAACTTAAGCCCGTTGAGTATAATTCTGTTCAAATGAAACGAAAAAAGATACGATTGTTATTTATTATAAAAATCGCATTTATAGTCCGAGTTGTTTCTTAGTTAAGTTATGTTATGTTATGTTATGTAATGTTATGTTATATTATGTTATATTATGTTATGGTGTGTCATGTTAAATAACGTTATGCTCTTTTATGGTATATTATGTTGTTTTTTGTTATGTTATGTTGTATTATGAAGTGTTGTGTTATGTTGTGTTATGTTATGTTATGCTGCATTGTCGTGTGTTTTTATATAACGTGATTTGACGTCATGTGTTGATCTGATCTGATGCGAGATGGGATCATATGACATGTTATGTGTGATGAAGTGATGTGATCCGTTAGCCTGTTGCAAACCATTTCCTAACATATAATTAACAAACGAGTACATAAAGTGTCTGACAATTCTAAAGCAACAAAATTCAAAATAATATTGTTTGCAACTTAAGTATATTTATATACTTTTAATATTTTTTATTTGTAATATAGTTCAATCTATAATAGAATGCATTTAAATACATTTTTCAAACTTTGTACAAAGTTCACTAAAATTAAATTCCTTAAATTGATCCAAAAATCTGAAAAATTGGGTTTATATGGTTTTTGTTAAAAATTATTGGATATTTAATGAAGGAAAACACCATAGTCAAAGGTTGTATAGATTTTTATTCAGTAAAATTTCAATTTCGATTACAAAAAACATTCGACTTGCATCTTTAATTTATCCGGAATATTGCGGAAATCGATTGACGTCTTACGATTTGTTAAATTATTTTGATTATATCTTATAAAAGTACCGAATATTATATAAAAGAAGTGCCAACTAAGTATTATAAAAAATAGTAGTAATTCACTTTAAGCTTTAAGTTTAAATTCTTTGAAAAAATTTCACAACTATGTTTTTTCTACAATTGAAAGTTCTTAAGTATTTATTTGTCTAATGATTTTTTTTATATCAGACGTTCTGCTGGTGGAAATCAGTTAGTACAAAAAAGTGGTTTGTTTGTCCTTTGAAATTTCTTAGAATATCAGTTCCCATCGTGACAAATATTTTAAGTATTTCCATGAGAATATCTTAAAATATATAACGAAAATTTCGATTTAATTACCAATAAATTAATGACCAAAATTATACATCATGTTTTTACCCGATTACCACTAGTTTTTCCCCTCATGTACTTTTAAGTATTGAGGGTTTACGTGCAAATGTTACAATAATAACTTATTCATGTTTTATTCAAAGGAGTAGCTTTGCAACTCTGACAACATTAGGAGTATACGACTTTTTTATTACAATGAGAAATTCACAAAGATATACCAAATACCAAAGATTTATTTTATCACGGTTTAGCGCAGTCGTTAATTCAGTATTTAAACTTATAAACGACTTTAAAGTTATTAGTTTCTGTGACCTCAGCTAGTGTATACATATATACATAAATACATATGTATATGTATATTATACAAGTAAAGTCAATGCACTTTGGCACTACCAAAAGCGATCAATTGTAGTTTTTAATATTTAATATTGCAGAAGTTGTTGTTGTATAATTATAGATCATCACCAAAAAAGCATAACATGATGACAAATATGGCAAACTATTATTCGTCATTTCCTTATGGTGCAACAAAATTTTACTAAATTTAAATATGTTTCTTAACTCTTTATAATTCTAAAAGGAAATATTTTAGAGACTAGTATCGTTTGAAATGTCATATTTTTCTTATTTATCACAGCATTTATACAAGTTACTAGTACTTGATCTAACATTCTAAATTAACACATTGTTAATTTTGAAATAAAATTTTACTTAATCAAATACCACCAAATGCACCTTGACCTGTCGGTTTTGTACAAATAAAGCCCGCACAAGTACAAATTTGTAATAAAAATAAAAAACAAAAAAGAAGTAAGAAAATGTAAAATAGAAGAATGGGCACATTTAACCCACGTGTGTTTGTTAGATAATAAATATGTATATATGCACGTATGTATTTCTAAGTTTTCTTTGTTTGTAATAGTATGTTGCGCGCATATGTTTAAAAGGTCAGGCTGCATTCGTAAATTTCAAAGGTTTTATTTTTGGTCTCTATTCAGCTGCTGCATAAGATTCTCCAATTTTTAGCTAAGACTTGACTTACGATTACAGTGATGTGATAAATAAGGGAAATATACTAACACTCATTTTATAACAAAGAGAAAATACAAATTAAATCTAAAGAGACTATGGCAAAACCGCTCTCAAAAAAGATGAGCTAATATTAGCGTTACTTTTTGGTATTTTCTGGGTCCATGAGGTCTGACTCTCTTTCTGGGTGCAACGGTCATGTAAGAACCTCTACGTTTTTGTAGTTCATCGAGAGGAAACACGGAAGAGCTTCTAAAAACTCTGTCACGTTAATATTGACAGGTCACTACAGAGAGTCACCTGATAGGACACTTTGATAAGCCGAGAAGCAGAAAACCTATTTTCATCCCGAATAATGAAATAAAGTAAAATTCATTGCGTTTCGTTTATTTATCACAACATTGTACTGCTGTAACATACATAATTTCTCAATAATATAAACACTGAAGAATTGGTGCAACAACAAACGCCAGGTGCAGAAAAGTTGTTAATTATTTGGGTTTTTTTTCGTTCCTCTTTCTTAGAATGTCTGGGCTGCTATATAACCTCAAAAATATATTTTGCTAGTTTGAACAAAGTAACATATGAGTAAACAAAAATAATGAACCAATTTCAAAGCAAAACAAACACATTTTTATATCAATATACCATTTCTGCAGTACTTCTTCCCTTCCTGAATCCGAATATGATTTTATAATAATAAACAATACGTTGTGTATAAACCAAATTTCGGGTTTTAAAGTTGGTGCTGGTTAAATACCAACAATCAACCTGGACTTACACATTGTTGAAACTTCATTGATGGCTCCAAAACTGACTTTGGTTCAGATACTGAGGTTTTTATAGACGATAATGGCGATAAGCTTCAACTTTCTCTTGAGAAGTATGATTCGGAATTCCAGGCCATGGTTTTTGCAATCTCAAGGTCATTAACTTATTGCCGGAAATAGTTGGAAGAGAAGAAGTTTACGTATCTTCTGTGACAGCCAAACTGCACTCAAATCATTGATAAGCCCTCTACATACTTACAATTCAGTTTGGCAAAGCAAGTCTCGACTGGGTGAATACCTTGCTCTGCGAGTTTTCTCAGACCAGTTAGCGGACGACATATGGTACTATTCGGTGCCTACTTTCCTTGCATTAAGACCTGGAACGATAGGCTTACAAAGCAAATTCATCTGTCTTAGCTGCACTGAAGAACTAGAACTATGTAAGTGTTAGGCATTTGGTAGAGATGTGTTCAGAGATGAACACCTTAGCTCTTGGACTTTCAATAATTTGATTACATTTATTCGTAAATCGTGCAGATTTAAAGGCAATATTTTGATCCCGGTTTCGAAAAAA
This sequence comes from Philophylla caesio, assembly GCA_963971545.1. Lineage (NCBI taxonomy): Eukaryota > Metazoa > Arthropoda > Insecta > Diptera > Tephritidae > Philophylla > Philophylla caesio. The sequence continues at coordinate 79,371,712 of OZ020609.1, read as the reverse complement.
AAGCCAGTTTCTTTGTTTCAAATCGTAGGAAATATTAAGTTTTACCCAACTTGTTCCAATAGATACCGAAAAACAAAGTTTTTGCATTTTTCAAAACTTCCGTTACATGGGAGGTGGGCGTGGTTATTGACCGATCTCGACAATTTTCAATACCAACCCTGTCTAAAGAGCAATCTATGTACCAAATTTCATTAAGAAATCTAAATTTTTACTCAAGTTATCGTAAACACGGACAGGCGGACGGACAGACAGTCAGGGCTAAATCGATTCCTGTTTTCATTCTCATCATTTTGATAATTGTACATATGTATATCAATCTTGATTGTTTTTGCCTGTACACGTACGCTCGGGTATAAAAATCAAAGGGAAACACAAAAAAAAGACAATGATGTAAACTCTTGTCATACTCGAAACCTACACAGCTAACAATTCGAGTACATTGTTGCATGCGGCTGCGCAGCATCTGCTGCATTGCCAGTCGAGCTTGAAAACAAAGCGAATGTCTAAATACATACAAACGAGTATATATATCTTGTGTAGCCGATTGTTAGCGAGCTGTGTTTATACAAGCTTTTCATCGACGGCTTGGCCGGGTTTGTTATTTAGTTGGTGAGCGTAGCTTTAGCGGTAGAGCCGCCGCTACTTACCAACTTGCCATACATACATTCATTCAAGTCAGAAATCAAACATGCAATGATGGTAGCGCAGCAAGTGGATAGTAAACTTGGTTTTTTTTTTTTGGCTGCAACTAATTTTTTATGCTGAGCGATCAGTTGCCTACTCGATGGTCGTACGCGCGGTTCACTGAACAAACTTCTCGGAAACAAAGCAAATCGTGCTGAATCGCTTGCAATTAAAATCAATTGACTTCTGCGAGACAGTGCATGGAAATTTTGCATTTATTTCGGGAGTTTTGTGAAATCTTAAATAAAAAAATAACAAAACTGGAAAATATACGAGCATAAGAGTGGTTGCTACTCGTCAATGCTTAAAATTAAAATAGTTTTGCAAGAAAACATTTTCGTTCGACAACAAATGAAACGAAAAAGCAAACATCAAGTAAATAAAATAAAATGCAGCAATAACAATCTGACGCAAGCGTAGATCGAAATGCACCGACCGATCGCCATGAAATGCATACAAATGATGATTGAGTGAAATGCCAGAGAGTGTGTGATATTCACAGCGCATGCTTATATAACTGTATTTATGATTTGTGAGCGCAAGAGTGAGTTTTTTTTTTAATTTTCAGTTATTAAAAGAAGAGTGCTTTTTTACATATTTGTATTTTCTTATCGTTATTTCGCTGCCCCTTTAACGCTTATCGCTGTAATAGTTTGACTCAGCGCACGCTTATCAGTTGTGCTTTAGAAAATTGTACACAAAAAATTAGAAACACTACAAAGTAAAATAAGTATGTCGCCCGCTATTGAAGTCAGCATTTATACGTTGCTGAGAATGGCATTCGTTTGGCAGCTACTTTCGTTCGGTGTCTATTTGGTGGGTCTATTGGCCATTGCGACATTCTTCTTTGACAATTTCAAATCGGTTGTATCAATGGTGAAAGCGATATTGGAGCCATACTTCCAGCCGCAGCTGCCGCAAACTTTGGTGGACAAGTACGGAAAGTGGGCAGGTTAGTGAATTTTTATTTTATTAAATTTACTCAATTTGTTTTATTCGAAAATCGAATTTAATTATTAGCAGCGAACAGATTTTTACATGCATGTAGCATATGTATGTAAAGTTTTCAAGGAAGCGAGATTATTAGGATAAAGTGTAAGACTTTAGAGCCATAAGCAACAAATATGTCCGCGAAAATGTTGTAAAGTGAATTTATGTAAAGTGAATGTGAAACCTTCAGTCTTGTAAACCAAAAAGTTGTAAAAATAGTGAAATAAAGGTTGAGGTCAAGACAAATTCATAAAAGGTGGTGTTGTTTAGAGCAGCTAATTAAATTTTTCTCTTTCTGTGGAACTGTGTATTAATTGAATGTTGGGCTTAAAAAATTTTAAATTTATTGAATTTTACTCTATCAAAAAAAAAAAAAAATTATGAACCATCTGATTATGTTTTAATTCTGAACTCTAAAAACAGCCCTCAAAAAATTACAAATTTAAAATTTTATTTAAAAAAAAAACACCAATTGAGATTTCGAAAAACTGGTAAATCTAGAAAAGTGTATCTGCATGGCTTTCATGCCATGCTAATATCTAGTCATTCTTTACACTTCTCAAAGAAGGCAATTTATATATCAATATTGAAAACTGTATCTTTAAATTTTTCATGGCCATTTTCCGAAATTAAAAAAAAAACCCAATTTTTTTAGAACAAGACTATTACGAAGTTTAAAATATTATTTTATAATCATTCTGTCGTACGACTCATGTTTCATATTGTTGAACTAATTTTGTTATCAGTCATGACGTTGCTCAAGTAAGGTTCACGTAAACTATAAAAACTTATACAAACATGTTTGTAAAACCAGCTAAATTTAAGAATTTTCATAAAAGACTCAACAACCAATAGTTTTTCTAGCTTAATAATTTTTTTTACTTCGTTCGGTTAACAATAAATTTAACAACTAAACTACACATTAATTTTAATATAGCATTAATAAATGTTATGAAGTTGTATTAAGCCCGATCACTTTATTTAAATATTCCGAATGGATGCGGTGTATGCGCCACCAACTACGGATTTTGAAATTAGTGAAATACGTATATGTTGTTATAAAATATTTTTACATTTTATTTTTTTTCCATTTAAATTTCGTGCCCTGAAAACTGTTGTAATCGCTTTAATTTTTGAATTAAATCCAAAACATAAGTGACACATTTTTTGACTAGTTGGCAATCGGTTAAACCTGTTTTCAAAAATTGTTTAAACAATTTAACGGTTAGATCCAAGGCATAATAAAGAGGTAATACCAGTCAAACAGCTGCTTCAATTTTTCCCTCGTCTTTTATTAACATGTTTGGTGTTTGATCTTGTTCTTCACTTTTCACGGGCCAAAAGGCAAAAACAAATCTAACAAATTAATTATTGAGAATTTTACTAAGTTCGAGGCCAGTTTATGAAAGATTTTGTTTGGAAAACCCAAGAACAGTTTTACTGGTATAAGTTATACATAGCTGCTATTTCCTTTCCAAATTTAATTTGAATTATTGGCATAAGGCAATTTATTTGCGTGTCAAACGATAGAGGTTTTAAAAATATATTGATTTGAAAATATGTTAAGAGCATTACCACCTATTCAAAAATTATAAAATATAAACATGTGTGTCAAACAAAAAATAATTGAAAAGCTTTATGCCCGAATTCAGAAACTCAAAATGAGGTAGAGATTATTGCTTTTCCTGCCTTTCACGTTTTTTTTTTCTTTAAGTTTTATTTTAATTTTTTAAGACCTGCTTATCACCAGGTCACAATTTAGAAACTTTATTTTGAGACTATAGGCCTTATTTTGAAACTTATGAATGCCAACTGGTCTTAAATTCTGGCTTAAAAAAAAGTTCAATTGTTATATATTTCACAATAAGGAGTTCAATTAGTTTTTTTTCTTTTTGTTGTTGTTGAAGTTTCCGAAAGCGTAGGAATCTACTGAATTTTGGATTGTCTTAAAACCAAACTTGAAAAGGAATGACGATAAATCTTTCCAAAATTCAGTAGTTTAGTTAATGTTTAGTTGAAAAATATTTTTGAGTCGGGTTGTCCAACTAAGAAGTCGTTTAAATTATTTGGTGTAAAATATTAAGGGATTATATAAGATACACTTATGTTGGTTACATTTTCTTAAAGTATATCCTTTTGAGTTTATTTCCTCCAAATTTCATACAAATTTGAGCACTAGAGCCAAAGTTACAGCTGTCAACAGCGCGTTCCTCCCGAATGCACCCAAGTATGTGCAAAACTTTAAACGCGGTTATCTAAATATTATGTTTTTCAAGGTGACCTATCCTATCCTATCGATATAAAAAAACCGAATTTTTAGACCTTCAAAAATTTAACTTTTCAGTAAAATCATCATCATTTGTGTGAAAATGTGTATTTCGCTAAATCCCTCGTTCAAGTACGGCGTTATGATATAAACTAAAGAAAACAGTTGTTTTTTTTATTGCAGATGGACTATTGCCTACTTATCATGCTCACCGCAAAGCGTGTAAGAAAAAAAGTGTATTAGCACAACAGCTGTAGTGCCAACAAATGGGCACACTTTTAACTCAAAAATTAAATTAAACATCTTCAGACATATTTATACGTTAGCGCTGCGTATAATTAATAAAAAACACAACTCCAGTCTTTGTCAAAAAAAATATTTCAAAAAACTGATTTTTTTCAGAGAATAAGTGTATGTATATAAATAACCCCTTAAGACGCACTCTAATACCAAATTAAAGAAAGTTTGTTTTATAATAATAAATAATAAAGATACTCATTTTAATTCAATTAAAAACACAATTTTTGCAAATCAACATTTCGAAAAAATTACGTGATGTGCAAATCGTGCAGGGACGAAATTGCAGAAGAATATCCATTTGCAGCAAATTCACAAGCATTTTATTGTAGTAAAATTTTATGAGTTTCAAAACTACATACTCGAAAATTGTCTAAAAATTTTGATTCAAAATCTTGGAAATTAAAAAAAATTTGGATTTATTTTAGTTTCAAGCAATTTTGTTCAAAATTTTCAAATTTTTTATCGAAATTTGTAGAAAATGTTTTAGTATGTAGTAACTACATACATGCATGCGTACATACGTTATTCAATTTGAGTACAATGAATTTTTAACAATTATTTTAGAGTCTAGTGTATTATTTTCTGAAAATATAAACAACGAAGATTTTTTAGAATATGCAGTTTTTCCGAATAGAAGTAGACCATGACCATATTCTTAGCTTTCGCGGAGCTATGATTCAAATATCCTTACTTTAAATAACACTTAATATAGTAAATATATGAGTTTCCCTTTGACAACAGTAAACTTATTTCAATTTGATGACTTGTTTATAATTAAATACTTTTATAAGATCACAAGTGCACCTTAAAGTTGGCCACGTATACCTAAACTGTTCAACCTTAGTGCCAAGCTAATAATATTGAATTTAGTGGTATTTAAAGATAACTTAAGTATAAATATATGTATGTGTATGCCTGCATTTTTAAAGTGGCTCTTTAACTTTAATACGAAAACGGAAAAGTTTAACATCTAAAACATCAGTGAAACCAGAAAAATAAGACTCAAAAACCGGCATGCGCGTAACTGAACGCCCTTGGTAGCCTAACTGGCCCTGTAATTGCTTTACTTTTTGGGTTAACACGCACGTTTTGCCTACATTTTGAAGATGTGTATACATATATATACTCGTACATACATAATTATGTATATAATAATGTGTCAATATTTTGCATAAAAAACTAAAAACAATCAGCCAAAAAGGGCATTATAAACAAAATTTAAAAAAAATATTCTTATTCGCAAATTGCTTAACAGGAAACTAAATAAGTTACCCTTGAATGCCTAAAGTAAGCAACCCGAATGAAATAAAACAGATTGACTTAAATTATAATTTAAAAAAATTTTAAAAAATGAAAGTACATTTTAATAGAGAATAAAAAGAAATACTTATAAAATCGTTAATAGAATTCTTTGAAAACGAATTCAATTCATTAATATTTCAACAGTTGTATTTTTTTGATGAATGAATTGCCAAACAAAATTTGTTGTAATACAAACTGCTTTATACTCTAATGAGCACCCGCTAAAAAAGAACAACAACAACTTAAAAGTGCTTCAACAAGCTGGCGTAAATATAAACATGCTCGCATTTAAACATTTCATTGTGGTTAAAACCCCGCAGGAAAGTGATTGAGCAGTTTTGATTTTATGAATTTGTTATGGAATATATGCGATTAATTGTAGAAGTCTATAGAAAATTGGGAGTTGTATTCAGATTATAATCAATTTACTTAAGCATCAGCTGGAATGACAGACATAATTGTTCACTTCAGATGAATGAAAGTGTATTCAAAACTAACGGAAGCAAATTTCTAGGTCAGTTTTCTTTTTCTGACCGTTTTATTAATTAATGTAATTTGAAATTTGGTTCTTTTCACACAATTTACACTTTCCAAAGTATATTTAACGGTTTCTGAAATTCAAGTTACTATTCGGAAATACATTTTATAGGTTAAAAATCACTGTTTACAGTTTTTGAAATATATTTTACGATTTCTATAGTTCAACTGAGTTTTCCGAAGTACAGTTTAAGAATTCCGAAACATCATTGACTACACTGAAATACAATTTACAGTTTCAGAGGTATATTTAACACTTCCTGAAGTACTGAAGTGTAGTCATTTAGTACTCTGTTAATAAGCCAGGAAGTAAACCGTAATTAGTCCCGCAACAGGCATGATGCCAAACTAATTCTTAAATATTCCTAAAAAGTGATGAACTAGTCCCGAAAAGGGACAAGATTAATAGTATTGAGTTAGTCTCAAATTATTCGGAATTAGTCTCGAAATTATTCGGAACTCGTCCTAAATAGGTTCTAAAACTGTCACGAAATTACACTGAACTAGTCCCTTAATGGTCCTAAAATTATCAAGATCAAGTTCTCAATTGGTAGATCGAATAAATATTGCGCATCACGCAGGATGTTTATTCGTTTTTCTTCGATCAGCTGATTACTGCAACCTAATTTTGAAATTATTAACTTATCTATTGTTATACTGTATCTGTGGTGAGTATTGCTGTGCCTAAAACTTGATTGAATATACGTCAAAGAACCGACAAACCTTCATACATACATTATTTCCTAAAATCGCTTTGCCTGAAAATTTTAGGAGTACTGAATATTCTACTTAGCTTTAAAAGAATTTGAATATCCGAAGTACACAAGAAGCGTTATAAATTTTTTGTTGTGTTGATACAAATTATACCAATCTCGGGAGCTGGGAGGTTTACTCATAAAACTAAAAATAAAGCAAAGTAATCACTGTACCTAATTGAGGGAAAGTGAAACACTTCAATATCTATTAATTTCCTGCTGGGTTACATTTCTTACTATTAATGGTTTTTTGCTTTTTTTTATATTTTTGTGCTAATATTTGCACGCGACTTATAATTACGTCACAGTGTTTTTTACTCTATCGTTATATAAAACTTTCCTTATTGTTGTTCTTGTTGCAGTAATTCACCTGCCTGTGACTGCGAACATACATAATATAAGTAGTAAACAAACCACAGCTTCAGACATCAACAACGCCCCGAACCGGCTTAGTGTCTAGCCGGCTTGTTATGATTGTCAGCTGGCCAATTCGCTCTTGTTTTTTGTTGTTATTAATATTTTATAGCGTTTTGTTTGGAATGTTGATATTTTTTTTGTGTTTTTTAATTTACTATGATCTCGTGAGTGATTGGTTCATGCGAAATGCACGCAAATTAGTTTCGATTTCTGCTGGTCTAACTAGTGAATATGTAATGAGATAAATGTGCATTTATTTTTATCTTGCCTTATGAGACGGTGCCATGTCATATCAGTTTGACTAAAATAAAAAGAAATGCTTGCTGATCTTTAAAGGCTCTGAATTTGTCTTCTCCGTTGTGTTCTAAAGTGACCTTGCTTTCATTTTCCGCAAAAATTTGGGGATCTTCCCAGAACTGATTCGTTTTGTTAAAAGAAAAAGTTTCGTCACGGCCATTGACAAAAGTGCACAAATATCTGTGCAAGTTTTCGATGTAATTTGTTTTAACTCAATCAACCATTTCGATCAACAAATGCTTGTTGGGAATCATGCAAAATTCCAATTTTTATCCTTTTAAAAAACATCGTATTCCACATATTTTTATATTAAATTATATTGGTATATAATGTAAAAAAAACTGAAGCCGACGAAAGAATAATTAACTTTCATAATCGACGTAATTCGAAATTCTTAGATGTAGCCTTTCTGATTTGGAGTGCTCGAAGCACAATGATTGACTTAGATTTAAGCTGACGCTCTGATGAATGTAGCTGGGTTAGTTGCAGCAATTCTTCTTATGTCAAAATATAAATTAAGTGGAGAAGGAAGCAAACAAGATTGTTCTAGCAGGGAATGAAGACAAAACAAACTATCTCCTGGCAACAAAGAAAAAGACAGGTGCTAGTTTGGGCTCGGTAGGCAACTAAAAAGCAGAATCCTCTTCTCGACAAAGAAAACTCTCGCTCGACAAATCTTTCTGTGTGCGCCCCCGTTTATATGGCGCAGAAACGTGAACGATGTTGTAGGGAAAGCTTTCGAAGCTTTTGGGAGAAATGATCTTTGCTAGGCCGATTAGTACCATAGAAGATAGAATGGAATGTTTAACTGTTTGAGCTGTGATCTGGACAAAGTCAGAGAGCAAACTGGCGAAGTTTTTCACACAAACGGACAGTCGGTTGTAATGTCATAAGAAGAAGAAGAACGAAGTAGCAGTAAAAACTTTCTCTCTAGTTTTTCGGAATTTTCATTATTGTAACTCCTGAAGTAATTATTTATAGAACGCAGTTGTGCTAGCAAGAAATTAACTTGGAAATTGTATATAAATTTCGCTATCAATATGTATGTATGTATGTATGTATGTTGCTCTGAAATTTTACTTGATTATTACCTTGTTTGATCGTGAAAGAATCTTCTCTTACTACTACTTAGCAAAGTTATTTTCAATCGCAAGGACTGGTTTTTCTAATCACATAAGAGCCGTCAATGCAAGGACTTTTCCATGTGTTTTCGGTGGAGTTTTTTTCTGTCAAAAAAAAACGTTGTCAAAATGGTTTGCTCTCTTTAGACGTGTAGCGTTAAGTCCATTCTTCTTTGCCTATACAAATTACACGTTGACAAATTGCTAATTGCCTCAACTATGGCTCTCTTTGAACGTAGCTTAACTCTGTGTCGCTTATTCCTTGCCTCGGTGTGCAAATATTATTATTAGACGGAAGGTGAAGTTTTTCAATGAAGCTGTTTCTTATATTTATTTTAGTTTACTATTTACTTATACAAATTATTACATCAAGTAGAAATGAAAAAATGCATTTATGCCAACACACATACATACATATGTATTTCTTATATTCTTATATACATACTATGTAGGTATTACTTAATGGATTTTAAACATATTTTTATACCAACGCTGCTCAAATGCATCCAACCTTGTTCTTATTTACAAACTCAATGTGCATGCCAGATGTGAATTTATCAGTACAGTAATTGCTACTAGTGATCCCAAATGGCATATATAATTCAAAAAACGTTTATTAAGATTTTAAACTTTTTACTCAGAATCTTACGAACAATTTTTGTTATGCAATTTTTAACTTTTAAAAAAAATTTAGAATAATAAATCGCCGGTCTAAAGTTACGCATTAAGTTTTAATGTCACTTTGTCGAATTAAAAAAAAATGTACAAAGTAAAGCTGTTTTATTCAGATGAAATACATCGCTTTTCCACAACATCATCCCGTGATCGATCGTAGTTTTTTTTTATTATTTTTAGATAGACGTGCTTAAATTCAAATTTTCCATATTTCTCAAGTTGTTTTTAATAATTTTACCTATAGCTAAATTGTGCGCAAAAATAATATTTTGGGATTTAAAAAAAAGTTTTTGAAAAAAATTATTGGAATACAAAAATTACAAAATTTTAAATTTTTGTTAAGTTTTTTCTCGCCCGTAAATTCAATTATTAATAGAATTTTAAATTTTCAAAATTCTTAAAAACCAAAAATTTTAATTTTAAAACATTTATTATAAATTTTTAATATTCAAATTTTATTTATTCAAATGACGCTACACGCTTACTCGCGACTTTAAAGGGAACAATTAGCATTTTACTGTTAATTAGCCTAAACTAAAACTACGTACATATTTACTCAACGAGTTCGTAGCTACCATTTTCAGTAGTCACTTTGTATACGAAAATATTTATTTTTGCTATTTTCCATCTTCAATTGCAGTAATCACCGGTTCAACGGATGGCATTGGTCGGGAATATGCTAAAGAATTGGCTAAACAAGGCATCAATGTGGTGCTCATATCACGTACCAAGGAGAAACTCATGGCAGTTGCAGAGGAGATTGGTAAGCAAAATATGTATTTACGAGTATGTATAAAAATAAAATAATTAGCAAAAAAAAATTAAGTTAAATAACAGGTACATATGTTTGTCTGTATGGAAAACCCACTGATGTTTGTTTATTTCATTGTAGAAAATGACTACAAGGTGAAGACGAAATGGATTGTCGCAGACTTCGCCAAGGGGCGTGAAGTGTACGCGCATATTGAACAGGAATTAAGTGGCATACCCGTTGGCATACTCGGTAAGCGCTTGAATTTGTGCTTAGTTACATTTGGTATACTTACTATACGCATAAATACTTAAAGAATGAAGAAGTTAAAGACATCTTTAACGGTATGTATTTTACTAAGGTAAAGCGAGTTTTTTTTTTAATAAAAATATAAGTTACGTCACTATCAATAGGTTTAGTTTAAATTGTGTTTTGTGCAAATCTCGACTGTGAGTATAACTAGAATAGGTCGTTTTTCCGGGATCATTTTTGGATTAATTCAAAACTAGTTAAGGACCATTTCGGGACAGTTTCAGGATCTTTTCGGGTCTTCACAGCTCGGTGTCATTTCGAACCTGTTTTGGGACATGTTCTGTGAACAATTTGATTTTATTTTCAGAATTTTTCGGGACTAGTTCTGATTAATTTCGGGTCTGATTCACAAACTATTTCAGAATAATTTCAGAACCAATTCACGACTTTTTCAAAGCTGTTTTGGGAAAAGTTCTGCGTCAAATCAGGTCTATTGCAGGAGAATTTCGGAAAAGTTATCCGATTACTGCTTCGTGACTTGTTCAGCAGTTTTTTAGGAAAATGTCATTAAGCATAATTTCTGGATCGTTTAAAGACTTCGACGAGAACTTTTTAGCGCAAGTTCGCGATGTTCTTAAGAACCACTTCTGGACCATTCTTGAAGCTGATTCGGTGTCATTTCTAGGTAGTTCGGAACCAGTCGTATTTAAATACTGAACTATTTCTGAAGTTGTAATGAAAATCCATGAACAGATCTCGCCATAATTAATAAAATGAAATGAAATTACTGTTTAATATCGAACCCAGGATATTTTCGTATTTGTGTAAATCAGTCATCTAATACTTACACTGTGCCTTACACAGATATTTACACAATATATTTCCTGACTGTCTTGCGCCTTTTTTTTTGGTCGGTTTGACCGACCTATCAGGAGAAACCGCATAGATTACCTTCTGAGCTTCCCCTTCCCTTGCACTACAATTAAATAAATAACCACAGATGGATCTAACCATCAGGATAAACCTCTTGATATAAGACTTAAGCATCTTAAAACTTGTTCCGTGTCAAAAAATCAAATCTTCCTCTTTATTTATCTCTACCTCTTTTTGCAGTTAATAATGTTGGCAAAATGTATGATTACCCTGATGAGCTATCCAACATACCCGAAGATGTTGTTTGGGATTTGATCAATATCAATGTAGCTGCCGTCACTATAATGTCACGCATGCTCATACCGGAGTTGAAGAAACAAAATCGTGGTGCCATCGTAAATATATCGTCGGGCAGTGAATTGCAACCAATACCCTATATGGCAGTGTATGCAGCAACCAAACGATACGTCAAATGTTTTACTCAAGCAATCGAACGTGAATTGGCCGAACACAATATCACCGTACAGTGTGTCACGCCACTCTTTTTAGTCACAAAAATGAATCAATATTCAGATACAGTTATGCAAGGTGGTTTCCTTATACCGGATGTGAAGAGTTTTACACGCTCAGCGGTATTCACACTTGGTAAATCGGCCGAGACGACGGGCTATTGGACACATGGATTGCAGGTAATTTAATATGATTGCGAATTTAGACCAGTTGGCATTTGTTAGTATGAAAGAGGTCTTCTACCTAACAAATAAGTTAAGTAAATCGTCAGCTGTTAAAAATATAAATATAAGAAAAGAACGTGATAGCAAAGAAAATATCTCTTATTTATTATCTCATATTCTCACAGGATTGTACTAAAATAAGTGAGATTTTATGTTGGGGTCTCTAATAGAGTGAAAACTCTTATTTTATGCCAGTTGGCATTCATTAGTCTTAAAATAAAGATTTTATTCTTAAAATAAATTGTTATCAACCTGCTAATCACCGATCAGAAAATGAAGAAAAAAAAGATGTTAAAATAAACAAAAACCATAAACTCTAATTTTTAATCTCAAATTTAGAGATTTGAGACTATACCAAATTACAGGATACCTGCAAAAATCTCTAAATTTTCGTCAAGTGAAAAGGATGTGACAAAAATTAAAACTATGAATAAAAAAGGCTAGCATGTATGCAATCTAAGCAAATAATCAATAAATTATAGTCTAAAAATTTAAAACTTGAGTTTATGCCAAAACTTAATTTATTAGGTATAGTTTATTTGTTAAAGTTTAATATTAAGAATTTCAAATTTTAAACTAGATTTAAACAAATAATAATCAAAATATCAGTTGACCAGAGGATAATTAAATTAAATGCAAAACTACAGTATTATGAAACCATTTTTAGAAAAGTATGTACTCATATAAAAGAGTAAAATATTATTTTTTTTTTAACTTGTAAAAATATGACTAGTTGTGAACTATATTTTAACATTTCTTCTACATATGTTTAAATTTTGACTTTAATTGCATAATTTGTAGTTATATATATATTTTTTTTTTTTCAAATTTTTTAGTACTTCTTCATGAAACTCGGTCCAGAATGGCTTCGCATACGAATTGCTCATCTGATGACACGTCAACTGCGTCAAGAATACCTAATTAGCCATGGCAAAAACGCATAAAAACTGTGATGAAATGCATAGTAATTTAGATTTTTAAATTGTTTTAATACATTCGCATGTACATAATCATAATTCATTTCATACTTTCATTGTTATCATTTTAATATAAAAGCGTTAATACCGCAAAGAGATTCGTATTTTTAAGTTAACTTTCCTTCAAATGAAACCCAGTGAGGACTCAAGTTTGTATTTTTTTTTAATGACGCCTTTTAATAATCGAATATAATTAAAATAAAAACAACATACTATTTGTTTTTCAAATTTTAACTAACAAAATAGATTTTTTTTTCAGGTTGAAAAATTTAATCATTTAAACTAAATAATTTCTCAAAAGTATTGAGTACGTTTCGAATGAAAAGAAACTGGGCATAAGACGTTCGAGAACGTTGCAGTGAAAAGATAAATGATAACAAAATAATGAGTAACGCTCTCAAAAAAATTAGTAGAAAAATATCAACAACATTCTCAAAAAGAAAAGAACGAGAATACAAGTTTTGTGAACTTAACGCAAAGTTAGAATGTAAAATAGTTTCATGAAGATCCCGATAATTAATTCTAAGCCAAGGGAAAGCGGGCTGAAATTAGGTCGAACTTCCAATGTAGGAAACATCTAAGAACATTTGTAGCGTCGTTTTTTAATCATTTTAACTACTATTAAATGAATGAACAAAAATATTTTGATTGTCAAGAATTTTCTAGTGTTCAAAAATTGTAGAAAAATTCTTCATATTAATTCATATTATAAGGAATATGAGCGAAGGTGTTCATACTAGTGCTCCTGTCGTCGGTAAAGAAGCGATATTTTACTTATTTTCCTTTAATAATAATAATAATATAAGGAATATGTGTGTTTTTTGAAGATTCCCGTTTCGTTCTCTGTTAGATCGTTTTTTATACTTTTACATTACTCGCGACCTTTTTCCCTGTTTTGTACTTTGCAAGAGACTTTTATAACAATTATTTCTCTTAAAAAATCTTTCCGAAAGTATTGTTCGCATTTCCTTCTCTTTGAGAAAATTTCCCTATGTTTTGTTTTTATATAATTCCCGTTTTTAAAGTTTTCTGCAAACATTCTCGGAAATTTATTCTGATTTCGGTTAGGGTTTTAAAGCATTATTGGGAACAAAACTTTCAGAACGGCAATAAATTTCAATCACACCTTCTCTTCTCTCTACCTGCTTAAAATATGTTCTACTTAGCTACGTCAAAAATCTGCACAGCAAGAAGAATTAGTTCTATAGACAACCAGTTTTAGTTTTGCGTAGTTTTCTGTATGGGCTACAGTTCTAACTACCTGTAGGCTAAGAGCACAATCGGAAACATTTTTTTTGAGAATTTCAATTATTCTGCAAGGTCTTAAAAAACTTCCTGCATATACAACTTCCAATAATCAAGAGGTGTTCAGCTTTTGATTGCGGAACAAACCATAATCACAATTTAGAATTTTTTGTGTGTTGCTTTTCCATTGCGGCATGCTCAGACCGTCGAAGCCTGAAAATGTCTTTCAATTGCATAATGTAAATAATTGCAATATTTTTTTGCCAGTTCTCCTTTTTTCGCGTTTTGTTTTTATTTTAGCTTCGCCGGTCACCAGTCAGTCAAGACAACAAACCGGTTGATGGCGAATTGGCAAAGTGACCGCGCATTGGTTGCATTCGCTTTATGTACATATGTAAGTACATATGTTTTTTTTGTGTGTGAAAATTTGTATTGCTACAAGTATGTATGGATATGCTCGTATAGTTAGTTATATGTATGTACTTACAATGCGACTGGGCTTATAAGCATTCAAAGACATATGTATGTATGCACTTATACCCTCTGTTTACAAATAATAGCACAATCACATATTGACCTGATTGGACAATTTATTTTTCTTCTAATTACATAAATACATATTCCAATTAAAATAACAAATAACTACAAATAACCGTTGAAGTTTGACAACTTTTTCATAAATGATTATCTATATAACACTTGATCGACATTATTTTATTGGAAAAAACTGCCGAACACCGTCAGTAAAAAAAATATCGTTCAAAAGTCTGCGGTAGTTTTTAAACTCTTGAAATTTGCACGGTTTACGAAACATAATAAATATAAAGATTAAGAAAATTTTCAAAAAATTTTAGTTTTAAAAAAGTTTGTTGATTTTTTTAAAATTGTGTACAAATTTTGAAAAGTCGGTTTACTTGGCTTTTGTTAGAGTTTTCTGTACTTACATTAAAAAAAAAAAACATTTATTAAACAAATTGCTGCTTGTTGTAATATTTAGTGGCATTATAAATATGAATGGGGGTATATTTGTACTTAAAGTAAAATAAAAAAAATTGTCTACCCATTTAGTACAACCGAAATATTTAAAAATATTTTTTATGAGCATATACTACTCACAAACTTACAAACATGCATTACATGTACATTCACCATGTGCGCGCATGTGGTTTTTTTTTTGTTGCCAGACCTCTCCTCCTCCGTTATCGCTTGACTAAGCCGCATTTAGACTGAGTAAGTATTCGCATTATTTTGGCCGTCAGTAATATTTTTTGTTTTAGTACTGTCGGTTTCGCATTAACTGCAGACACTTTTTTCCTGTGCCTCATGAAAATTGCGTAATCTTCGGCGTTTAAGTCAGATATGTACATAGTATGCTTGTAAGTATGTATATGTATGTATGTATTCATGTAAATATGTAAACAAACTTGCGGTAGAGCGCCATATAAATGCATTTTTTCCTACATCAAAGCGTACACAAAACGTTAATGGATAAGATGAATATTCGTATCTGTTGCAAATTCGAATATAAATTATAAACTCGGGCATGCATTGGGGTCAGTGCGTTCATGGCGACGCAAGAATATAAAAATTTAAAGTCTAAAGTATTGAAAAGTTAATTTAATAAAATATGTTTAACTAACTGCTTCTTACATGCCAGTAAATTGCAGCCTTCATGCGATCGCTTTTGTTATTTTACCACAAAGCATCTCAAATTTTTAATCAATTTTTTTTTCTTTGAAAATTAAGAATATTTTATTAACAAAAAGTGCTTTAGGTTTCAAGCTAACTAAGCTAAAGTAATTTTGCAAGACAATGCCGAAAGAAATGTAATTTTTGTAACCCTAGGGGTGTTCTTTTTACATTTTTCCTCATATCTTCGACATTTTAAATTATAGTACATAGGAATGCAAACTCTGTATCGATTTTATTCTTGTAAATTGATAATTTTTTTGCCGATATTGACACTTTTATCTTAAAAAGAAACACTAACTAATGGCCGTTTACAACATCTTCGGTTAAAATTACCGGCGGTTAGCTACAATTCAGCTTACAATTCAGCGATTACTTATCTGACGGATGGTCTTAACCATCGCTTTAGTTCCGATTAAACGCTTAACCGGAGATGGTACAAACGGCCCTAAAAGGGCTACCTCGAATAAAATAACACATACTTTTTTTCAATTTCCGTGTCATAGCGATAAATCTTACGCTAAATTTGCATAGCTCCATCAATCCGTTTACACGTAATGTAATACTGCATAACATACTTTTGTCTCTTCATTCACTCTAGTTGTAACTAACAACCGGCCCGATATAATTATTTCCTATACAACCTCAACTTTGAAACCGTTTTAGCTTTTAATTGTTTTCTTATTGTTTAATATTTTGTTTTGTTTTAATACTTGTAAGTGTTTTGACAGCTATTTTCGATAAATTTCTGATTAAAATTAAAACTGGCAGATGATTCGCATGGTGAATCAGATTGAATCACCTACAAATGAGGTGATTCGCTCACACAATTTTATATGGCGAAACACATTGATGTGGAAATATAGTATAAGGATATTCAATATCGATATAGAATAAACTTAATTGCGGTATTTAAAAACTCGGAAAAAAATATTTTTATCAAGTGTTGAACGTTTCATATTTTAGGGGCAATTATCTTCCAAAAATCCTCGGATTTTAATTAACTTGGACGTCATGGTGACAAGAATTGAGATCTTGTGTGTAAGTGCCGCAATGAAGTATTTTTTCTTGTTTATAAAGACTTTTAAACAATTGAATTAAACGTTGTCAAAATCATCAATCAACTAAAAATATATTTACTTAAACTTTATATGAATTTTCTATTTCTGTTTTATTTCTTTAAATTCGTACATGTCTCTCCTAATGTCGCACTACAATGTCGGAAAAAACAATAAAAATATTAGAAACTTTGAGTTATGTTTGTATTATTGTATTAAACATATATACATATATGTATGTGTCAGCACATATGAAAATATTTCCATTTAATTAATTACACCGCTAATTGCTCAGAATTTTAGTGATAAGTGTTTCATCAGTGTATATAGTAAAACTATTTTTTTTCCCCAAATATACTACTAAGATATGGTAATTTTTTTAATTGAAACATTCTCGTTGTTAAAACCAGATTTTTTTTAAGTTCATTTGATTAAAATACTTAAAGGCCAATTAAATTTTGTATGCAATTGTCCCATCCATGACGAATGAAAATTTGGAAACTATCTCAAACATATGTATGTATGTATGTATAAAAAAATTCTACTATCCACAAATTCACTTCTTCACTTGTTTTATATCTAACGTAACATCAAACCAAAGAACTAAAATTATAAAAAAGCAAATGAAACTAGTTTAAGCGCAAGAAACTCAAGTACTTACTAGTATGTACTAACAAATGCTTATAAAACATAAGTAAATATGTTTATGCATGTGCATAAATTTTTATCTATTTTTCATCATCTCTACTCGTATTTTCCCTTCAATTTTTTCAAGCTTAATTAAACACTGAAGTTCAACTTTTGCTACGGTTTAAGAGATCTAATGTCAAGTTTTTTCACAGTTTACTGACTTTTAATGTCGTATTTTATCGCTCAAACGATTACCTAACTATATTTAATCAGATGTGACCTTCTCTTAAGGTAATTGTAAGTTCCTATCTCTCAATGCTCGTACATAAATATACACATACTGTGTTTATATTTTTAATGTACGTCTAAGTACAAGTAAGTATGTATGTATGTCTGTATGAATGTCTATTTCAGATAATGATGCAAGTAGTAAGTGAGTATTAAGGGAATTTGTAAGCAATTTTAGTTGTATAATTATGGCATTTGAGTTGAATAAGGATGAGATAAACTATCGGAATAGGTGATACTTTTGAAGGTATGGCGGCGATCTTGAGACACTTCGAATTCTTGCCAAAAGATACAGATCGACGGACTGCTTGTAAACAAGAGGGCTTTTAGTAGGCTCAGCGAACGTCGTTCTGAAATCCTCTTTGCCGATAATTGGCCGTGGGCGGTCTTGTAAACTGCTTCAAGTTACCAAGCCATAACTCTCAAATCTCACCGGACGCTTCCTGTTGTCGATCATCGCTGTACGACTAAATACATATGTTTCAGACCCGATGTACAGATACTGTAAGGAGGACGATGAGGTATAATCGTCTCAGGAGTACCTTCCCGCCTGCGCTGCTTTCGCCAGACTCAGGCTCTACGATTGCAGTTTATTAATAGACACGACCGAGAAGCACTCTACTCCCGAAAACTATCACAAAATAGTTCTGAAATGTTCCCGAAAATAATCTTGAAGTGGTTTAAAAAAAATTCTGAAATTGTATTGAAATTTTCCTTTATTGATCCCAAACTACTTACGAAATTTTCCCGAAATAGTCCTGAAATGATTAAAATCGGTTATGAAATTTTGCTGAAATATTCCAGAATTTGTAACGAAAATGGTCTCCAAGTGTTTTTGAAAAAGTCGTCATATTGTCTGGAAGTACTTTCGGAAAAGTCTTGGGAAGGTTCAAAAATAGTCCTAGATTGAACCCAAACAATTCCATATTTCTCCATCAAAACGTCATACATTTTTCCTTAAATGGTCCTGAAAATGTCAGGCAATAGTCCCGATAAGGACACAAAACGGTTCCAAAAATATCTCAAAACAGTCCCGAAACAGTCCTGAAGACTCTCCGAAATTATTCCAACCTTGTCGAGAAGTCCCGAACTAGTCCTGAAATAGCCTTGAACTTTCCACGATGCGCATTTGCTGGGTGAACGCAAATTTTACCCATTCCATTGTCTAGTTGTTCTAACAATAAAATTTTTTAAATATTTCTTACAAACACTTATATAAAATCAAAACAAAAACTCCGAGGCGACTTATTTCATTAACTTATTATGTAAATTTATATAGCCAAACAATAAAAATGAAATAGTTTGCTTTTAAAACCTCCATTGTAAAAGAAAAAAATTCAATCAATTAAAGCAATTTCAACCAAAAATGGTTCTAATTTTTTTCAATTTTGTATTCAAACTGAAAGTAAATAAAAATTTAAACTCCACTTAAATTGCTGGTGAAAGCGGCTGTTAATTCTCGATAATTTTCTAATTTTTTATGAAAATATGTTAATTGTTTTTTATGGTGCTAATTAAATAAAGAAAAAAATTAAAGCAAATAAAATGGAATTTAACTATCAAAATTTGTCAACACTTACCAATTTTATTAATTTTCCTAAAAATGAGTTTTACAAAGTACATTCAAAAATTTTTTAAATTTTTATTAATTATGTATCAAATATATATTTTTAATTACACCGACAACTTGATGCCTAGGAACTGTATACCTTTTTTCTGATTTCAAAAATTTCAAAAAATAAAATGCAATGCAGTTAATGTGATGTTTTGTTCTTTATTTCAAGGCTTTGTTTTTTTCTCATTCCACAAATACCCATTTGTTTTAATTATTCCTGTTTGCTGCTGTTTAATATTTCATAATATTATTAAGTTACTACAACTATGGCTTATATCAAATACCCTTATACATACAACTAAGAAAAAAAAATTGTAACAAATACGTTCCAAACATGGCTTTGTTGTTGTTGCTCACCATATTGTAAGTTCCACTTAATTTTTTGGATTAAAATTAAAAAAATTTTTTTTTAGTTTTCATATTTTTTTATACAATATACTTTTAAATAAACGCAATTTCTTGAAGTCGTTGACACAAAAGTCGGCTGGGGCTTTTATTTGTGATGAACTAAGTAATTGATGGACTGCGTCAGCTATTTTCCATTTGAAAGCTGTTTACTGATTTCCCATTTTTCAAATGTTTCCGCAAAGCAATGAGGTGAGTGGCAAAAGTGATGCTGAAGACAATTGATTCGAATTTTTCGTGCGATGTATCAAGGCTATTGATTTTATACAAAATGTTTGTACGCGACATCCAGGTAATCAAAAAATATAAACAAAGAAAAGAAAATAAACATTAAAAAGACCAAAATTGATTATTTTTCTAAATGTTGTGTAAACAACGAGTATATTAATGCAAGGCCAAAAATAATAATACCTACTCGTATGTACATACATACATGCATATGTATTTGAACACACACATATATCGATTTTTAGTTTTTGCACTTGTTTGCAATTTAGCAAAACTATTGACATGCAGTGAAACTTACCAATTTAATTTAATTTTTTGTATTGTAAAATTATCTCAAAATCCCACGTTCCACGCAACACCGCAGCTTCAATAGCATCCCCACTGCTATGAATTGACGTCATCTGTAAGAGGAAAATTCAAAACAGAAATTACATACTTAGTTCATACTCGTACATATACATATGTATGTTCGTATGTATATTTGTTTGTTTATTCAAACGTTAGAGATTAACGAAAATGTAAATAATAAGTTAAGTAATATATTATTACTCGGTCCAAATTTTCAAGTACATTTAACATATGTATGCCTAATTATAAAAATATTTTCAGATTCACTTTACAATTTTATTGCCTTCATTTTCCGTTCGAGCGTAAACAGCCGAAAATTATTGAATTCTAATTGTGTTTTTTTTTCGACAACAGTCCAAATGTTTTATAGCAATTTTAGTACATTAAAATGGAGAAGAATTGTTTCATTTCTTTAATTTTGCATTATTTGCATGGCGCTACAACAAACTGAATTAAAAGAACGATTGCCAAAATCCATTAATGCACTTGAAATGGCAAACAGATGGTAACCATTATGGGGAGTTTTTAAAACCTACATATATACACAAAAGTATTTTTGTGTTATGTAAATGCTTTACATACATACAAACATAGTGCCCACAGAAACAGACTGTGGGATGCCGCCGGAGGAAATACTTATATCTCCAGATTTTTTGCAGGATAAAAAAACTGAAATGAAAGGAATAAAGTAAATGCTACCGCAATCAATTATCTGACGAGTTTTGAAAGAGGTACCTAGGCGTGTTATGAAGTCTGCGCTACAGTCAAATAAAATGAAATCCAGCAGCTGGGCGTCTATTGAAACTAGTATTCTTTCTAACCGTTAAGGGCCTGTGAAACTACAGTCGGATAAACTTGCAAACACCAAAGTCTAGGAAGTTCGTTCTTTAAGACCATCTTCCCAGTCTAAGTCAAATCTCTACCGATTAAAAATTACCAGCCCATGGGGCACAACACGAACATGGATTTCGCCCTTACCGAGTGACTGTACGTTTCTAGCTAGTAGAATGTAATAATACTTAATATTTCTTGGCAATTTTGTTCGATTTTTTTTTTTTGGAAATATTAGCATTTATAATCTTCCTGTGGCCGCTGTGGTTGAGTTGGTAGTCGTGCGTGCTATAACTTGATATGCCGGTGAGTTCGAGGTTCGAATCTCAGTCAGTGCAAGCAAAATCTTAATACTAGAAAAAGTTTTTTCTAATAGCGGTCACCCCTCGGCAGGCAATGGCAAACCTCCGAGGGTATTTCTGCCATGAAAAAAGCTTCTCATTAAATACATCTGCCGTTCGGAGTCGGCACAAAACTGTAGATCCCTCCATTTGTGGTATAATATAAAAGACGCACACCACAAATAGTAGGAGAAGCTCGGCCAAACACTGAGCTATATAGTGTAAGTGCCAAAATTATATTATATTATAATCTTCCTTGTGTATTATCATTTGTGTATGAGCTAAACATTATGTTTTCATGGGAACAAACTTTTGGTATAAAAAGTTGAAACTTCAAAAGCAAAATAGAAATACTCGAAAGTGAAAGAAATGCCATGCACTACTGATTACTTACGACTTGAACTAAAACTAATAAATATTACAAATTCGTTCAGAATTGCAACTTTGGACAACTACAAAACAAACGTCAAAATTTGTTTATAAATAAATAATAATTTCACTTATTTAATAAGCAAAAATAGATAATTTGTTAAATATTTCTGCATCTCGATTTATTTACAATGAAAATGGGAACTTCAAAGGCAAGAGAGTACTTTTAATACCCTTCAAAATATGTTTTCTTTTACTAGGAAATTCTGGTCACAAATTGGCGAATTTAGACTAGTACGAGATTAAATCTAATATATGTAATATAAATATGCCCGAACACGTAAATAAAAGCTTGGAATACTAATGTTTTGTATTGAATATTTTTAGCTTATAAATATCAAAAAAAAAATTTATTTTTTAACAAGCATTTAATCTACTTATGTATGATGTTTGTATATTTGTATGCCATTTCGTACATTTGTCTTTCATCTTTATACAACACATTGTGTCACTGCTTAAATTATGAGAAATTCTATAAATACTACTCAAATTGCACATATGTATGTACAAATATATTTAAAAAAAAAAAAGAGTACACAAAATAAAAAAACATGACTATGAATATACACAATGGAAAAAAGTGAAAATTAAAAACAAATTTAAAGAAGCTAAAATAAATTAAATAGTATGTATTTTTCGTTAAAAATTCTATGTTAAGAACACAAAAAACTGTGTCACAAAGACAAAAATTATGTAAAAGTTAAAAAAGTGCGAAATTGTGACAATGTCGAAATTCAAGCAGAAATATTCTCCGTTATAAATTGTACACATCTTAGAAATATGAATTATAATAAAGTATGTAGACATGTGACAAACTGAAAATAAAAAATATGCCGCTATAAACACAACTATAGCACACGCACACGCAAATAATGATAACTTTTGAGAACTTATTTTCCATTTAATTAATTCCTAATATTTTGCAATTAAAAAACAGTTCAACCGCTTACTAAAACCACCTACAATTTTCAATACAGCATTTCGATATTTTTAAAACAAAACAAATTTTTTTCAGTGGCTAGTTTTGTAGACCATTTAATTTTTATACAAAATGCAAGTTTTAAATGGCTAAATATCAGCGTTCAAAAATCAACGGTTATATTTAGCTACCTTGAAGCACTCACTTTATGGTGCTAGAATTAAATTAACTACAAAACTGCATACGTAAAAAGTTTAGAAAAAAAATTTTAAGTTCGAAATTGTCATGCAATTTTTTTGTGAATTTTCCATTCATTTTATATAAAATTTAAATTAGGGTTTAATTGGTTTTGGTTAGAGAATGAGGTGTATTTTAATAAAAAATACTATTAGAAAGTAAATGAAAGAAAAATAAATTGCCAAAATTCACCTACTCATATGTTGGTGTGCTATAGTTTTGAAACGCTCTGTATGTACATATTTATCTAAGTAATACAATAAATAAATATGCTCGTATGTATGCGTTTTCCTGCTGCTATTACTGTTGCTGTGCAAGTATCACTCAAAAACCTGACACATTTTATATATTGAAAACTTTTCAAAATGCTGTTGAAAGTCTTTTGGCAACTTAGCAGAACGGATGTTCGCGATGTTGTTTCGGAATCGATGCATGCTTTCACACTTTCGATATACACGTATGTATGTACATACATATGTACAAATGTGTATGTACGTATATAACAAACTCGTATACGTGCATGGATATTTTGTCGAAAAAATGCCTCATTAAATTTTATATACATATAAAAAAACAAAAAACAAAAACACAATATAACAAAATGATATATTTAATGGCATATTTCGAGAAAAAAAACAATGGCAACTAACGGCAAAATTTGAAAAAACGTAAAAACCATTGCATAAAGTATCGACGAAAACTTGGCAAATGTTCTGCGCTTAAAATTCCAAGAAACTAATTTATGTATTTTTTTCAAAAGTAGAAACGTCTTGAATATTTGATTATGATGTTACCCTGAATAAAAATTTGGAAGGCCATTTCATTTTTATTAGAATGTACATAGGTATAGTAATTGGAGACAATCGAATTATAGGGCAACAATAGCTGTAGTGATGCCAACAAGAAAAAACCAACTTGATATAGGTATTCTCGAAACTATAAATCTTCCAGAATGTGTGTCTTCCAGAAGAGCAACAGTGACTTTTTAAAAACTACCAACAATTAAATAAAATAAAATTTGTTTGTGCTTGCGATGTATTCACACCTTTTCTGATTAGTTTGTTTGCTAAGAAGAGGAGAACGCAGAAGTTTCGCTTTAGCAATCGAGTTACAAAACTTTTGGATGGCTCGTCGTAAAGTTGAAGAGAAAATCATAGCCCGGTCTTCACATATTTTAAGTAGAAGTGAGAAAGACCTTTGCAATCAATAATGTTTGTTGGATATTATGATATATAGAAATTCAAAAACAAAAATCCGCCTATGTTTCAGAAATGTTAGGGTATTAAGACCGCTAAGAGGAAGGTATTGAAGACGCCGTTAGGATTTACAAATCTTTTGTAGGTGTTTAAGCAGCTCACGTGAGCTAAAGTTTAGAAGGCGAACTTAATGCAGAGCTCACCAGCGCAAGCAGCTCGCTATACGAGTATACCCACGATTTAGATGTGAGCAAGTCTCCGGACTGTCCAGATAAAAATAAATTAAAATACATACATACGAATAAGACTCCTCCTCCTTTGAAAAAGACCAGGGCAAAGGTTTTAGTGACAATTATTTGAGGGCATTTATCTAGTAGGTCTGGAACTTCAATTGGACTTTAATCAATAAATCAAATCGTCTTTCATCATTATTTTGTGAAGCGAAAGGTGTCCACAAATTAATACATAGAAAACTTAGTGTCGGGAAGCTGTAAGCTGCAGCAGACAGCCGGATATTTCGCCACACGACTCGCACTCCATCGGTTCTCTGAGGACCACTTCATCAATTCCTTTCGAATGGATAAACACCTCTCCGAACCATTTGATATTAAAGCAGGTTTCTGGCGTCCATTGTCAAGCAATTAAGAAGTAATAACATGTTCAATAATTCGTAAAAAAATTCGAGCTAAATGATACGTTTTGGATAAATAAACGAGCTGGGGTATAAACGTTCTTTATTCTCGTTTCAAAAGTCAAAAAGATCTGAAAGAAATGCTTTCCGTTTCCCTCCGTTAGAGACTCAAAAGGATTGCTCGCCCTTAGGGAAAGGCAATGTTGAAAGGCCGAGTGTGTAGCGGTGCGAATGTGTAGAGGTGCGTGCTATAACTTGATATGCCGCTGAGTTCGGTGATCGAATTTCAGCCAGGGCAAGTAAAATCTAAATCATAGAAAACGTTTTTTTCTAATAGTTGTCACCGCTCGGCAGGCAATGGCAATCCTCCGACGACAATTCTGCCATGAAAAACTTACTAATAAATACTTCTTTCGGCACAAAACTTTAGCTCCCTTCAATTGTCGTATAACATAAAGACATATGCAAAAAATGGTAGGAGAAACTCGGTCTATAACTCGGTCTGATCTATAAAGTATGCATTAAAGTAGACTTGACTGCGAATTTTTAGGTTTTTTCTGGTCAGATGATTCCTTCCATATATAAAGTACTACATACATACGTACGCATGTTTATTAAAATGAGTTATAATAATATAATGGACGTAACAAATCAAATAAAATAAAATAATAAAAATACTTTGTTAAAATTTTGCATTAAAATTGAACTATTACTCACCGCGCTTTCCAGCTTAACGAACTCCTTTTTGTTTCTATTTATAAATTAACTTATTTAATGTTATTTGGAATTATTTTATTCGCGCATTAATTCTTTTATGTAAGATGATGCTGTTGCTGTTGTTGTTGCCAGATTTCACGATGATATTCTTACTTTAGTCCCAAATTTTATTAACATGAATCGATGATGTAAAAAAAAAATTTAAAACGATAAAGAAAAGTACTCAAAACACAGGATGTGCATGTTTTTGTGGAGTACAAATAAATTTAAAACATGACAATCATGTCTAGTTGTTGTTCTTTTTTTTTACTTATTAGTGCCAAGTTGAAGTTTTAGAAAACGGCTTCATAGAAAGCCCACAGTATACCAAGCAAGAAGACGAGGATAAGGAAGGTGGTGAACAAACTCTTGGCTTCATTCATTTTGTTGGTGTTGGTGTTGTTGGTTGTTTAAGCTATATGTCATAAGGAAGATATATATAAAAAAAAATATGTTAAAGTTGTTGGCCAAGTTTATTGTTTAAATTTTTATATGTAAGTATAAGTGGTGATAAATAAAAAAAAACAATTAAACAACTCATAAATCACACTTTGATTTAATATTTGATTACAAGAAAATTTTAAGCACAATTTTTTTTTAAATATTTTTCTTTTATTTTATTATTTGATTTATATATTTTTTTCCTTAATTATTTGTCATTGTATATGTATGTATGTATGTATAAAAGTAGGTGGGTAATTATTTGAATATTTAGAAAACACGCACCGCTAACGGGAAATGTGTTAATTGATCGGAGCACACCGTTCGTACCGAATATCAGAGAAAAACTGGCAGCCGCATCTGCAAGAATTCTCCACAATGACCAGGCGGATTAGCATCGCAGTGGACGGAATCGTAACGGAATCGAATCAAAAGTGTGCCGGCAGAATGAATTACTTTCATACATACATATACTAAGAATTTACATATGTACAAAAGTATATACATACATATGTACATATATTCGATCATATGCGTATGTATGTATGTATATATAAATTTTGCAGACTTTTGTCAAAATAACATATCTCAACTTAGCTTATTTTTTGAGTTTTAAACACAAAAATGCAGTTCGCCGATGTAATAAATTTTTCAGAAGTAACTTAATAACATATTTAGATGATTACTATTTTTTCTTTTAGAAGCGATGTTAGTAAGTTGAAACTAAATTTATTGAAATATTGAAATTCTCCATGATAAATAAGCATTTAATGGTTTGAAAACAAAAATGCTAAAATCAAATTAGTCGTTTTGTCAAAAAATGCACATAATTTATCTGAGAATAAACGAACTAGGCGGATATAGCCCAAAATATATATGCATGTACATAAGTATGTATATCATTTCTGTAGTACACACAATCCCACAAATGTACAAAGTGCTTGGAATCATAGCACCGTTCTGGCCAATATTCGCTGCCATTTCGCCGATCGACAACGTTCGACGCAGTCAAGTGCGTGTGTAGCTACAACGCCTTACAGCGCTTGGAACGCGGCTGACTACCCTGCTCCGGCGGATATGTAATGGTTGAGGAGGCGATTTTTGCTGATTATTGGCATGGAACGATGATTCGATTTAGTTCTTATGTGTGGGCACATAAGATCGGCATATTAAATTGAAATTCATTATTTTTATACGAGTATACATACATATGTAAGTATGTATGTATGTACATATATAAAATGCTAAAAGTTTTGCTTCATTGGTTTGCAAAAAGTGTCTTTTTTTGAAAAAAAAAAAAGAAAAGCAAAAACTTTTTTGAAAATCACGATTTGACTAGCGTAAATTTTGCGCGACAGCTTGTTATTCATTTGCGGGGGAATATACGAGTGTATATTTAAGGAATACTTTACATGAAAACCTAAATACACATGTACAATACTAGAGCTGGAAACCTAAATACTCGTATTATCCGACTCCGTTTTAAAATAAAAAATTGTTTTGGTAGGAAATTCAAAATGAAAATATTTATGAGGTTATGTCTATTGGACCTCTCGAATTCGATGCCACATACTCGTATATTCATACTTTGGTATACGAGCGGTTCTAAGTTGCAGAGAAGAATCGTTGCAGGTGTCTATGAGCCCAGCACCGAACTACCGAATTCAATGAATATGAGATTCACAGCCTTTTAGGGCCCATGCCTTTAGCAATCCAACTTGTGCTAGATTAAACTTTAAAAATAGTTTGAAAGCGGTTTTTGTTGGCTATTTTTTAAGGCGACCAAGCTGTTTTAAATAACTTTTCCAATAGGGTCGACAGGGAGGACTGTGACACTCTTCAACAATTAGCTAATCATTTGTCCTGACGGGACTGCAATCATTTTGTGGTATTAGCTGGTCCACATCGAGACTTATATTCACTTGGAGCGGTTGTGCCTTACACAAGACAAACTATTTGGATATTCTTTCGTTAGGAAGGGCATTCATCTCTTGAATAAAGGCAACATTAGATGGCTTAGTGGTTATCTTCCGGATTGGCCTCTCTCCCGAGATAAAGTACATTATTTGTCTTTAAGAGAAATAGGCGTCGGAGCACATTATGTGGGACTGCCTAATCAAATAAATACTTTTATTCAACCAACGGTAAACCCCTTTTTATTAGGAATTCGTACTTCTGACGGTGAGCCGTGAATTTTTATTTTGCAAATTGACAGTTAAATGCCGCTTTGTAAATGGCCCTTAGATAAGGTATTTGTATTTGGGTACGCTAGAATTTCCGTTTAGCTGAACATGTTTTAGGTCCAAGAGTCGGTTTTTCTGAGGCATTGAGCGATACCTTTTGAGCAATGACGCGAAGCGGATGCAGGTATAGAATCGCATATAGAAGAATAATACTACATACATTTACCTACACATAATTCTGCTAGGTAAAGTTCGCTTTTTAGAGTTCGAGTAGAGATATTATAGCGAAGGACAACATTACCACCAGAAGACTACCGACGGGGCAAGAAAACAAATTTGAACCTCTCTAATCTACATACATACATACACGCCATATTTATTCCATTGATCAATATGTACTAGTATGCACATATGTACATACATACATGCTTGTTTGTATGTATATCTTGAAACGCCATCATTATCATTTGCAGCTATCGCAGTAAAGCAATAAATTGAATATTCTAATTTGCTTATAATGAAATGTGTGAAAGAAAAATAAATTAACACAATAATATTTAATATTTAAAGAAAATGTGAAAAATTTGGCAAAAAGATTTGAGTTTGGGTGTTGAAAATTTGAAATAGAGCAGAAAGGTTTATTAAATATACATTTGCAAGGGGCTTTAAGCTAATTCAAAGGTGGATGTTCTTTAAAAAAAATGTCATCAAATATCAACAAAGGCAATTTGAACTATAAACCTCAATTTAATAGATGTTTGGTATAAGTTTTTTTTTTTTATTAAAATCATGCCAGTTTACTATCGCATGTTCAATTGGCTCAGACGACGAATGTTGAAACCTTCAATTTGTAAAATGAAATGTTACTTAAAATTAAATATTATATTTCTTTTTTAATATTTCTTATCACTAATTTTTCTTTTAAACTTACCAATTATGCAACTAGACTTGACATATTATGTACTACTTCATACTTCTGCAATCGAGTTTGAATACACATTTTTTTTTTAGTTTAAAACAAGCCGTACAAAAGCCAAAGGAATATCAAAAGTACTGCCAAAATGGCGAAAGTGGACAACAAGCTATGGATTTCACTCATTTTTTCACTGTGAAAGAAAATCAAAATTACATATTTATTATTAACATTTGAATTACATGGATTGTCGATAAGGCGTACATATTTACACATATAACTTATACACTTATACACATATAACTTATATATACACATATAACTTATACAACTTATGTATTTTTATCTAATCGAAGGTAATGAATATGGAACAAATAATTTCGCAATCAATGCTTGTATTATATTATTTCGCCTATTGAATGGCAGATGGCGCTCGTCACTTTTGTTAACCCTCCAAAGGCAAAGGGTATAGCCAAGGACATAGTTCCAAAGATAAAAAAAAAAGCGTTACTTTTAAATAAAGTACCAACGGTCACTGTGGGATTTGAGAATATTTGTGCGAAATTTGAAATGATTTTCTATTTAAATTCAATAAGGATATGTTACATATTCTTTTGCAGTATTTATTCACTTCATTGGCTTTTTAACAACTAGTGATTAGCTTAGAAAGAGTGGGCGTGAAAAGTTGGTTTTCTGCTTTTCCAAGAGCGCTCTTTAAAATCTAAGTGAGAGAGTCGTGTGATCAAGGATCCACCCGTTTGACAATCATACAAATATACTATAAGCCAGATGAGAACTTACATGATACATATAAAGAGAATGAAATAACGCGACTAAATTTTAGTGCCTAAGTCTCTTAACACTAAAAAGACTGGAAACTCGCCAAACTTAAAAACCTTGAAAACCCTTAAAAGACGGGTAGGGGACATTTTACAGAATTCCTAATTTTGTTTAAGCTATTAAAATTTAATAATTTATGTAAATTTTTATTTGGCTTAATTTAGCTTTACCGTGTGCAAGTAACTATTAAAGTATTGTCAAAATATAACGGTAGCTTTTAGCCACTTAAAACTTGCCCTTTTTGTGCAGCCAAATTCTTATCGAAATGAGTCAAATGACCCTTGCCCTATTTTCAAGTTTTAAACGTTTATTTATGCTTTTCGCTGGAAATATCCTTTTTTACAAAAACATTAAATAAAAAGAGGTTGAGTTTGTATTGTAGGAAGGTAAATTATTACAATTAGACCCCTTATAATTTAAAAATCGAAATAGTATTTTTCACAATTGGTGCATTAAAACTCTCTTTGCTAGGAAACGCAAAAAAAATCAATTTGTCTTAGTTAAATTGTTATAACTATAATTTGGAGTAAGTTACACCGAGTTTTAAATTTATTTATTAAATCCATTGCTCGATGCAATAATTATGTTTTTTTTTTCATTTTATAATATAATTTTAAAAAATAGTTCCACAATTCTTTAAACAGTTTCTGCTACTTAGACCAAATTTCTGCGGAGCTCTTTGAACGCGCAGTTTTTAGAGCCGATTAAATCATCTTCGGTAAAGAGGCAATCGAAACTTAAAGAGAAGAATGGCTAGCTCAATTCTAACTAGCCGACAAGTTGAATTGAGTAACGAAGCTTTTTCATAAAATTACACCAAATATTATAACCTACAAAATTAGTAGCGTGCACACCGATTGACTAATTTTTAACTAAAAGAGGGCCTCAAAAAATTTGGCAACTATTTGCGGAATTTTTAAAAGTGACTAATGGGAAATTACTTGCGTAGGTATGTTGAAGTATAAGTTCTTCGTATATTTTACTTACTGAAACACATTTTCCTAATATCGAATTGTACTCTTATAAGAACTCCTGGTCTATGTCCAAACTGCCTGATTTCTCTCGTATCAGACAACTTTCAAATGATCTTCGTTACTACTAAAAGCAGCTACACTTAGCATCCTCTTAGTTGCATAACTAGATATGTTAATATTTCTAAAGAATTTTGATCATAAAAGCTAAGAAAAATTCAGACGACAAATTACTATCTCAATAAAAAGGTCAAATAACTACAAACAATTAAAGCTTTTTACATATGTATTTTTTGCGACACTTTATAAATTTAGCTATAAAAATATTTGTATCGTTTCAACTTTTGTAAAAACTCTATTGGAACTCTGCCAATTTTTTGAAAATTCTTTTAATCAAAAAAAAATAATTATAATTTAATTAAATCATAATATCTATATTTAGCTGACATTAGCGCATAAAAAAAGTAAGCGACACAGAAACGCGCGCTGTGGAAAAGCGATTAAAAAACTCAAAAAAAAAACACACACTTTTAGATAAAACGCTCAATCTTGAAAGGTTGATATGAAATTGGAACACACAAATTTTTTGAGAAAAAAAAATGTAAATTCCTTTGCGATGATAATTTTAAAGAAAGCGACAGCTACGAGTATAATGATTTACTTTCATCTTTGCAAAAAAAAAATTTTATTCAACAGAATGGAGCCGAATTGATTAAAAATATTTTATTTCTTTATTAAAATCGAATATATATATTGCATATTTATTTTTAAATTTGCTCGACGTTGCTGTTTAAATAGTTTTAACTTTTTTATATTCCTTTACGCACCTTTAATGCGATTTGCACTCGAATGTACTCGTTGCTAAACTGTATTTATTTAAAAAAAATGCTCTGTTGAGCTGTAAACTGTTGGTTTGAAGACTTCGGGTCTAACTAAAAATCCTTTGCACGTATATGGCTCATTAAAGGGGATGAGAAAGCCAACTCATTGTACAGTAATTTTAACATTCACTAAAATACTTGCATATGCATGTACATATTTATATATATGTATGTATACATATGTATGTATGTTAGTATGTATATTACTTAAGCACTACAAAAACACGCCAATATACATATAAATATATATATACATACATATATATGTAAATATGTATATTTGCAAACTATACTAAAATTAATATAATGCGAAACAAAGCCATCCAAAAACAGAGTAGAATTTTGTTCGACAAAATAAAGGGTGGTGCTGAAATCTCTTTTTCACAATCAAAATGTTAACTGACAGAAAAGTGCAAGCTTTGATTTGTGTCCATTCAAAAGATAAGATCTAATCAACAGAATCCCTGTATCCTGATTATCTGTGCTATTCGTACGGCGCTGTAAAATTCGTAAAGCTTATCGTTCCATGTTCTCCGGTATTCGCCATCGGTAAGGAGCAAAGGTTCATAAAACTTTGCGCAAGTTTTTATAATAGACATGACCGTTGATTAGCCAATAAAATTGCACTCAGTTTCTAGGAACTAAAACCCGCTTATTTTACTTACCCTCGTCTACATTCATAGGGTAAATGAGTTCCTCCCAATTCTTACAGAGATGGTTGCATTGCCCAAAGTCAATAAACATATATGTATGTGCTGTTGAAAAAACTTTATAAAATGATGATGCTTGTCATTTTTTTACTTAATCTTTTTGTTAAGATCTCCCTTATGGTAAATATCAGGGCGATAGAGGATTTACCAATGAAAAGTTGTGAACTTGTATGATGTCTGTATCCTCTCCACAAGTCCCTATAGGAACGTTCAAACCAGAGACGAGCCGAATGGAGACGCTCGACTAAAAAAAAAGTTCAAGTCTCTCACACATTATCAGCGGACAGGTTAAGGTGTCTTCTCGATGGGTGATTATGTTTTATTCGATACCTACCTCGTTGAAAGCAGCCTCAATAAAGCTTCGTGATTTTTTGTAGCGAACGGTGGAGGTAAAATCCGCTTGCCTCTCTAATGAAGACTATAAATATTAGCCTGACATTACCTCTCGAAGTAAAACGGACAATTTAAAAAAAAAAATATTGCATTTTGAATTTTATTATTTTTTGTCAAAATTGCATTTTAAAAGCTTATTATTTCATACAAATAATCTATATATTGAAATATTTTGAAAAGCGGCGCTTAGCTTAGCTAATCTGCAATAACTAGTGAGATACATATATGTATGTATATCAAATGAAAGATCTTCATGTGTATATTTACACAAAATTATGAAATTGAAAATCGCTCTGTTAGTTCCTGAGATATTTGCAAGGAAAGTTATAAACAATTTAATATTATTTTTTTTTAATTTAAAAGAAAAAATATATTTGTTCTTAAGAAAACAGTAAAATAGTTGAGTCAAGCACACCCAATTATCGGGGATTAAATGCTAGTGATTTATACATATTTGTACCTTCTAGTAAATTTTTTATCGCAAAAAATGTGACATCAATACCAACTGTGGTTCATTGCTCTATATTTGAACCAACAGTGCAAATGAAATTACTACCAATTCCTGGTTTTTAAGTATCAGTAGCTAGATTAACTTAGATTATCGGAGAAAAGGGCCAACGGAATATCTATAATAATAGGCTTGCTGCTTCGTGTTGAATCGCCTTATCCCGAAGTTCAGTGCTGGGACTAAGGCTGTTGACGAAGATGAACTCAAATATGAAATATCTGAAAAGTAAACAGAAGTTTTGGAAATCTTAGTTTCTGGCGACTCGTGCGTTAAATGAACGCCTTTACTTCGGAATGTTATTCGATTTGATTTGTTTGAATTTGATATTGGATATTCGAAGATAACTATTTTATGTAGACGATTCAAAACTGAACAAAGTCACTGAGATGAATAACGTCATAGACATTCTATTGAGGAATTGCTACTTTTTTAAGTACACCACGAAAAAGAAAGGCAATTTTCGCAATATTATTTTACTTTGAAAAAAGTACTGAGACATTTACACATATATTATCGGAACACCCTTTATTTTAATGCGTTATAAATGCCAAAAATTTACTTATAAAAAAAGTTACGCGAAAATTAAAAATGGAACAAGTAAATGTATTGAATTTTCCAAAAAAGTCGCTCCTGCCAAACTACCGTCCTAAGATTTATTATACATTTCAAAAACTTTAAAAATATACATACATATGTACATGCACGCGTTTCCGAAGAAAATTTGTTTAAAATTAAATGAAAAAATGTAGTCTTAAAATGTTCGCACTAAAATTTACTAAAAAAAATTAAGCTAACTAAAACAAAAAAGACAAAATAAGTAATAAATTTTAGTAAACCTAAGATTTCGACCGATGAAAGCGTTAAAAACCAATGACTTTCAGACAAACACATAGAATGGTAAGACATTTTCTGGGACCGTCCGCTGCCAGCCGACAGTTGGGAACAATCACCAACCAATTCGTACAGTCGCGAAATTTTCTTAAATTTTTTAATTTTATTTTTACTTTTTTAAGTTGTACACGTAACAGGTGATTTATCGATAACAACCGGCTGCGTGTCGCTGCCCGCGTACAGCATAAATATGTCATCTGGGTTGGCAAGTCAGGCTATTTACATACGTGTGTACATACTATGTACATACTCGTACATACATACATACATACTTATAAATGTATGTACATACATATATACTTGTATATACCCAACAAACCTCAGAAAAATATTTCTCCAACCTTTCAGCAATGTATGTATAAGTAGTTCTCAATTTGATATCTGGGATATTTCTTCAGTTGATAGCATTGGCAAATTGCAAGCCATTTTCAAAGTGAAATTGTCACGTAAAATTTCTTAGTGAAATCGTAAATAATAAGGCAAAAAGATATGCACTTATTTTATTTTATTTTCAATCATACATTTGAGAAATATTAGAGGATCACATTTGAGTTCAGGTTGAGAACGAACTTGTTTTCAACTTAAGAAACGGTGTTATTGCCGTTTTTGTTGAGAACGCTGAACTTCAGCACTTCTTCGAATCAAGCTTATTATGGTTTATTGGGTAGGTATAGACAACTTTTTGCATGTATGAATTTATGTTTATATTCGCACAGGAATTGTCGTTTGCTGAACGGCAGCGACTACTTTCAATTGCCATCGATCGATTGTTTATGCCAACTGTGCAGGCGTTTCGTGACTTCGGTCACAAGTTTCGTACAGCAGCACAACTCTTTAAAAAAAACGATGGATTTCAGTTAACGTCAATTCAATTGCATTCCGCGGAATGCAATATTTTGGTTTTACTTCATCTATAGCCTACCGCTACAAAAATAAAATAGTAAATAACGTAAAATTGTCCATATAATACAAAATTTAATGTCTTTCTTCGATATATTGTGTACTATATAAATATGTGTGAACAAGTATGCAAACACATGCATTAGCGTAGCTCAAAAATTTTATCGAAAAAAGTGAAATCGAAATCCCAGTCAGTGTTGCTGTTTCATTCGAATTCTATTAAATCTAGTAGATTTTGTTTCATTTCTCATTTGATTTTGATTTTTGGTAGAATGGCAGTTTTTTTTTCAATTTGAAAGTAATTGAAATTTTAAAATATCTTAGTAAGAGGCAGTAAAGAAATATACAAAGTCCGTTTTCCGCAGTTCAATTGAAGTTCAAATTTTTCGAATTCGACCGGTTGATACTATAAAAAATAGATTTTCGAGTAGGGCTAATTTCCGATTGCAATTACCGAGCATCGAAGAGTAAATACAAATATGGAAATGTAAGTGTTACGTCAGGATTTATGATTTTTTATGAATATTTTCATTCTTTTTCCAGTTTGGGAATAACTATTTATATGAGCCAATTAAAAATATATAATATGAAAGAAATATTAAATAAACAATTCGTTATTATTCTTTGAAGTATTCTGAAGAGGAATAATGTTTGCATATTGAAAAATATTTATTTTTAAATATTCCACGCCATTTCTCCGAACTTTTGCCTTTTCACCATATAAAATACTACAAAAATTTTGAGCGACTTCTTATAATTTGTGATTAAAATTTTTTAAATCGCATTTTTCGACAGCATTACAATTGCGATTGTTTTTTTTTTTGGACCACCGTAGTGTACATACGTACATATGTATGTACATAAATAATTATGTATGTACTAATATACAGGTATTGTATGTATGTTGTTGCATTTATTTTAGAAAATACAAAAATAACAAATCGGATAATATTTATTGATGCAAATTTTCAAACGCTGCTGACAAACATTTATCACCAAAAATATCGCAAATATTTTCCAAATTATGATATCCACACATTCATATATACATATGGACATACATATGTACATATATATGTACTTAAGTACATACATAAAGTTGATTCAAAATTTAATACAGCCGTGATTCTTGTGTCCAAACTGTTTTTAAATAGATTCGATTTAAAGTTATTTTTCGAACCTTCAGAGTAACGAAAATAATGTGAACACCCCAAATAACGACTTTAGGAAAATCTGAATTTTGTAAACGTGAACGATGAAATTACTTTAGTTTGACCGAAATCTAAAATATTTATTCTTTGAAAAATCTTTTTGCACGTCATTTCAACAATTGTGCAGCCAACCGACCATCCATACCTACCGTACCATTGTTGATGCCGCTAGGAATTTGACTAATCGTCATAATTCACAGTAATAAAATGAGACATGTACGCCGTGCCTACTAACATACTCGTATCAAGGGCACAAATATTTTTAAATAAACTAAAATATTTAAACAAACTTTTCAAAAGAAAAATCTGACAAGTGAATATTCAAAAAAAATGCAAAGACAGCATTTTTATTTTTTCTCTTTGAAATTCATTGACCTTTTATATAATAATATATAATTTTGGCGCTTACACTATATAGCTCAGTGCTTGGCCGAGCTTCTTCTACCATTTGTAGTGTGCGTCTTTGATATTAAACCACAAATGGAGGGACCTACAGTTTTGTGCCGACGGCAGATGTGTTTAATGAGAAGCTTTTTTCATGGCAGAAATACCCTCGGAGGTTTGCCATTGCCTGCCGAGGGGTGGCCGCTATTAGAAAAAACGTTTTTCTATTATTAAGATTTTGTTTGCCCTGACTGAGATTCGAACCTCGAACTCACCGGCATATCAAGTTATAGCACGCACCGCTACCAACTCGACCACAGCGGCCACGAAATACTTTACAACGATTTATAACACCAAATAATTCCATTGTTTTGGCAACATTTTCATACGAAATTGGCTTAATGAAAACCAACATTCGGGATTAACGAGTATTTTTAAAATTCTCGTATGGCTAGTTTTTTTATGTTGGCTTTACGGCGCCAATTGTTTCACTCTATACTTTCATACCGCAGGAACGCAATTTTCTTTTCGGCGGAAGTGAAGAGCGAAGTATGAAAATTCTGACTTTCCATGAAAATTCATTGAAGACAATCGCCAGCTGATCGAAGGGTGATTCACTAAAAAAAAACCAAAGGTGAGTGCGTTGTTGGCGCGGTTTTTGACACGTGCATACAAACACACATACACACATACATACATACATATGTATGTATGTATGTATGTATGTGTGTATGTGTGTTTGTATGCACGTGTCAAAAACCGCGCCAACAACGCACTCACCTTTGGTTTTTTTTTAGTGAATCACCCTTCGATCAGCTGGCGATTGTCTTCAATGAATTTTCATGGAAAGTCAGAATTTTCATACTTCGCTCTTCACTTCCGCCGAAAAGAAAATTGCGTTCCTGCGGTATGAAAGTATAGAGTGAAACAATTGGCGCCGTAAAGCCAACATAAAAAAAACTAGCCATACAACACTAACAATAACAACAAAGAAAATAAATCGCATGGTGTGTCGAATTTTTTGCTCTGCCCATTTTCAGGTATCTACTGTAAATGGTTCATTGACAACAGACAGGCCATCAACTACACATGGATGGGTGTACATACATACATACATATGTACATACCCTGTAGGGAATTTCACTAGTTCTGAACTGTTCAGTTCTAGTTCAGTTCGTATTAATTCATTTTCCCAAACAGGTAACTAACGTTTTTCGACAGTTACGAATCAAAAATTGCGCTAAAGGTCGTGAGTTTGAGTGTTAGCTATTAAAGTAATTAAAGTTTTTTGCGTAAATTAAAATATTACAACATTAATTTAATTTAAAAAAATGATGCGAATTCAAAATCGAAAGCCGTAGTTTTCACAATTTTGGTCATTTTATTGATTCCGGGATTTTCGAGATCTGAAAACAAAATCCCGGGACAACCCCGGGATCCCGAGTTTCACGAAGTTTTGATTCGTAAATTTTAATTTGTCAATGAATTTAACATGTTTGTAATTGTTGTATTATAGAAGGATACAAAATAACATTAATAGAACAAAAAACGATTTGTTGTAATTCATGTATATATGTATTTATTGGTATTTTCAAGAATAAAAAAGAAATAAGCGTAAAATTTTACAAATATAAATATTTGGAACAGAAGCAATTGTGCCTATGTACATACATGTATAAAGTAAAATTATTTTTAATTACTGTATGAGGCCCGTAATAAACATTTATGTAATACAACTCAGTAAAAGAAGAAATACATCAAGTAAAAATTAAATACATCACCCATTCCATTTTGAGCAAGGAAGAATTATTCCTTATTGTGATCAAAATGCAATCTTAAAGAAATAAAAGCTTAAGTGTGTTATCCTTCAACCTGGACCTAAATTTTTTGCATTTAATATAAGCAGTGTAAAAGCATCGACTCAATACTTGTTGGTTGGATTGTCGACAAACAGTTAATTGCTCTCTGTAGGAATAAGCCTTTAGTCCCATTACAAAAATTTCTTTTAACAAACATTCTGATAAATTGTATGCCTTACTATTATTGGACAATTGCGAGCTGCTCGTTAAAACTTGATGCAAGACTTTCTGCCTTATCCACTTCAGGCACTTCGCCGTTAGTTATGTTAACATCGCTTTCATAGTAAGGCTCATTTTCTACTCGAGGAGGATATTCTCCAGCTCACTTCTAATGGCAAGGGCAAAGCAAAGCCTTTAGGTAGTTAACAAGCCGTTTTATTTGTCTTATTGTGTTATCGTAATACAACAGTTGTAAACTTGTTGTTTTTGATGTTAAATTTTTTTACTCTAAGATATTTTTAGTTTGTTATTTATTTTATTCGATTGGCTCTTTTGGTTTTAAATCATTTGAGGTTTATTATTGTTTGAAAAAATGTTAATTAAAAATTAAAAAAAAAATTACTATTAAATTCACTGTTTTCTGCAATTCCGGGATTTATAGATTAGATAGAATAGATTATCGCAGGATATTCGAGAGTTGAAGGAGGCCGGGATTGACATGCCTGTGATGATACGTTAAAGGCGACGTGAAAATGAACATACATACATACTTACATATTTCGAAATCCTGTTAGTTCTGAGGCAGACATTTGTTTCACTATATTGTTGTTCGTGATTTCCCTGCAGGGTACATACCAACACCGGCCGTGCGTGTGTATGTTCGGCTGATGTGTGTGTGTGTGTGTGTGTTTCAATACTAGGATGATCCGATATATTTTCCCCTTGTCATATTCTAAGAATAAGATATCTACGAGTACCTACCTGTTATAGATGATCGGCGTAGAGTAGAGAGGAGTAGTAGATATTATGAATTTTATAATTTTTGTATGAACAGCGAAATTTCTAGTCTAAATATGACTTGCCTTTCCAAACAGCGTGGAGACTTCTACTCAAAGTAAAACTCGTTGTTTATGTATTCTATCGTATACTCGTATCGACAATAAATGCTGCTTTAAGATCTTGCAGTTAACGTAAGATTTTTATCGCGATGCTCCGAATGGCCTGGATTCCCAACTCTGCTCGTACGCCGTGCTTCTATACAGACAGGCGGTATTGCTTGATTAGCTCGCTTTCCCTCGGCTACTATTCCTTGATTTTGTGATGGCCGTGCCGAATGACAGGAACAGATCACCATCCATGCTTCTTCCGTATCTGAATAACCAAATGAAATCAAGGAAATTCATAACATCAGCAACTAACGTCAGGAACGCTTTTGAGGTTATACCCGTATATAGCCACTCACAGTGTGGACCATGCAACGTCGCTACTAGCTAACGTGGAGGTCTACGGTTTCATCCGTTCTCATTTCTACGCCCAGTATAATAGCGCATTTGGAGCAAAGAGAAAGAAATGTTGTTGCGATTGATTCAAATTTATGCAGGCCAATTTGTTCATCTGAAACCTGTGGACGAAACTGCAAACCTTTCAGAAAAGCTCACTCTGAACCGCCAACGCATCCTGTCTTCTGGCGTTGTGTGGACAACGTCCTCACCACTAGGTAGGCATGTTATCCAACAAATTATTTATTTATATAGAAGAGCATAACGGCGTGGTGAGCAGACAGTTTCGTCTCAATCGTCAACTCACGAAGCTTCAGAACAGGTTTGCTAGCTCTTGATCAGTTTGCCAAGCGCATGATGAAGACGCACATTAACCAATTCCTGTACCAGACAGGCCATACATAAACGACGTTCGAACGAAAGACTATCAACACTAGAAAATGCTGGCAGATGAGGTAGTCTATCAAATGTTTTCGATTTCCACGAATTCTTACCGAACCGCAAGTAATCTTGATAGGTGTAACAATTGGGCAATAGGGAAAAATTGTCTAGAGGTACATATACGATTAATAGAAAGGATGAAGAGAAATAGGAAAGCAGCAAACGGCGACGATCATAGATCAGATAAAAATAAACGTTATATGCTTCTTAAAAATTTACATCAGGCAACTCATCAGGACCATATGGAGCATCAGCGACAGCCCTATAAGGTTCTTCGGACGTCTCGGGCTGATTCGTTGCCAGAGAGTTTTAATAACCTTGCACTACAAGGTTTTTCCTTAATTCTCGCTGGATTGTTGTACAAATGTTCAAGAGCAGACCACTGGCAACCGAATGGAACCCCCACACACTCTTTACATTTAGATACCGCCTCAAAAACCTTGCCAATGTAGCGGTTATGCTGTAGTCTGCGATGCCACTATGACCTTAGCTGAAAAGCAATGGAGCCAAAGTATTCTGATGCAACTAGAATAAGTCTAAGACCGAACATTCCAAGTCAATAGTAACGAGAAAGTTGCCTTACGTTCAATGCCGTAATAATTTGCAATGTTACAGCAGAGTATCAGCTGAGTAACAGTAGGACAGTTGCAAACAGGCAACAAGGCTGCAGTTCGGCGGCAATTATTACATAGCTCGAACGCACGCTGCCTTCAATATCAAAAGGTACACAGTAGGCGTGGTATGAATGATCAATTGAGCCACCCAGACAAGAAAACTATACAGTTGCCAGTTCTGTTGCATGTCGAGAGATAAAGTATTACACTTTAGCGCCTTATTACTTACACAAATGGTTTGCCAAATCGCTTTCAAATTATACAAAGAATATCAATTTTCTAAAGGTTTTCTGACTTTATTTAAACGTATTTTCCACATTAGTACATTGACTTACGTATTTATGTATGAATGTATGCATGTTTTAACATATCAATACTCTTAACAAACAGAACCGTAAAGTGGTAACTAACATTTGTACGACTGTCTTAATTTTGAAATTCTTTTCGAAAATATGCACAAATTAATCTCAACTATAATGGTCCATTTTGGTGCATTCTAAAATCGGTGATTTATTTTAAAATCAAAAGATTGCAAAACTTTGAAAAACTTATATTTTGTTGGTCTGATCTGTTTTAAATGAACTGGCTTAATTAATAATCGGAAAGTTTTTTTTTTCTTTTAATACCTTCATTTAAAACCGTTATACAATATGTATATAAAATTAACTTATTCATAGAAATTTATAATTCAGCAGCGTTCTCTTTTGATTGCCGAGATACCAGTGAAGGAAATGTGAAAAGGTCGTATAGGTATAGGTATGTATGTATATATGGATCTATGTTTTTTTTTTAATATTTTGATATAGATATTTAATCCTCAACTAATAAAATTTAACTTTATTCTTCATTGTCAGAATACCATGAGAGGCGCTCTTCGTAGAATTTGATAACCATTTGTGGTATTTTAACATTTGCAATCCCTGCCGGCACCATTTCAGCCTGGTCTACACCCTTGAATTGTATGAGGAAAGTTAAGCCGCCGCTCGAGTCTGAGGCGCCAAGTATTTTCTCTGCCTCCAGACCTCTATCGAAACCTGTACGTTCTGAGGTACGCGAGGATACGTCGGACACTGAATCATTGTCTGTTTCCGATTTCAAAGAGTCACGCCGCTTCTTCTTGCCAGCAGCTTAAATAGAAGATAACATAAAATTGGCGTATGAAATATGTATATGTTGATATATTTTCCAAGGATCATTTACTTACTTGTTGTTTTCTCTTCAGACTTTCGTTTATTGCCAGCTGCACTAGTGCGTCCACTGCTGCTAGCTTCCTTTTTACTGGACGTATCCTTTTTCTCAGGTTGTTTGCTGGGAGCGGCAGGCTGTAGGAATTTATGAAAAGGTTAATACAAGTCAGGCAAGACAATCTTTTTGTTAACAAAGTTTTATAAAATTGGCTGAGTTTTAATCTGTTAAAGCGTTATTTGAAACGTTTAAGGAATCAAAAAAGTCAAAATAAAAAAGCGGAAAAGGGAGCAAAACGCGAAAAAACCTAAGTCTTTAAAATTTTCGAGAAAAATTGTTCATAATTGGAGGAAATTTTATTGCGTTCTTTATTTTTCTACAAAATTTTAATGTTCGAGATTATACCAAGGCACATTATGCAGGTAGTATTAGCAAAACAGGTTGATTTGATTTTTTTTAAATTTATGAGACTCCTAAACTGCCAAACTGTTTACCTTTTACCTACGGCCTTGCCTGCCGCATAATGATTTTATGTGTCTTGCCTCTTACTTCATTCATATACAAACATACAGTTGCGATCACTGAAATAGTAGTGCGCACGTGCGAAATGCTTTGTTCCCTTAAATTCACATATTAGATATTGAGGTCATGGAGTGATAAGCTCAATCTCCTGACCTCGACCCTGTAGACATTTTTTTTACTGTCCTTACCCGACAAAAATAACGAACTGAGAGCTGTGGTTATCCTGGCATGTCAGTCAGTGCAAAATCATTGTGCAGCAGAGATACAAAATAACGGCCATGCTTTTAAATACTAGATACCTGTGCTAAATTTTAGTATAAAAATTAACAATTTCAACACAAACAATTTTCAATAAAAAGAATGCATATATTATTTTAGTTTTCTTGTAATTTCAAGAAATGTTTATCACAAGTGCACACTACTATTTCAGTGCTCACAACTGTACATATGAATTTTCAAATCAAACTTCAAGCTTAAAATAAATTTCGTAGGGTGACACATTAGAGGTTTCGGGCAACAACAAAATACATGAAATTTTCTCATGCTGCAACCTGTTCTACTTGCCTTCGAGTATACCTATTTTTTTTTAACAAACATACCAAGGCACATCAAATAGGTAGCCGCAGAAAACTTTTTTTTACATTTTTCGTATTTTATTTTAATTTGAATTGTCAAATTTTGAATTTCGTTGTGATAAGAATGCTTTCAGTACAATTTAAGGTAGTTGATCATGATTCAATTATAAAAGGTTGGATACTTATTGACGTTTAAGTTTTCCGACTGCCTTGTAAGGTTCCATTTAGGAAATGCAGTTGAAAAGTAGGTAACTAGTAGCGAAATGCGGTTTGTACATAGAATGCAATATATTTGCAGAAATTTGATATAATATAACAGAATATTCAACCACACATGTATG
Source organism: Philophylla caesio (assembly GCA_963971545.1). NCBI lineage: Eukaryota > Metazoa > Arthropoda > Insecta > Diptera > Tephritidae > Philophylla > Philophylla caesio. Next base: position 79,327,733 of record OZ020609.1, on the reverse strand, counting down.
TATATATGTAGATGGAACCTTAATACAAAAAACTATATAAACAAAAAAAGCAAATGTGATTTAGAAGCAAATATTTTTTTTACATATTTTGTTAACAACAATGTGATTTCAAACTTTTTTAAGTTTTTACATGCAGAAAATAGAACAATCACATTTGGAAAAATTTTAATAATAAATCTTTCTTTAATTCAATATCAATTTCAGCAACCAAAATAAAAGGTATCTATTAAAAGCCCAGTAACCAGGATTGTATACATATTTCATTACAATTCCAAACTTTTTAAAAATATAATTCATATTAGATCTTAAAATTGTAAGATTCAAGTCACTAAAAATGTAACATTAGTTGTTCGAAAAAAATTTTTTTTATATGTAAAACACCACACAATATCTTCGTCAAAAAATTAACGGAATTTTTATTGATATACATACATATGTATGTATGTATGTATGTACATACATCAGTTGGAAATCAAGTAAAGGCGTTAGTCAAAACTGGTCAAAATACTAATAAATTTTGTTCTATTCGATATTATAACTGTATAATTTTATGGTTGTTAATATTTATAAAATTATTTTTTTTTTTTTTTTAATTTTATGCGTAACACAATATGTAGCGTATTGGCTCTGCAACTCCGAGCTCCCGGGTTCAAAGCCTGGGAGAAGTGGTTATGAAAAATAAATAAAATTAATTTAACAAAAAGAAGTCTGATGAGGAAATGTGGTGATTTCCGAAATAGTACTATAATTTCTACCATTACAAAACTGTTTTGTTTTTTCACAAAAATCTTCCATAAACTGGCCTTGAGCTCAATAAAAACTGTAAAATGTATAACTTTATGGTTGTTAATATTTACATATGTATATGTATGTATAAATTATTTTTTTTTTTAATTTTATGTTATTTTATATAAAATATATACAGTAAAAAATTTAAAAACATAAAATGCTTTATTTCAAAAAAAAAAAATTCAAACAAAATGATCTGACCTGACCGGGAATCGAACCAAAGACCAATCAATTTCATACATGCAAAAACAAATTTCAATTCCTGTTCGCTGCTAGATAGGCAAGGCTACTGGAAAACGTACGAGAATGCCGTCAATTCGATTATTTAATGTAGGGCATGCTGAAATAATTTTAAAACTACAAAAAGGCACCAGTGTTACCTGCCAGGCTATTTCACAAGAAAAGTACTCATTTCCACGTGTTTGATAACATTTTTTTTCTTAAATTAAAAGAGAGCAACACAAGCTACCTTAAGGCAGCGTGCAAGAGTGAGACAACTGCCTAATTATCCAACCTTGTATGATTGAATCATGATAGTTGATAAAATATTTTTGAAATTTTAGCTTTTAAAAGCAAAAACAAAATATACAGAGCTCAATTTTTTTTTTTCAATTTTTCTACTGCTGCTACCTATTGAATGTGCATTGATACATACATATTTAACAATGAAGTATACATACAGTGCCGGTAAAAAACTGGCTTCTTCTATTGCATTGGTTTACTAACAAAGGGCTCTCTCTAAGAGTGTAACCATTTATTTTCAATCATAACGGTTCTCTTCATTTCGAGTAATTTAGTTTGCGTGGCACAAACCCAAGCGGTAAACTAAATAGCACTGACGGTGCATTGTGTCGAAAAAAATTGATTTTCTTTATATACATATATTAAAGAAATACTTGGAGTAGAGGTAATTTAATTTGTATTAAATAGTTTTTAAATAAAAAAACAAAATTAATAATTTTCTTAGTAGCTATGGGCTGTGCCGAAAAGCGTGAAATTATAAGGAATCTAATAACTTGTACGGGAGGACCCGTTTAAAACGGCAACTGTACTGAAAAAGGAACTTAATGTCACCGCATGTGTAGAGACAGTTCGTAGTCGGCTTAGGGAGAATAATATAATGTCGCACTCACCCAGAAAGGAACCCACCCACCCCTTTTGACTCGTAAACATATAGGCAAACGTATTGAGTTTACAAAAGATCATTTGGACTGGCCGGTGGAAAGATGGGGGAATATTTTATGGACAGACGAAGCAAAATCGTTTTGTATGGTGGCAAGTTAGGTGGCAAGATCGAGATAAACCTCGATTCTCAACAAAAATCATTAAAGATGGAGGGTCCAGTATAATGGTGTGGGCTTGCTTTTCCTACAATGAAATATGCCCTATACATTGGATACCAGAAGTCATGGATCAGAACGTATATGTATGTCAAAATTCTACAGAAGGTTACGTTGCCTTACACCGAAGAGAAAATGACATTATTGTGGGTCTTCCAGCAGGATAATGACCCCAAGCATACGAGCAAGTCAAAAAAAATGGTTTGGGGATCATTTGATTAATGTGATCGAGTGGTCTGCGCAGTCGCCTGATCTCAATCGGATTGAGAATGTTTGAAATGAGACCAAAGGGGCGATTCATGTTGCAAGATCCAAAAGCAATGCAGCGCTTTGGACGGTAGAAAAATATTATTGGTGCAAAATACCATTAAAAAATTGCCAGGACCTTTATTTCTGATTACTAATTAATATCTTTTAATAGATTTTGAGGTATTTTTATTTTATTTTAGTTTGTAAGAGCATAATATTTTGTAAGTGCTATTTTTTTTACCGCCTCATTTTGAAAGTTTCCATTGAATTTTTTATAAACATGTTGTGAATCATGTAATAAAATTTAAATCTTTATTTTTTAGCTTTTTTAGCTATTGCTTTAAATTATAATAAGTATATTAGACCAATAAAATGTTATTAAAATTCAAAGATATTTGAACTTTTTCTTCCTCAGAGAGCATAGCTCATCGTAGTGCTATTTTTTTACCGGCACTGTAAATACATATGTACTCCGGGGCCGGCCACTCTTGGCAATGTCTCGTGTGGTCCCATACTCTTTAAGGTTGGTGGCCAAACGGCGCAGTGTTTGCGCAGTCGGTGTCGGACGACCGGGGAATCGGCGACGGTATTCGCGCTGCGCCAACACCACAGACGAATTGTTACGCAAAAAAATTGACACGATTATTCCGCGTTCTTATGGAGTGTATCGCTCCATAGCTTGTTCACTTGTATTCTGCACCTGTCGAGTCCACAAATGTCAAAACAGATTAAACATTGGCAGTCATTTGCAAAAGTGAGAGCATTTTCAAATAGGGTGATTTCTTTTGGCCCACCTTGTATGTACATACATACACAAGAAAAATCATTTAATTTTTTTTTCAGACAAAAAAAATTTACGAATTTTTTAATGCATGACGTCAAAGTTTTTAGGGTCTGCTAAGGCACATCAAATACATAGGTAGCCGCAGCAAAAAATTATTTTTTTTGAACTTTTTTCATATTTTATTTTAAGTTGATTTGTCAAAAATTTTGAATTTCGTTGTGATAAGAATGCTTTCAGTACAATTCCAGATAGTTGATAAAATATTTTTGAAATTTTAGCTTTTAAAAGCAAAAACAAAATATACAGAGCTCACATTTTTTTCTTCAATTTTTCTACTGCTGCTCCCTATTGAAAGTGGCTTGAGGTCTGTTAATTAAGGCTGTATGTACATACATATGTATGTATATTTTAAGAAGGATATATTGTGTTGCGACTTTCTTTCATATAACAAATAAGCACAATTTACTTTTATGTACAATGTATATATGTATGTATGTATGTAGGAGAAAGCCGCAACACACTTAACAAAAAAAATCTAAAAATCAACGGTAATTCTTAGCCAATTGACACTTTCACAATATAATATTAAAATTGAAAGAGTTATAAAAATTCTAACACTTCTGGGAAAAATTTTCAAAAATATACAAAAATTTAGTAAATATACAAAAAAATAGTAAAAGTTTAAAAATTAGATTGATATGGTTTATGTTTGAGAATGATTGAATTTTAATTGATAATGATATGCACTACACTATACGAGTACATACCACATACATAAATATGTATATTCTAAACTTAATAATCATGAACCAAATAATACATATCACCCAGGACGGAAAGCAAGAAAAAAATAATTTTTTTCTCAGCCATGATTCAGCTGTCTAATGGAGCAAAGCCCAAAACAAAAAAAAAAGCTCAACAATATAAAAAAACCAGCAAACGCCTTACTGGTACATACATAATTATGTATACTTCAAACTTAATAATAACGTTAAAAGAAATTAGTCATCGCTCCATGAAAATCCTTAAAGCAAATGACTTCCCTTTCTTCGAACTTCCCACTTCACGATTTTTAAGCGGCTAGGCAATACAATTCCCGCCATTTTCTACGCACTATTTTCAGTCAGCAATCCAACTGAAGACTTCGAGAAAAAGCAATACTCGTTTTATAAAACTTACCTCGTCTTTCGTACGATCTGCTTCATATTGCTGTATCAAATCTTGACAATCCAAATTCTCCACAGGTTCCCAGGTGTTTTCTTCCTCGGGATAACCTTTCCATTTAAGGAAATATTCAACCTAAGCATTGACGTAAAAGAATAAACAAATATTAATTCATGGAACTAACAGATACTAATTTGTAAATATATAGATTTGCAAGTTCTAACCTTTCCTTTACGCACGCGGCGGCCGCAAATTTTTTCCACAGCGTACTCCTCCTCCTCTTCTGATGAATCTCCAGCGGCGGCGCCGGCGGCATCAGGAGCTGCAGAATCTGTTTTCTTTGATTTCATATTAGCTTTTGTACTTTTAATTTTAATTATTTGAGTTATTCAACAAATCGGCGATACTCTTTCTGCAGAAGCAAAGGCTTGGTATTTACAACGTGATATTATTAAGTTGTGAAATGTTCGGCCAGAAAAATACGTGCGAAAAAATAGGTACAGCAACGCAACCGGAACGCAATCGAAAATAATCAGAGAAATTGTGTAATTAGTAACAGAGCAATTAAATAAGAATTATAATACTCACATTTCTTGTGCCACTTAAAAGTGTTAAAAATTTTCACTTAAAATTGCTTTTACTGGCAAACTAATTAAAGCAGAAGAAAACTCTGTTTAGAAGAATAAACGCTATCGATGTGAAAAATGAAGCGCAAAAACGTTATGGAAGGCAACGCTACGAATTCAGGGTTGCACAACCATATTTCCCAGTGTTGGTAAACGTTGGGAATATAGATGTTTTCAGCTTTATAGAATGCCATAAAAAGCGAAAAGAAATAATTTCTGCTCAAATTTGTCAATTGATATAAAAAGATGAACGCATGGTATAATAAACATGTAATATAATGTTAGCAGCTGATTGGAGTTTTTTCTTATAAGTGGTCCATAACAAGTCAAACCTTGTTTACAAAACCAACTTGTTTACATTTTGTATATTTATAACTTCTAATTTGTACAAATTTTTCATTAACGCAATTTGGGAAACATATGTAGTTACATACTTAGAAAGGAGACATTGTGTTCTAAAAGACGGGAAAAAGTCGGATCTTGCTTTTCATATCCAATTGAACTTCAGTATGCCACTTATTGCAAACAGTTGAGTGCGTTCCGACCATTTTTTGCATATTTGAAGGTATACCACGAGTCTTTTCCCAAATTGTAGAATCACGTACATTTTGAATTATCAAACTCGTCCAATTTCATATATCTATTTTGAAGGGTGATGGACCACAACAAATCAAAAAATATACCCCACGGTTGCATTTTCTTTAATGCTGCTACTTGTTTAATGTGCCCTGGTGAACGTGATTATTATAGATAGTTCGCTTACGATAGAGCTATTAAATTTGGGTAGTTTCACTGCGCATATCGGCTGTGGGACAAAATATATTGTGCCCTTATACATTTTTGTATCATGTAAAGACGCCAGAGTTGATCAACTCTACATTATTATTAATTGTTTTAATATCAACAACGCTCTTACTGTGACAACGGTTTTTATCTTGAAGGTTATCAGCCAAAATATTGCCATGGTGTAAGCATTTGGACCATGTCAAACAATAACTGATAAATTAAGTATCCTTTTTGCCGTGGAATGCAACTTAACTTGTGGTAAAATTTTCGTATTTGACCAACACTGTGAAGCGATAGCAATTCGGAATGGTCTTTCATTTTCCTTGTACTCGGGCGTAGCTTTTATTTAATTCGTAGGGGCTTCCAATATACAAGAAAGGAAATAATAAAATTACACTCATAGAACGTATATTTCAAAGGTGCCAGTCCCGTTTTGTTTCGCCCACAAAATGTCTCGGATCATTTCACCAGACCAGAGCGAACTGGGCATCCGTTGTTGGATATTAGAAGCTAATACGATCTAATAGAATTTTGCTATGGGGAAAGAGACCGAGATTTATACCACATGGAACGAAATACCGCAACTTCTTGTATAATATATACCTTCTATGTTCGATTAGAAAGAAAATTAAACTCGTTTCGTTCCGCTAACAGAAATTTACGTTTGTTGAGTTTTCTGAACCTGATATACAAGATTGAGCCTTGCGCAGATCCGTTACTTTTTACTTTACGATATTGACAATCAGCTGTTCGGGATGACGTCACATCATCAAAGTTTCTTTAAAACTGCAACACATGTGAAGTGAATATTTTATGTTCCGTTAATTTAAAGGTTTAATTAAAGTTTTTTGTGAAGTGCAGCGCGATTTCCTAATATTATTCGAACTTATAAAACAATTATCCAATCAAAATGAGAATACGTTATTGATGGTGCGACGTACATGCGCAGATTGTAAACTATTTTTGTTAGCTTTCGGCGCAATCTCTTCTATATCAATCTTGTCTGATATATGTTTATATTAACACAGGAAACAAAACGTCATACTTGTTTGGTAAGTACGTTATTTACAAAATTTCTTGGTTTGCACTTATTTATTGTTATTAGAATCTAGTTGCATCCAACCGGATTTCGGTGCGGTGAAATGTGGCGACTTTTCTTTCAAAAAAGATCGAGCCCTTTTCAGCATTTGATATATATATATCAATTTCGATGTGGAGTGAAACTAACTTGTCTTTCACAATCTTTCGTAAAGAAAATACATTCTGCGGGAGAAATATGGCACTTCCACATATTAACAAATTATAAAAATATGTATATTGTTTTTGTTTCTATTAGTTTTCAATTAATACACGTTCATAGGTCATTCTCTAAAAAAAACCGATAACCCAAGTTCCACCTAAGCATGTACATATGTATGTATGTATGTATTTACGAAATGTATGAAAATTTAACATAATTTCATCAAAATTCGACCATGTAAAAAAAATTTGTTAGAGAAAGCACACATGTATGTAATACAAATATTAATTGAAAAATAATGGAAATAAAAAAGTACACTTGTATATCATGCAGTTGATCGATCGCCTAATGAATTGAACATTCAAGGGTGTTTGCAACCAAAAAATGTGTCATTTAAAATTTTGATTATCTTGCTAGTAAAAAATTTATACATCTTTTTAAAGACTTTTACTTATAGTTTATTATATAATTATGTTTCTATCATCGATTTTATTAGTTTTTTGATGGTGTTTTCTGCATATCTTGTAATCCCAATTCGTGATGTTCCATCCTCATTTAACAGTTTTTTCATTAAATAAATGCGCCATACATTTTTTACACAAGTCCAGCTGGTAATTGTTCGAAGCACGGTTTCTGGCATATGTGTGATCGATTCTTCCACAAATTTGAGCAGAATGTGTGAACTAAGGATATATGGGTACTATAAAAAAGCGTTTATCGTATAAATTTCTCAATTGAAAATCGGGGAGAGCTAGTTGCTACCTTTGATATAGCATTTCTTGAAGTTGTGAAATTTTTTCTGGTTCTTCGTTGTCTTTAAAGAACATAATGTAATTTACTGTACATATTGCTATTGTAATAAAGCAGCAATTTTGTGTTAAATTTCATACTTTTTGTATTGTATTAATTTTTAATATATATATTTTTTTACGTGAGCAGCATTCCTGCATCGCAAACTCTATAAAGCGAAATATTGTTGTAGTTCCGATAATCAAGTTAACCTCAACATGAACACGTTCGTTCCTAGAAGTCAGTGTATCGTTGCCGTAGGTTTTGACGCTTCGCGACAAAGTTCATCTAGTTGGAAGAGTAATTTTTTTAGATTTCAAATGTGTTTTCATTATTTATTTGTGTACAACTCACTAAACGCGCCTGACGCCTCTCCCGGCATTGCTCATACTGATTAAGTAAATTGGGACATCGTTGGCCGATAAATTCCTCTGTTTCCCAAAATAAGCCAGGTCGATCTATATAACGCAGCAGGAACTCCACCTTTTTAATACAATAAAATTATAATTTTATTAAATATAATTTGGTTAAAGATCAAAAAGAATTTCAGTTCATGTTTTCACCTTTCCGCATTTATTTTGTTTTCCTAAAATGCATGACACTCCGTTCTCGGAAATATCTGGACCAAAGAAATCTTCCTCATCGTCCTCTGATGTTTCTGACAGCTGTGGTAAGTTTTCTTCTTCAAGCAGACCACTTTGTGTGGTGATATTACTTTTATCAAAGGACCCGGCAAAAGTGAGCGGATGCTCTTTTAAATAATCTAGCGCGTCCTCTATCGTTTTTGCTATGCTGAAAGTGGCTTCTTCTTCGACATCTTCCTCCTCGTCCAACTCCATGTCATCTTCAGACAGTGTGCTCCGTTGACTACTACCTGATGCTTCTTCGCTTCCTCCAGCCCCGCCAGTGTTGCTGGACGTGCAAGATCCCGCCTGAGGTATTTTCAGCTTCTTCTTCTTTTTGGGAATAACCTTATTTCCACCGTCATTTTCCTTAACATCTGGATGAAACCGCACTTTTTTCGAGCGATGATCATGCTCGTCTTGTGCACTAGCACCGGCAGCTATTGCTGCCGCTGCAGCCGCCGCCGCACTAGTACTAGGACCCAACGAGTATAGAGCCGCCGTCGCGGCATCAACTGTCGCCTGTTCACACTCCGGTGTTGAAGAGGCTGATGAGGCCGAAGATGTGGACGAGGTGGAATTGGCATCGTCTGTAGAGGCTTTCTTATTCGCACATTCAGCCAAAGTTGTCTCTTTGAGGTTCTTGGAGATCTGCTTAACTTTTGTTTCGAAGGCATAACTATTGTTGCTGCTGCAATTACTGCTGCTATTGGTGCTGTTGTTGCTGCTATTGGAGTTACTTTCGCTCGGCGCTTCGGTAATGTCATTTACTATATTATTGGAAATTGCTGTATCCTCATTGCTTGTAGTGCACGTATTACCATCAACCGCATTGTTATTGACACACGCAATTGTAGTCTCTTCGTGTCCATCAACCAAAAGCGATCTCTTTGTTTCGATTGCTATATCTGCGCCAACATATTTTCCATCAATTCGGCAACTATTCTCAACAACGCTACCGCAAAGGCCGTCACCTGCACTTTTCTCAGTCTTTTTTTGTGAATTAATGGAAATTGCAGGTCGACTTTCAGCTTCAGTATCCGATTTTTGTTTATCATTTCTCTCACTTATGCCTTGCGCCAGCGCTGCATTTGCCGTTGAACCCTCACCCTGACCGACGTCATCGACAACACATTTCTTTTGCAAAGACTTATCCAGCGAGTCGCTGCCAGCGGAATCGTCATTTTTGGCGTCCATTCTAAGCGGCGCCGTTGCGACAACTCTAAATGAACTTGTTGTTAGAAACACAAATACACTGCAACGCACCGTGTCGTGATCGGCTGTTCCTGTTAACAACCTGCCTACAGCCTTGTGTTGTTGGTTCTACGGCCGTAGGGGCGGCCAAACGTAGTACCTCAATGATGCAAATGGTTTTCGATCCACGTTTACTTTTTCACGACTACCACAAAAAACACTCTAAAGCATACTTTTCTGTGTATATTTGAGTGGTTTTATAAGAAATTTACGTTTCGGGCCAAATTTTTCTTTGATTCATGCAGGAAGAGGTGAAACTTTGTTTAAAATGTTTTTGACGTTTGTTCGTGATTTTTTGACACTGCTCACACGAAGATGATGCAAAGCTTAGATAAAGATAAAATTGAACAGAGTTGTTAATGGGAATTTCTGCTGGATGCGTATTATTTCTATTGCCGCTATGAACTGTAAATTTTAGGATTTTGCAGCATATTGAGCAATAATCTTTTTTGATTAAAAGTACTCTAACCATAATTTTTTCATAGTTGACCATCTAGATTTTGCTTGTTTGACTTGCAATCCAAATGTTTACAAATACTCACACACAAATATTGAATTTTATATAGGCAATTTGACATCAAGCTTTGTGTAGTGTGTAGTGTGAAGTATGCATAAATAAAAAATACCCACTGGAAAATTTCATCATAATTAAGACGGGGTGAGCACAAACGTGAAATATTTCAAATTCCACCTGTCATAAGTAGTGCTTCTGTCGCAAATTCAATAAATTCGGAACTAAAAGCGACGATTAAAACCGTCTACAAGCAAGCGCTGAATTGTAGCTAACCGCTGGTAATTTATTCGAAGATGCTAAAAACGTCTTTTAGTTCCGGTTACGCGCTTAACCGGAGATGGTGCAAAAAGCGCAGGTTAAGCCCATCCGTCAGATAAGTTAGCGCTGAATTGTAGCTAACCGCCGGTAATTTTAACCATAGATGGTGCAAACGGCCCTAAGAGTCGCCAATTTACATTTTTTTCATACCTTCGGTCGCCAGAGTATATCAATCAAGATAAAAGTAATATCAAGCAATTATTGTTTTATAATTGAAATTTTAAATGATCAAATTTCGGCGCGATATAAGGTGACTATTGTTTTGTCGAGCTTATTTAAAATTTGGACACATTCCGGGTTCATCGGTGACCGCCCGGCAGATTCATGAGCTATATGAACAAAACGCTCGGTGTTTTGCGAATAACATAGATAAGCTATGAAAAAAATAAGCAAAACCACCTATAAAATGAATGTTTTTTTTATTGTGCTATCAATTATTTCATTGATCAATGAACTTCTTTAATAAAAACAGTGCTGTATTATACTTAGGATCCGACTATAAATGCCGAAGATATGAAAAAATGTTAATTTTTTCGAAATGGCTTTTTAAAAATACTTTAGATAAGGTGGTGAAAGGCGAATATGTTTTTCGATATGGGCTAATGTACATACATATGTACATAAGTATATTCAAAGTAAATAAAAAATATTAATTATACTTTACATCCAAAACAATTCAAACTCTTTTAATTTCTTATTTCTTCGGGGTAATGTAAATTTTTAAGATCCAATAAAACTCAAGTCTTTATTGTTTGGTTGTTTCTTTGCTTTATTAAAAAGATAAGAGTTATTTAGTCCAAGAAATATTTTTTGCTCATATAAAATATGCTTACATATGTACATACATATTTGATTTTAGTGCTAAAAAGAATATTTATGAGTTAATACAGAAAAACTTAAAAAAATGTCAGGTAGACTAGACGATCTATCTTTAATTTGCTAAGCAGAATTTCAGTAAACAAATCATATGCATTTTAATGTACATATTTAATTTTCTAATAAATGATGATAAAAATATAGAAAATATACTTAAGTATATTTGGACAAATTCATGATTGTAAAGAACGTAAGACTCTGACTGAAGGTAAAGTAAATAGGTTCAAAATTAATTATAAAAGTAATAAATAATAAAATTGTTAACATTAAAAAAAAAAGTACTTCTTTTAACATTCGCACAGTTCATTTGGCATTGACTTTAAATAAATTAAATTACAAAAAAAAAATCACGATAAAAATTCACAAAACACAATTACACCACAAAACGCACGCGCAAAAATGAATTGTGGTCATCAATGAAAGATAAATAGTTTTCTATTATTCCAACATAAATAACAAGTTCGATTTTCGTTTAAAAAAATGCACAAGATTATATGTACGTATAATAAACTAATATATTATTAATTATTATTTTTTTTTTTTTTGTTTTTAAAGAGTGAAAATGTATCAATGCAATGCGCTTGGCGGTTAAATGATATTTAATAAAAAATTTAGGTTAAAACGAAATTGTATGATATAAAATTGCATTAGTTGAGAGAACGCAAGCAAAAGAAATAAATTCGAGATTTAATTTCTTGAACGCTTCAATATGCTTTTAGAATTTAATTTTTTTTACATTAGTTGTATTGTTTGTATGTAAGTATGTAAAATATATTTTTTTTAAATTTGAATATAGAATTAAATTCTGTATAGTCCCATATACTTACATACGTAAGTTTAATACATACATATATTCGAAAAAAGCTTGTAATCAGCGGATTATGAAATAGGAAAATATTTATGAACTGACATACATATGTACATATGTATGTACATACATACATATATAGTACATTTTTAATATCGATGTATGTTCCAACATAAATTAACATTCCACCATATCGTACAAGTGAAGATAAAAAAACCGTATTTAATTTCATTGTATTCCGCAGCTGACAACTTTAGCAAAAGTCTTTTTGTCCGCTTTACGCATTGCATTGAATAAATTGTCACTTTGTACATACGTATGTATGAACATATTTATAAATACATATGTACTCATATGTACATATATATATTTTAAAAGAACTAAACGAGCTCATTTTCGTTAAAAAAAATGAAAGGCACTTTTATATTCAATATTGAAATTTCAACCTTTATCGATATAAAAAAATTATAGATTTCTTCAAATTGCTTGAAAGTTTTTACTATTTTTACTCGAGTTTTAAATAGCTCGAGTTTTAAATAGCCTAATATAATCGTTTCTTTAACAATTTTTTTTTCTTTCTTATCTCACACAAAAAAAAAATGATCTAAACTTTATTTTTAATGCACGACTTTATATTGCAGAAAATTCCTGCAAAAAATGAAATGTGGTAAAAACCAAATATTACTACTTTCAAATAGTACATATTTATAGAGGATTATTTTCTTTTTTTCGTTAAGGAAACAAGAAAATATGAAATCGTTTGCTTGTTATTCGTATTCCTGATTTTCCGTGTCGGCGGTCGTTTCATCGCTGGCGGAAGCGATGTTTCGTTTGCTAGCCGATTTAACCAATTCCAGATATTTATCGCCATCGAAACGGTTACTCTCATCTGCCAAATCCTGCCGAGTGAAGAAAGAAGGAGAAAATCAAATAAGAACACAGTGTTAACTACACTTCTGTGTATGTAATAATTGAAAAAAATAAAATAAAAATAAAATAAAAATAAAATAATAGTTAAACTGCAATGTGGGACAAATCGGAGTTTGTTAGTCACAAAAATTTGGCTTACCTTAAATTTAGGATAGGAAAGTTTTCATATTGGCTTAAGCGTGACGATGAAGCGTGGTTATTATGGCGGTGATGACGATTAGAGCGATGAAAATGAATGAATGTGCTATTTGAAATGTTAGGAAGCTGTTTTATGCTTCTTTTAGCGCGGGATTTTGTGTATTCGTGTGTATGTATATAATTATTTTTTGTTACTTTTTTTTTTAGTAGACATGCTCGCAATAAGAAGCAACAACGCCATGATGTGAATAATGCTAACAATTTGTGAATTCAAATACAAATTATATAAACAAAAAAGGAAAATGAAGAAAGGAGAAAATAAAAATAAAAACAAAAAAAAACAATAAATACAAACCAATGGCACAAAATAAATAAAATATTAATGCTGCAAGTAAAAATTCTAAAATAACAATATGTGAAGTGAGGTTAGCAATGGATAAGTACAGACCCGCAACGTTTATTTGAATTTTTTATGAAAATTTTTAGAAATTTGTTTAATTTTTGCGAATTTCGTATAAGCTTTGGAACTTTTATTTATGTATATGGCTTCAGTCATAGACCCTACTGAATTTTATCAAAAATAAATAAATAAATATAAGTTTTAAGAAATATCATTTTTAAAATCCACTATTATTTTTGTGAACAAGAGTGTATGTAAACATACTTATTTATGCATATATTCATATATTTTTTGGTTTTTATTTTAGGTGTGTTCTAAGGTTCCATTACATTTTACACATACTATGTATTTTTAAATAATTTGAGAACTTTAGCGGATAATTATTTTGCTGAACTTTTAACTCTCAATTTCCTCAACATGTGGGTATATTTTAGCCTTTTTTTAATACCTAAAAAAAATTTGGTTGCCTTTTCCTGTTTTAATTCAAAATTTTAATTTCTTTATTTTTATTTTTTACTGAGCATAATTTAATAATTATAAGGCAGAGTAAAATTTCGGGAAATAGTAGCAATTAAGATTAAAGTGTCGTATATGTATTCAGGAGCCAAAGTCAGAAAAATAATATTTTTATTTTAATCTCATTATCTTGTTCAAGAACAATCTGACTTTATGTCTTCGCAAAAGTTAATGACTTCTTTTATTTCGGACAGCAACAGAAGCAATTGCAGTCCGCTAAATTTTATTTTATTTTTCGTAAGCCGTAAGTAAAAATGAATTACTAAAAGTAACATAAAGTAATATTCATCTTAAGATATAAAATCGTTTGGTAATTTCAAAACTATTAGATCAATATAAAAGCTGTTCGTTAAAATTCATATTGCGTAATTTTATGAGTTGGAAAGCGTTGTATTAATTTTTTTATTGATAAAACCAAAAATACAAAAAAAAAATATTATATAAGCAGATGAGTACTTTATGTATAAAAAAAAGTGTTTCTTTGGGTGAATGTGAGATCAGAGATGTGATGAGATGAATTTAAGCACTTTACCAAAACACTCCATACCATTATTTGTACTGCAGAAAGCATGCGTTTAGTTTACTGTTCGAACGATGAGCTCGATAAAATCCATGTTTAGGTGAAATAAAGCGGTTAAAAGCCATATATTTTTGTAAATTTTTTTTCGATAAAATATCCAAGTAATTATTCTTTATTGCATTTTTGAAATCAAACTGAGTATGTACTTAATAAAAGTGATACCTATGAAATAAAATAAGTGTGTAAGAGACATAGTATACAGAATACTTATACACTTATTTTGTTATAATACATAAAACGTCAAAGAGTATGCCAAATAAATACCGTTTGTTTTTACAATAAGCCCAATTTTATTATAAATACATTGTATATAATTATTGCATATACAAATAAACTGAACAATTGCCGAGATTTGTTACCCTAGATGAAATCAAGTGCGTTTTTTTTTTGCAAGCGAATATAAGTTAAATAATAAAACAATAGGATTACAAATATCTTAATATTGTGGTATAATAAACAGCATTCACGTTTAACTAACCACAAAGTACCTAATCAGCTCTATTGCCAATTTAATGCAATACTCGTACAAAAACGAATTGGTTGAAGTTGTTTTCAGTATTGCTTTATACTTTATGGGGATAAATGTTCAAGTGGAATTCACGATCAGGCTGATTTGAGTAAATGTTGCGGCGGCTGCATTTAAGGTAAAATTCCAAATCCAGAGATTTCTTTTTTAGATTAAATTATCATAATATTCAGGAAGATAATTTTTTCACAAAGAATTATGTGGCTGGAATATAAAAAAATAGCTCCATGTTACGTGTTAGGTTAGTTTAAGTAACGGCGTTGTATTCTATTTACGCTGAAGGCAGATACACTTACGACATTTTTCAGCAAAAACTTTTGCATTCTATTTTTGCAACTATGTTGAAAGTGATTGAGGTTATATTTGAATAGTTAGAATAATTAATTTGTTCGAGAAATGATAATTATTACAAATTATCAGCCTTTGGTGCTCGAGTACGCAGATATTGACAGTTGACTTGGAGGAGAAAAATTTTCATTGCAAGAATTTGCAAGCAAGAAAACAACTGACCACAAACAGCTGATTGTAAATTGGACAAATAAGGAACTTTTGTTTTGGAAATTAAAGCTGAAAACTAAAAAAAAATTGAACAGGCAAGGAGCAAGGAAATGTTATACAGTTGAGGAAAACACTTAAGCAATGTTTTCCATTTTACACATTTGGAATTAGAACATATACTTGATTTCATCTATTTGCCTCTATTTAGGAAATGAAGCCTTAATACTTATTAGTTAGTGAAATTCATACATGGCTTAATAGTAATTTGCAATTACCCTTGACCGGAAATAAAATTCACTTTCGTGCAATGATATGAAATTTATTCTTGTGTACGGCATTGACAAATATTTACTTGCACTCTCAGACAAAAAAAATCTTTGTCATTGCACGAAAATGAGCCTTATTAGCATGTGTTTGTGTTGGTGTGCGTAGGTGTAAGTGATTGCTTAATTGAGACTTATTTTACTGCACTACTACTTGCATATTTACTTTATTAAAAATCTACAAAATTTGCAAAACTTTTGTCTTGCGAGATTCGGGTTCGACTCGAATTTTTTTTTTAATTTTTATGCTTACTCTTAATTTTTTTTTTTAGAAAATCTTGCACATTTATATTAATTTTAAATTGAAATTATTTCAATTTTCAATTTTATTTTATTCTCTGTTTAATAATAATCTGTTTCACAGCCAAAACACAGATTAGTTAAATGTATAACACATTATTTTCTTTTTTGTAATTTCTTTTAAAATTAAAACTGATAACAAAGCATTCTGTTTGTATAGAAAGCTTTGCTTTAATACGTTAAAATTCGTAATAAATGAGCCTGATGAATTAAATTTAAGAAATTATTTTTCTGGTCTTTTGATTAAATTGGTGAGAAAAGAAGTTCAAGCAATTACTATTTCCGATGAGAAATTTATTTCTTCGTAATGAATAAAACAAGCATTTATTTGCTAAACTAGGTAAGAGTGTGCATATCATATATTTAATACCTCTATATTGCTAGTAGAATATGCTGCGCGCATATGTGTTGTAAATTCGACAGCAAAGGGAGACAGTTTAACATCAATTCTCGAATTTGAACGTGTATTATATATACATATATATTTATAAAATACATATACATAACATACGTCTGAAAAGTCAAATCAATACTGGAGCGAAGCATACATTTGACAATGTATGGGCTGAAGACATTTTATAAAATAAACTTGTAATGATTTATTTCATTATTTATTTTTGTTAAACAGATAAATGACATCAATGTTAGACATAACGGTGCTTGTTTTAAGAAGCGCCATGCTTATTTCTTAATAAAGAAAAAATTTGCACTCTCTATCGTTTTGTATTACTTTTAATGTTTTGTTACACAATTTGACTTCCACTTTTATTGCAATTCTGCATTATAAAATTTACTTACGCATGAAGTCGTTTTGCTTTTTTAATAATATTTTTAAAAAATTTTATCACATCTGTATATGAACGAGTTTTTTGAAAATATGTTACGCTTTTGAAATTTTAAAAGTGGAATTGTCATTGACTTTGGTACAATCGTTTTCTATATATCGGCGTTATAAAGGGGGAGGGGGTTGGATATGCCATTTGTTTTCTATCAATATAGAAGTATTACATATGTATGTACATATGTATATGTATGTTTATATTCTTTTCTAGTAAAAGCTTAAACGGCGTAACAAATGTAGAGATAAATACATTGTTTACTACACCAAGTAAACGTTTTTTAAGCAACTGCATCGACTGTTCGACTTTTATTCATCAAGCTCAATATGTATTTTTAATATAGGCAAATAATCTAAAAATTTTGAATGCATTTTTCCGTTAAAAAAAAAATTAAAAAGATCTTTCTTAACTACAAGTAATTATGTATATCTTGGATTTTGTTCTTTGCTTCATGCTTTTTTTTTAGAAAAATATATACAAATATAGTTTTATATATTAATTTTTTTTAAATATATATTATGACACATGGTTTCTTCCGCTATTTTATAGCAGGAAAACGTTTGAATTTATATTGCGCACAATTCATATAATATTCTTCTGAAAAATTGACAACTAAGCTGTCAGATTTTTTAAAAGTTATTTTTGGCATATTTGTTCATACATGACAAACTTCAAAGGAACTAAAAATTTTGATAAATCAAGATGTGATTTAAAATTATGTTATTTTTCAACAATATTCGAAATACTCGAACGTAGCCGATTTACTTGCTTTTAAATGCACAAGCATGCCACAGTAAAAGCGCTGAGATTTTCGAAATGAAACTAAGCGCACAAAATACATACTTTTGCCACATCGCGCCAGTCTTTTCAATTCTTTACATGTAGCGTAATTATGGCAGGGGACCACTGATTCATGCCTGACATGTCATTACTATCGTCACAGTTCCAAACCATTTCGTTAAATTATAACTATGTCAGAATTAAAGCTTCTACGTTTCTTAGGAAAATTATACATTTAAGCAAGAATATAAATTTGTAAAGTGACTAAACTTTCTTCTGTACTAAGACTTTAATTTGCCACTTAAGCATTGTAGAAGTCGAGCAAATTAGTTTAGTAGTTACCGTTAAGAACCGCAAATGTTATTGTTATTGTTCTTTTAACTCAATTTAAGTTTTTCCATCATAATAAATAAGTCTTCAGCAGAAATTACGCTCTGCCAAATTGTTTTATAATTTTTTCTTTGACTTTCGTTTTGGTCAATTCTCTAGAACTTTTAGTTCGACGTTTTATTTGATTTTTATACAAAAATAGTTATTGTAGTAAACTATTAGCAAAAACTGTATGCTTGCCGTACTTTTTTTTTTATTTACGTAATTAGGTTTTTTTTTTTTTTTTGCAATGTGCTCTATGGCCCTTCTTTTACTAATCGCAAGTAGAATTGGAACGATATTCCCGCATAAATTTTGGCCGCTCAGTGGCACGCCTTTGATTTGCCACAACATCAGCAGTAATTACAATTTCGGTTTCCATATATTTTGTCTCGCTGACAAACTCGACATCGGTGTCGTTAGAATCGTCATCATCGATGATTTCAATGATATCATTGTTGCCTTTGTCCCGCTTAATTTTTCTAGGCTTACTCGATTTTGTCTTAATACTCTTTACTTTTTCGCCTTCACTAGACAAATCAACAACACTTTTGTTATCATTTTCATTAGGCTCAACGAGTTTGTCGGTGGTTTCATCAGTCGGCTCATTATGTAAACCACTCTCCGTAATGGAGGAAATCATTCTGATTTGTTTATTTAATAATTTGTGTGGCTTATTATCCACACTGACAAACGGATTGGTGGAACTGCCATTTGTGTTGCCATTATTAAAAGAAACCGATAAGTTGTTTGTCGGCGGCGTAGGCGTTGGTGCGGCAGCACTGTGGTATAGCGTATTAGAAGTAGCATAGCTTAAACTACCAGTGGTAGACCCAGTGCGGAGAGATAATAATTTTTGTTGATGCTGTTGCTGCTGATATTGAATTTGCAGTTGGTGATTACCATTATTTGCATTAGCGTCCGCACGTTGTACGCTATACGGACGGTAGTATACGCTATTTGTGGCTATATTTGCGTTATTATGTTGACGTTCTGTGTGATTGTGGTGCTGATGTTGATGTTTCAGCGCATCGTAGCCTTCTTCATCAATACTTACAATTTGCCTATTAAAGAAACCTTTCCGCTTGATATGCAATGGCGTTTGCAGCTCATATTGCTGACGGTTATGTGTCAGTGGAACGACAGTGTGCATGTGCATAGAAGTAGCAGGCTGCTGTTGTGTATGGGTTTGTGTAAGAACTGTGGGCGGCGGTTGGGCCTGCGCTATATGATTTGAAAACTTTGTGGTCATATTTAAACTACTAATTGTTACATTAGCACTAACTACACTGACAACGGTGCCAACAGTAGCATTAGAATACGTTTTATCATTTATATTATTACTAGCTATATTTGCCAATGTACTAGGCATATTTGCAGTAGTAGTGGTGGTGGTGGTGGTGGTAGTAGTAGTAGGAGCAGATATAGAAGTATCGGTAGTAATGGAAGCAACACGCAATATCGGTGCTGTATTAGTAACAGTAGTAGTGCCTGTTGTGACAGTGATTTGGGTTACCTTATTGCGTACGATAGCTGGTGCTCTCTCGCATATATTTTTCCAATCCACTGGTAGTGCCCAAGAATGGGGACTCTTCGCATAGTACAGCAAATGCTCGTATTCGTGAATAATTCGTGCTGTAAGTTAAACAAAATTTTTTTTTGTATATTTTCTTTGTATGACCAAGAGCTCGGCTATCATAGGTGCACTTACTCGAATCGCTGCTAACGATACCACCAGCGGTGTTTTCATTTTTACCACGTGCAATTGTTGTGTTAGCTGATGCTTCCGGTGTGGAGTCTTTGCGTGAGAAGTGACTTCTACGTGAACGTGATAGGCCATTACTTTGGCCTGCAGCTATTAAATACAAGCAGCTAGATAATTTTAAATCGCTAGGTGAGATAAATGCAAAGCAAACCATTTGAATCAGCAAATACTTCATCATCGCCATCATGTATACCACTATTGGCACCTTGCGTGGCCATATAATTTAAACCGATACCGCTATCCGCCAGCGGTGGTGCGGCGGCATGTAAGGGTGTACCCATCGCAAACTGTGCCGTAGTCATCGGCGTGGACGGTGTTGAAATTGGACTAATAATGCTACCATCAAAGGCGGCGCCTGCCTCAACGGAAGCTAGGAACTCAGCGCTGCTAAAGTAATCGTCCAACACTAATTTTGCAACCTAACAGTATTGCAACATTTCAAATGTCTGTTAAGTTTATGAAAACTATGCGTTTTACATACCCGCACAAGATCGCAACAATCGCCGGTAATTTTGATGAGATGCTGTCCCACGTTCACTGTGTATTTGTATTCACCTAAAGAAGCATCATTGGTGGAAAATGAATGCAATAACATTTGCTGATTTGGACGCAACACTTTACCAGCAGCTGCAGCTGCGGCAGCAGCCGTAGGTGTGGAATTGTTGCCAACGACGGCGCCCATCATATTCATAACTTGTTGTTGCTGTACAGCAGCTGCTGCTGCTGCTGCCGCGGCTGCCGCAGAGGCGGTCATAAAATTTTGCGCCGAATTGAAGCTCAAACGATTGGCTAAGCTGGTATTGCTAGCAACACTAGCGCCCGGTGTGCGTGGTGTAACGGCGTCATCGGAATTGGAAGATGCCAGAGAAGAGCATGAACCACCGCCACCAGCATGACTGCTACCCATAGCCGGATCGAGTCGCACTGGTGAGGCATTGCGACGTATAGTGTCTTCAATAAGTTGTTTGGCATAGCTTGGGAGAAAAGTGAAGATGGTTATTTTTAAAGATTAGTTCAAATCTGAGTGAAAATAAAGGTATACATACATACATATCTACATATAAATTATATTTTAATAAATTCTATAACTGCATTGTCAAAAAGAATTAAATCTACACTTATGAAACGTTTCTCAAACGAATTAAATTCAAGAGTTAGTTTAGAATCCTAATTCTCTTGTAGCATTTCGTGGCCGCTTTGGTCGAGTGGGAAGCGGTGCTAGCTGTAACCGGATACGCCGCTGAGTTCGAGGTTTGAATCTCAGCCGGTGCAAGAAAAATCTCTAAAACCCTTCGGCAGGCAAGGGCAACCTCAGAGGTGGTTTCTGCCATGAAAAAAGCTTCTCATAAATTACGTCTGCCATTAGGAGTCGGCACCGAGTTATCATATTATAGCATTCCAGAAGTCGGTGTAGGGGTACTTCTAAATTGTTCAAGGGCCTAGAAAAACTAATTTATTTTATAGTGCGAAGTGCGCATCAATGGTTTCTGCTGCCATTGCTTCAGATATGTTAGCAAGTTAGGGTTTTTATTACATCGCTATGCTTGTTGTTATTGTTAACTACCTGGCGAGTGGTCTTGTTCATGTACGAACAATTCTCCAATGATTAGCTACAACTTTTGAATAAAGATCAAACCATTAAAACCTAAAAGTATGCAAGTCGTGCAGTCGTTAGTGCAGTTTCGCACAAAGCAGTACAGTCAGTTGTATATTTTTTGTTCAATTCGAACATTGCAGGGTTGCATCGGCCTTTAAATTCTTAGGACCAGTTTTTCAGTGCTGGTTTAAACTCAGTTTAAACTAAGTTTAAATATAAACTTAGTTTCGTTGCGCTCAATTAAATTTGTTGTAACAAAAAACGAAGTAGTTAGCACACAGCTGATAAGTTAAACTAAGTTTAACCGTGCGCGATCGGCCGTCTAAACTCCAGTTGACTGAAAAACTGCATACTGAGTTTAAACGACAAACAGAGTTCAACTTGCACTAAAAAACTGACCCTTAATCAGCTCTATTCTGCATATCGACTCGAATAGAAATTTTTTCGAAATGTTCGACACTGTAAATTACAAATAATGTGGAACGGGCCCGTTCTGCTAACAATATATATCTCGGACTTTTTCACCATACCGGAACGAATTCGACATTCGTTGATCGATATCAGAATCTAATTCGATGTAATTGGATTTCGGTGTGGTGAAATATGTATGTAAGTCGATATAACTTGCTACAAGGAATGAACGCCATATAACTTCTTTGTGCAGTGCTATCAACGAAAATTTCACCGATACGCTTTATTAGTATTTAATTAGGACTTTATACAGATCAACTGCTGGTAATTTTTTTAATTGCCTATATAATTATAAAAAAGTTCTTTAAAGGGATATTCTACTTTAGACGCTTCAAAAATTCGAACTTTTTTTATTACATACCCTACATGGTGACACGCTGACAGTATTACCAATACACTCTCATTCATAAAATCAGCACTGACTGTCAGCTTACCGTTAAAATGACTGCCATGATGCTTGCCAAAAAGAGACACGCGTTACTCGCTACGCTTACTATGGTTGCATATATGCGAGAATGAAACAACGAAGTTTTCATGTTTATCTTTACTGACCGTAAGATGACCTGTAAAATAGTTGTCATTTCGTCATTTTCGCATACGCGAGAAACATACGATAAATTCATCGGAGTTTTGCAAATGGCGCGCAGTATTCGGAAAACTCTGAAGTGAATAGTTGCGAAAACTTTTTAATCGTCGTGTTTTTATAAAAGATAAGTTTTAAATTAAAAAAATTTGCTTTTCTCAGCTAATTATAAAGAAAAGAGGATTTCTTAATCTAATATAAAACATGAAAGAGCTCTGCGCAAAAATACTGATGGAGTAGCCGTAGTTTGTCTGGTCAGCGATGAAAGTAGTTCTGCGCAAAAAATAGTTCATCAAAAATATATTTAATTTTTTTTATCATGATAAAAGTTATTAGCTTGTAGTAAATCAATAAAATTTAATTGAAAAAATAAAAAACTTTATTATTAAATCAATCAGAAAATAAAATACATATTATTTGAATATAAGAATATTTTCAGTAATGATGATTTTATAGGGTGCATTGACCCAGTAAAAAGAACGAAAGTGAGCAGCAGAGCTATATGTTTGTCTTTTCGGTAATATTAATGTGTTAGAGTGAAATACAATATCACACGTACACATTTGTTGACATCACTTTTTACATAGTGGTCCTAAGAAACTGATAGTAACTTTGTTCTAAGTGCTGACAACATTTTTTCAACCACTGACCATCAGATGTACGATAAATTAACCGGCACTGTTCTTGTAGGGTATTTCCGTCTTACATTATATTTATGTAAAATATGTTTGCCTAATATTATCTTAAATACTTTTCGAGATATAAAGCCATAAATTGAATTATACGCGGTGCACGGTGGTGTATTCATTAATCTTTTAACGCGCTTTTCTCAGAACCATTCTTTTCAAAACGGTCACCACGATAACTAGAAAAATACTAGTTTCATTGCGTTGGAATTTTTACAGTTTACTCAGCAATCTCTAATTTCTAGCCGGAAACAGAATTATGCAAAACGCATTTGTTTAAATTTTTTTTTTTCTTTAACAATATACACTTGAAAACATGGTAAAAACCGTATTTCGTCATTTAAAGTGGTGTAAAATTGTCAATTTTATTTATCGACTATATTCTGGTTCCGGATATAATCACAAGTCCACTGAATACAAAGTAAGTAGAATTTTCTGTTTGAAGATGATTTAAACAAGAAAAATCGTGGCAACATCGAAGCAACGTATTTTTGCAGGCTCAACTTTAAAGGGCCACTATTATGATTTGAATAAACCGTCAATTTATTGATTATATCCCTTAGTTTAATTGCAAAAAGTCGCGTTCAAAAATATTCAAATCTTGTTTTGACAAAAATTAAAAAAAAGGTTATTTTCCGGTCTCTGAAGTAGAAAACCCCCTTTATCTGTTAAGCCTAAAAAATATACTCTTAAAAAAAGATCAACTCTAGCGAAAAGAAATTGTACGTATTTTTTCGATCTGTGAGACAGCATATTAAAAATGGCAGGCAAGGCTTGCTGTAACTTTAGTTTTATGTTTTCGGATACTTACTTGATTTTTTCCTCAGTCGGTCCGGTAATTTGCACCAAACGTTCCTTGGCACCAGGATTTACTAAAGTAAGGTTTGTAAAAAAAAAAAACAGTTTTTTAGTTAATATGGAAATTAATATAAGGACTCGCATGCTTGCTTGACTACTACACATTTAGATAGCACAGTGGAAACGCTTTGGCACCTAAAAGTATGCAACCGTTAAACAAGCTGCGCCTCATCGTTAGTAATCGCTTCGCACCTTTATTAGTGTGAAAACCTATTATTTCGATGCATTAACATGTATGTAGCTTGAAAAATAATGTGATTTTTAATATGTACATATGTATGTATGGTAATGCGTTGCTTCAATGTAAGCCGGTGTTGGTGCGGTGTATGTTAAAAAAAAAAATTGCATGCAAATGCTTAATACCTAATGAAGTGAGATTAAACGGCATTGATGGGGAAACTTACATCAATGAGATGAAAATTTTGAAACAAAAAACTAATGGATTTATAAATAAAAAGAAAAAAAATTTACAAAGTTTACATACAAATTTAAGGTTTTTTTTCACTACTAATCGGTTTATGAAATGCTACAAATTCCGCTTAATTTTTTTTTTTTTTGTAAAAATAAAAATATTAATGAAAATTATTGAACCCCAAAAAGCAAATGCAGCATAAACAGCATAAACAGCGAATGCAAAAGTTATGATTAATAGCAACAAGCGACCACAAATAATGTTAATAGCGCACATGGTGCATGGCCCACAACAAATATTGTTAACAATGTATGCGTAAAATGATAAAAAACTTTCAATTGACTGTGTACATATATTTTTTTTACCTCTTTGGAAGGAAATGATCGTTTCACTTAACTCCTCAATCATATGGACACGTCTGCCTTTAATGCCCATTACTTTTATGCGTACGCACATCCAAAGAAACAGGCAAAACACAAACAGTTGATAGGAATTAAATAGTTGTTGTGAAAAAGGATATAAACATTTGCTGTGTCGTTTACTCTGTGTTTAAGAAACAGTTTTTCTTTGTTTCTTCTGTTATGAGTTTCTAATACTACACAGCGTTTGAGACAACTTTTAATAGCTTGTAATTTGTTTTCTTATGTTTTTTTTTTGTTTTCTGTTAACTACATACACACCTTTTCCTGAATCTGCATTGCGAATAACCACTTCGTCTTTACAGTAAGTTTTGCCTGGAATTTTAGTTGGTTTCGGGAACTTGCCCGAATTTCGTATAACCTCGCCCGGTGACAACAATAGTTGTGTCTGTTGCGCTGAACCAACAGCGGCTATAGCTGCTGCAGCAGCGGCGCCAAGCCCACCGAATGTGGGGGAGGTGCTTAGGAACCCGGATTGTGTTGGATCAACATGACCATCGGGTAGCTGCAGAGAGAGCAACAAAAAAAAAAACAATTAAACGTAATAAGTAGCAATAAAACTTCATAAAAAAAAAATCAAAATATACTTACATCGATGTTCGTTGCTTGCTTGGTTTTATAGTACGAATTAAAGCCATTGTCCTCCCAGCCTTTGGCGCGCAACTCTATCAATTCAAGCAAATTCAGTCTCGTCATAATATTTAAGCGTTCGTCCTGCGAAGCATTGCGGAAAACAACGAATGCACGATCTAGCGTATCCTTCGATACGGTCTCCAGCTGTGGACCATGTATGCGTAGATTTTGCACTAGTGCGGCCATTGGTTCCGTATTATTGATGCCCGATTGTAGAGTCAACGCCACATTCTCAATCAGCTGTATTAGCTCCTCGATGAGCATGTAGTTGTTTTTCAGTGATGAGCGTGATTGTGATTTTAATGGGCGTGGCGCCTCAACATTTTTCACTGTACGTCCAATGTGCGCCATTTTTTGTTTTGTTTTTTAATGAGTTATGGTTTTAAGTTAAATATTTAAAATCGTTTATTGATTTCGTCGTTCAATTGGTATTTTTTTGTATTTTTTTTTTTTTTTGTAAACGTGGAACTATAGTTGTGTATTTGAAGTAATTTTCTTGTACAAAAATGCTTCAAGTTACAATTGAAGGAAAATCGAGATTAGCTAAAACCTCTGTTTGCACCTCCCCCTGCATAAAAGAAACAATAAAACACAAATAATTATTAGATAATTGATTTTGTATTGGTTTCTAATTAGTTTTTATTTTTTTATTTTTGCCTAATGTATGCCATTAGGCGTGCCTATGCGTGCCATTTGCGTTTAACCCGTTACAAGTGCATGCATATGCGGCTCAATGACAATTTAACCGTCAAATGTGGGTATGCAACTGAATGTTTGCCAAATTAAATTGTTATGCCTTCCACTTTCGACTGTGTTTGGTTGGATTGTTTTGTTATTATTTTTCTTATTGATTAGCTAGCTTTGAAGCCCTACCACGATGGCAACTGTGTCATATACTTTGCCACCGTCTCAGCATATTTTCCACTGTTTTTTTTTTATTGATACACAAACATGTTCACCTAAACCATCTACCATCTAACAAGTTGAATGACGGCAATTGGGATTTTGGTTGTTGACTCGTTCAACATGCATTGCTTGGATATTTTTTGTTCGCAAACCAACCACCAACCAACCACTTCACCAATGTTAAATTTCTTTTTTGTTCGTCGTTTTTAGTAATATTGTCCCAGTTTTTTCGGCAATTTCATAAAATATTATTACCTGGCTAGCTAGTTACGCAAATTGTTCAAAGTTTTTTCGCTTACGGTTATTTGTGTTGTGTATCTCAGTTAAACTGATAAGTTATTCCCGCATGCTTTAATATACATACATACATACACACATATGTATGTTTGTATGTAAATACTTGTATACAAACTTCAGTACATACATATGTACATGTGTACATATGTGCACATTTCTTGTGTTTTACGGATAGTCTTCGCAATTTATTGCCTTTCCATTTTACATTTTATCTCTTACAAGCCCATGTTTAAGAATATACGGAAAAATGATATGTCAAGACGCAACGATAATAAGAAAAACTATGATAAGAGTATAACTAAACAAGATATTAAAATCTTAGCGCAGCATTTCAATTAATCTAACAAAAATTATAATATGAATTCCCTTTGCGAATGAACATGTGTCGGTGTATACGAGACGAAAGATTGGTTTCAAACTGTCATGATCACTAGAAACAAAAGTAGGTTATACTGCTTTTGTCTTTGAGAATCCCGCAGACCCCAATGTGTTTTTAACCCAAAAAAGCTATTGCAAATCAATATATTAATGGTTATTTAATGTTTTTATACCAAAAGTTTTTAAACACATACATATGGGTAAGTCCCAAATAAGGTCTACCGCGAACGGAAAATTCAAAGTGGTCAGAGTTTGTTTTTATTATATTTCAGCATAAGTTAAATATGTGTATGATATGGATATAAAATAGTTTATTGTTTTCTCTAAAAGGCTTTTTCGCTTTTTTCATTTGCCCCTTTTGCAAACAAAATATAACATATTTTCTTTTTGTATTGAGCCTGTTCTAACTGGATCCATATAATTGCTGTAATTCCGATATTTGTAGCCTCTTATATAACATTGAAAAAAACTCTAAGAAACTTTGGAAAATGAAGATTTTCTGAATCGAACTTACCCTTATCCTTGTGTCGCATCCGTTACCAAAAAACTACACAAGTTGTTCCTATAAGCAAACATGTCCTCCAACCAACAAAAATTTTTGCAGTTAAGTAGGCATATGTACGTCTTTCAAAAAATAAAATAATTTTTTACCGAACTGTTGAATAAACTATTTTATTAGTGATTAAAATTTGGGAAAATGTTCCAAGTATTAACGGGATTCAAAGTTATCCATTACTTTTCTTTAAATGAAGTTGGTCGAACTGCTTATTCTTTGAAAAAGAAAAAAGTTAAAGTGCAGTAAATCACTTGCATGCAATCTAGTTGTACGTTACTTTTAAGTCTCTTTATCCCTTTGAGAACTATATTAAGCGATTGTGCGATGTGACTTTAAAAATTTCTAGAAGCCATACTACTTAATTTTGGTTTAAACTCCTAAAAGCAGTGATTGTGTTATCTATTTTCTTATGCTCTCCAAATAAGAGAAAGAGAATATATTATTGCACATAAGAGAAACATTCAGTTGTGTATCATCTCTCGGAGTGATCAGTAGTATGGCCAGCAGTAAGTACATATATTTTTTTTTCTATCCTGGTAAATTTCTAACGTGAATGTCTGTACGTGTAAAGTGTATTCCCATGTATTCTGTAATGTGTTTATATGCACGTTTTTGAAATTTTCGATTCATTTCTTTGCGTTAAAAATCAGGTAAAACAATTGTGTTACATGGGCATAAGTGAAGATTTTGATGCAAGCTCACAATTGTGATATCTAATGAATTTCAGGAAAAAACATAGATTTATCAAAGGATTCGGACCTTCAAATGGTCCTAGATATTCTTGAAAACTCCGATGCGAGCTTTTCAGCTGATGATGATATAGAAAAGAATTGTTTCACGCCCAACCAAATGCAAGAAAGCGATAGTTCAGATGAAGATGAATCTGCAGAATTTATTTTTCCAGTCTTTTGAAGTTTTTAATTTAAAGAAGTGATCTTTGGAAAAGAAAGGAACTCGCAGTTCACGATATTCCAATTGTACAGGGCTGTCAGAACTACGTCGAACTTGGCACACCTTTTGAATACTTTTCTAAGTATTTCACAGAAACTCATTACATAGATGTAGTCAAATATACAAAAATGTATACTCTTGCGACTTCTGTCACCGAGACGAACCTAACCGCGACTGATTTAAAAAAATTGTATGGCTGTGCTATTTCAATTTCCTGTCTAAGTTATCCACAAATAAAAATGTATTGGGAAGAAAATTATAGGTGCAAAATAATTGCTGCATCCATGGCAAGAAATAAGTTCATGAAATTTAGAAACACCATTCATTTTGTTGATACCAGCAAACATAGTGAAACGAACAAGTTATGGAGAGTTCAGCCCGTGATAGACTTGGTGAGAAACCGATGCAATCAATTAGCGTCTGCAGTTACTTCATACTCTATCGATGAGCAAATAGTCCCGTTTACTGGCAGATTCCCAGCCAGGCAATTCATCCGATCAAAGCCGCGCCCTGTGGGTTTGAAAAATCTGGTTTGTGCTACCTCTGTGGGCTGATCGTTGATTTTGAGTTATTTCAAGGTGCTGGAAGTTTTCCCGACTGTGGACTGGTCCATCAATTGTTTTAAGACTTACAAAATGCCTGCCAAAAGGAAGTCATCTTTATTTTGATAGATTTTTTACCACCATACCGCTTTTGGAGAAATTGCAGGATAATGAATTCAAGGCGACAGGTACCATAATGGGAAATCGCCTGGGAAAGAGAATTAATTTTCCAGCAGACAAAACTATGGCGCGTGGTTATATGCACCAATTTGTTAAAGATGACAATGTGGCTGTAGTAAAATGGTGTGAAACAAAGTGAGTTACAATTGCGTCAACAGCATGTGGAAAAGACCCGAACAGTGAAGTAAATCGTTGGATAAGAAGCTTAAAACGACGATACCCAGTACCGATTCCCGCTGTTATCCAATTTTATAACTCTAAAATGGGCGGAGTCGCGATATCTGACAAAATGATGGAATACTATCGCATTAAAATGAAAACTAGGAAATGGCCAGTCAAAGTTTTTTTCCATTTCCTTGATTTAACAATATATATTTGGATGGAATATAGAAAAGACGCAAGGTTACTCGGTATTACAGGAAATAAGGTATTTTTTACCTTCCTTCATTTTAAAATGGAGATCTACGAAGTCCTGGCAAAGTACAAAGGTGCTCCATCGGATGTATCACTATTTGAGTTGCCCGAGGGCTATCACGGTAATAAATATCGCCCACAAAACGCTCCCGATGACATGAGGTAGGGAAGGAAGTGGCGGAAATTGCTAAATTTTGAATATTTCTCGCAAAAAAGTTTATAATGCAATTAATGGTTTTCTCAAAAAATCAACTTTATTTTAGCATAGGAAAATAGATTTAAGAAAATTTGCCATTTACATATATGTACATATGTATGTATGTCCTTAGCTGTACATAGAATGTTAATACATAGTGTTTTTTTTTAGACGTCTGGTTTTTAATGAGGCAATACTTTTTTCGGAGTTGGTCTTTTTGACAGCTTTTACTTGATTTATACTCAGTTTGGTCTGCCATTTCATAATTAACAGACTTATTACGGAACAACGTTTGCAAATCGTGCAAATTTATTACCAAAATAATGGTTCGAAGAAGACCCGAATGAGTCCATTCGCCATAGCGAGCACCAGTTGGAGCTGTGCCCATCCATTTTATGGAAGATTTTGCTGTTTGCAGTCTTAGAAACTCCAGCTCGCGCGAGAATTGAAGCCGAAAGGCCATCAAGCGAGTCGCACGTTCGGTAAATGGTTCCAAAACGAAATGGCCACAGATTCTTACAAGAAAATGTTGTTCAGCCAAGCTCACTTTTAATTGAATGAGTACGTTAATAAACAAAATTGTCGCATTTGGTGTGATGATACTCCACAAGCCATTGTTGAGACATTCTCAAAGTCACTGTTTGGTGTGCTCTATGGGCAGAGGGAATTATTGGTCCATATTTCTTCAAAATTTAGCCTGCCATACTGTTATAGTCAATGGGGAACGCTATAGAGCAATTATTAATGACTGAGAATACGGCGCTACATTCCATACAGCTAACGAAAAATCAATTTCTTAAAGGAAAGTTTTGGGGAGCGCATTATCTCGCCGTGGGCCTGTGGCGTGCCTCCAAGATCGTACGATTAAACACCGCTGTACTATTTGTTTTGAGGTTATGTATGTGAAGTCGCTTGTCTACGCAGAAAAGTCCGAGACGATTGACGCCTTTGAAGATAATATTCGGTGCGCTATTGCTGACTACGGCCCCAATTGCTGCAAGAAGTGGTCGCAAATTGGGCTTATCGGCTGGAATTTACTCGAGCCAGCCGCGGCGGTCACTTGCCCTAAATCATAAAGCTAAATTCTAGGCCCTAGCATTAAATTATAGCGTTTTATTACTTCTTAAAATCCATTGTCCATGAAATGAAGAACATCACCAACAGGAATTTTTTATTTTTATATTTTCAACGATAATATGATAGAACCTTTCTATATACATATGTATATATGTATATGTCTTTGATATCTACTATTCATCAATAGTTTGTCTCTTCTTGAAATCCAACATAGCAGACCCAAGAACCAGTGTGGTAATGAATATACCAAATTTCTCACACATGAATCATCTGAAGGTGTTAGTCACCCTATATGATTTCTCTATAAGTGGCAACACTGACAGGAGAAGTTAACAAAAAGGAGACGAATAACACCATGATCATCGGCCATTGGTATTTGACGAAGGGCATTTTAATTTTGATTTGGAAAGCAGCGCGCACGTGAAGAAAACACGATTATAAAACCTGCGTCATCGATATTCTTGACTAGCTACATTTTGATATATTTTACATTATACACATTTTTCTTACAATAAAATTACATAGTCTACGTACATAGTAGTATAAAGTTTAAAAGCGTTTATTATTTGTAATAGCGAGAATAAAGCAGTCGTTCTTATACTCAACAACAATTTTTATAATCGTGCGCGCTGTCTGTGGTACGTGGAAGGAAGAAAAGGACTACACAACTACGAACAAGGGCACGTGTATGTCACATAGCGGGAGATATTTGCTGAGATCTCGCAAGGTGGGTACTAGTAGCAGCCAAGAAAGTGAGCCGGAGTCCTCTTCCGAAGACATGGAAAACCAACCGAACGCAGTGACAGAAGACAGTGCAAATGCAAATGCTATTATATCAACCTTAAATGCACTAAGGGCCTCCATAGACCAGCTGAGACACAGCACAGCGGAAAGTCAGAGGGACATCATAAGGCTTCGTGAGGGCGTGCAACTACAGAATGTTCCGGAGCAGAATATACAAGCAATGGAAGGTGAGCAAAGTCAAGCCGTCGTAGTAGCGACAGATTCGCAAATGAAGTTGTACGATCTGCCTACGTTTAGCGGAAATGTCGAGGAGTGGCCTCTGTTTTACGCTAATTTTAAAGATACTACGGAGTCCTTCAAATACAGCCATCGGCAAAATTTGATGAGACTGCAAAAATGTTTAATTGGCCCCGCAAAAGAGTCAGTAGCAGCCATGTTGATTTACCCGAACGATGTGCCGAACATAATAAGTGAATTAGAGTTCAGGTTCGGCCGGCCCGACATCTTAGTAAAATTTCAAATCAACAAATTACAACATTTCCCGCCAATTGCTGAAAATAAACCTGAGCAAATTTTACCGTTCTCGTCACGAGTACGGAACGTTGTGGCGTTCCTCAAGTCCGCTAAATGCCAGCAACAACTTGCCAATGTAACGCTATTGGAGCAAATGGTAGGCAAGTTGCCGCAGAGCCGACAATTTGATTGGGCGAAACACGCAACGACGATTGAACCTTATCCGACAGTAGAAGACTTTTCTAAGTGGATAAGCGACTTGGCCAGAATAATTTGTCTAATGCCGACGACAAATTCGCAAAGTAGCAGACAACCAATCGCACCTAACAATCAACGTCGCCTTTTGCACATCGACCGTCCAAAGGAATCAATCGTTTGTTATCACTGCGGAGGTAACCACATGTTATCACAATGCGATCCATTTAAAGGAATAAATTTGCAGGAACGTTGGGAGACGGTGAAGACGCAACAACTTTGTTTCTCATGTCTTCGTAAAGGACATACAACATTGAAATGTCGATCGAAAAAAAGGTGCAATATAAATGGCTGTCACCGATACCATCATCAGTTACTCCACAATGAGGAAGCAGTAATAAAGACCAGTCAGGTCAGGGAGAACGCCACTTCTCAGCCACTGCTGAATTGTCGGGTAGCACCAAGCGCGCATGGTCAGCTATTTAAAATATTGCCAGTCAACATTTACGGTCCAAATGGGAAAAGAGAGATATTAGCTATGTTTGACGAGGGTTCGTCAATCTCCTTACTAGAAGCTGAAGTTGCTAATTCGCTTGAAGCTAGAGGCAAACTGCAGCCACTTACGTTACAATGGTTCGACAACAATGTGGTTACGGAACAGGCCTGCAAAATAAATATTGACGTTCAAAACTGTGTCACTAAGCAAAAATTCCAGCTGAAGGAAGTGTACACAATTAAAAACCTTAATTTACCGGAACAGTCCATGAAGAAAGAAGATTTTCAACATTTGAAAGATTTGCCAATCAGCAACTATCGTCGTGCAAAGCCAGCGTTACTCATCGGTCTAAAGCATGCCTTTTTGGGTGCAACAACAGCAACAGTGCAAGCTGATATCAACAATCCACTGGCTGCTAAAACTCCCCTAGGGTGGGTGGCTTATGGACCAACAATGTCGCCTCCAACGTTGAGTCCTCGCGTTTTATGTGTCAGGGAATATCAGCAGTTGCACGATTTAGTAAACGAGTACTTCGCAGCGGACAGCTGCAGCGTCAATTCACCAAAAGTGGCATTCGAGTCAGACGACGATCAACGAGCGCGTGCCATATTGCAACGAACTATTGTACGAGTGGGTAAGCAATACGAGGCCGGCTTACTGTGGCGGGCATATCCTCCAAAGATGCCAGACAGCAGAGCGATGTCCGAAAAGCGTTTGCTGACAGTGGAGAGGCAAATACGAAATGACGTTGAGTTTGGTGCGCGATACAAGCAAGAAATGGCCAGATACGTAAGTCAAGGGTATGCCAGGAAATTAAGTCACGCCGAAGTCAGTAGTCCAAATCCAAATGTGTGGTACCTACCGCACTTTGCGGTTTTTAATAAACACAAACCCAACAAGACGCGAATTGTTTTTGATGCAGCAGCAGCCGTGGGCAACGTTTCACTAAACTCGCTTTTGCTGAAAGGTCCGGAGCAGGCACAGCCGCTGATACGCATATTACTACAGTTTCGACAGGGGAGAGTCGGAGTGTGTGCAGACGTTCGTGAAATGTTTTCACAAATTAAAATCAACGTAACCGACCAACACGCTCAACGGTATTTATGGCGAGATGGCGATGCAAGTCAACCTATTGCGGAGTATGTAATGACGTCGTTAGTTTTCGGTGGTGTTTGCTCACCCTGTATCGCTGAGTGCGTTAAAAACAAGAACGCCGAGGAGTATAGCGTACGGTTTCCGGACGCAGCGGCGACCATTATCAACAAATTTTATGTCGACGACCTAGTGGCCAGCTTTGACACGCCTGAAAAAGCTATGAGAATTTGCAGAGAGATTATTGCAATTAATTTACAAGCCGGATTCGAGTTGCGGAATTTCGTTTCCAACCATGCCGATGTAGAAAGCAGCATCAATCGTTCTTTGCCGACAGCCAGTCATGCAGTTAGCATGGAACACAGCGAGACAGTGGACAGGGTGCTTGGCCTGTACTGGAATACTAGCGAAGACAACTTCGAATTCCATACTAAGTTCCACCGTTTGCCGAGAGAAGTCCTGGACGGAACACGTGCACCGACAAAGCGAGAGTTATTGCGAATCGCTATGTCTGTTTTCGACCCATTTGGTATGTTAGCTGATTTTTTGATATTTACTAAAGTTTTGCTCCAGGAAACGTGGAAGAGCGCAGTCGGATGGGATGAAGTTTTACCAACTGAGCTTAGTAAAAAATGGTTACCCTGGTGGCAAGAATTCCCAAAAACACAGCAGTTAAAGATACCGCGCTGGTACCTTTCGCAAACGTCTCGCGGCGCCAAAGCAGAAATCCATATGTTCGTGGATGCTAGTCAAGTGGCATTTGCGGCGGTCGGGTACGTTCGAGTATCGCACGGAGGTGCAGTCAACGTTGGGTTTGTAATGGGGAAAACGCGCACAGCGCCTACGAAACTAATGTCGATTCCGAGACTCGAGCTGCAAGCGGCGGTGTTGGGTACTCGATTGTATAAACTCATCGAGAACAGCCTGGAGTTTGAAATACATAGAGCAGTCTTTTGGACAGACTCTCAAACTGTTTTGCAATGGGTGAATTCAGCTGAGAGAAGGTATAAAGCGTTTGTAGGCCATCGTATTACAGAGATCCTTGGCGCAACACAAAAAGAGCAGTGGCGATGGGTTCCCACAAGCCAAAACGCAGCAGACGCAGCAACACGTCCGGTGAGTCCACCAAAATTCGACAGCACCAGCCGTTGGGTGCATGGTCCCGAGTTCTTAAGGTCCGACGAACAATATTGGCCTACAGCAACTTTCACTACGTCATCGATACTTCCAGAGGAAATAACTAATCCGATATTTTTAATTCAGCCCAGCAGTGCTATTTTCGAATTTTCAAGGTTTAGTACCTATCGCAAGTTAATGCGAGCAGCAGCCTGGGTTATACGAGCAGCGACACTATTTCGCAAACAGCAGAGAAGACCGTTTACAACATCAAGTCTCACAGCAGTAGAGATTGAGGAAGCTGAACGTCTGATTTGCAGTTCTGTCCAGCGGGAATGTTTTTCAAACGAGATTTTAGCTTTGTCATCCAGAAATAAAATCGCTAAGCAAAGCACATTATATAAACTTTCGCCTTACATCGACCAACACGGCGTATTACGATTGAGCGGCCGCATCGACGACGCAACGTTCCTGCCAATACAAGCACGGCGTCCGATATTGATGCCACAAAAACATATCGTATCAGACCTGATTGTACAACACTATCATCAAAAAAATCACCACCAGAATTTCGCAGTCACCATAAATGAGGTCAGACAAAAGTTTTGGATGCCAAAAATTAAAGCGATCCTTAAAGCAGTTCGACGAAAGTGTCAGCAGTGTATCATCGATAAAGCAGAGCCGGAGCAACCGATGATGGGTAAGTTACCTGTCGACCGTGTGACTCCTTTTGTGCGCCCTTTTACGTATACAGGCGTCGACTTGTTCGGGCCCCTGAATGTGACTATTGGAAGGCGTAAGGAGAAGAGGTGGGGCGTAATCTTTACCTGTTTGACAGTCCGTGCCGCACATATAGAGCTAGCGCAAAACCTGAGTACAGATGCATTTATTTTATGCCTGCGGAATTTTGTTAACCGTCGCGGAACGCCAGTTAGAATGAGAAGCGATAATGGCACCAACTTCATCGGTGCACAAAAGGAGCTTAAGTCAGCCAAGCAATTATTTGATACCGACCGCATCCAAACTGAAGCCAGCAGGTATAATATCGAGTGGCTGTTCAATTGTCCATCGAACCCAAGTTCAGGGGGCTGCTGGGAGCGATTAATTCGCATAGTAAAATCGCTTTTGAATAAAACGTTGCGCGAAGTAGCTCCAAAGCCCGACACCCTACACAGCGTACTAATTGAAGCCGAGAACATCATCAACTCGCGACCGCTAACTGATTTGCCTTTGACCCACGAAGAAGACGAACCATTAACACCTAATCACTTCTTATTGGGATGTGTAAACTCTACACAGACGCCGCATCCAATTGACGAAAAAATTTGCCTCAGGAAGCAGTGGAGAATTGCGCAAAACCTTAAGGACAGACTATGGAAGCGTTGGACGATAGAATATTTGCCTCAGCTTATGTGCCGTACCAAGTGGCAGAAAGACGGTGCCCCGCTTCACATAGATGACTTCGTCATATTGTGCGACTCAACGCTGCCCCGCAGTCAATGGTTACGAGGTCGTGTAACCCAAGTTTTTCCCGGCAAAGACGGAAAAATACGAGTCGTGGAGATAAAGACTAAGACCGGATTTCTACGCAGACCGGCATCGCGCCTAGCAAAGTTACTGGTTGGTGGTGAATCCTTGGAGGATTCACGGGGGGTGGGATGTTAGTCACCCTATATGATTTCTCTATAAGTGGCAACACTGACAGGAGAAGTTAACAAAAAGGAGACGAATAACACCATGATCATCGGCCATTGGTATTTGACGAAGGGCATTTTAATTTTGATTTGGAAAGCAGCGCGCACGTGAAGAAAACACGATTATAAAACCTGCGTCATCGATATTCTTGACTAGCTACATTTTGATATATTTTACATTATACACATTTTTCTTACAATAAAATTACATAGTCTACGTACATAGTAGTATAAAGTTTAAAAGCGTTTATTATTTGTAATAGCGAGAATAAAGCAGTCGTTCTTATACTCAACAACAGAAGGTATCTGCAAAAACCGCACGTTAAACCTGCGTGTTGGTAGACACATTTGATTTAATTGTCCGTGAATTCAGGCAATTTTCAGTAACTGTTTGTATTATCACATTTATTTGCGTTTAAATCCAAACGATTTAAGAGAGCTTAATTAGAACATAGCTTCATATTTATACAGTACAAACTTGCAACAAATTTTTGCGCCACCTCCACCATTTACTCTATCCAGCGTTAAATTCAATTGAATCATTTGTCAAGAATAGCAACAAAAATCATTTACTCAGTACCTCAGCAGCGAAAACTAGAAACAAAAACAAAGCAATAAAAATTAACAAGCAGCGACGTCGGCTGGGACGTTGTCTAGCCTTGCAGCGGCGATTGGATTGCGCAGTAGCCACTGATATAGAAAAATCCTCTCTAGAAATAATGTTAGATCAACTTTGGAAAATACGTAATTGCCTATTTTACTTTCAATTTTGTCTATTAGCTCTGTCAACTGGAATTTTTTATCTTCGAGCGGTAAGCTGAGGGATCTGAGTGTGAGACCGATGTCGCAGATGTTGCTGCTGCACTTTATAATAGAACCGTCGTGCACATTTTTAAACACTTTTGAATATGAAAAACTTATTCATATATTCAATTTTTCTTTGTTTTTTTATTAATCAAAGATATATTAAAACTTTCTAATTAGTTGTAGCTAATTAAAGCACATTTTTTTGTAAAACTTACCAGAAATTCTGCAAATTCACACAAGAGAAAAACTTTTTACTGTAGTGGATGAAACATCCAATCAAAGCAAATGTTGTAAAAATTGGTGTTGCCGTTTTTTGTAGATTACAAGCAAAGTTGTGGAGTTCATTTTTGTTCATTGTGAATTATCTACACTTCCAATTGTGGTTGTTTAATTTCTTGATCTGACGTTTCTGCAGTATTTAACAACAATTCAGCTTGGTGTTCATTTTAGTTTGTTGATTATTAAAGCAATTCAGTGGTTGTTCATTTTATTTGTTGATTAATACAAGTTCGCCGTTCTGCAATGGCTACAAATGTTACAGAAGAAGACGAGGAAATCTCACGACAAAAATGTGAAAATGCTTCTTTGGAGGACGCTCACCAACCTGCTGATCAGACGACACAAAAGCACATCCTACCTCCAATTAAACTAGGAATGTCATTCAATGATTGGAAGCAAATGAAGGAAGCGGCGGAGGATACAAACGCGACTAAATCTGCAAAGGAGAGAAAAAATACCGCGCAACAGCGGCAAAATCAGCGGACTAATAACCCAAAAATACCTTTTCATAACTATTTTCACAATCAAAATAACTATCCCGTTTTTAGGCCTGAACCAAATTTTTATTTCAATGCATTTTCTAAGCGACATAACAAACAAAATGCTTTTCAAAATGCGATGATACCATCAATAATGCCTCCACTTATTCCACCGCCATCATTTGAGGACTTTCTTCAGAATGACCAGCAATGGTCATCTGGTCCACTGATGCAGCCTATGTTTCCTCCAATGCCGAGAATGCCACGTCTAAATCAAAATGTGATGGGCACAAACCATTCAGGCCTACATAATAATCGAGTATCCTCGCAAAAGCGTCCATCAACACGTATTAAACCAAGATCTGGACAATCTAATACAAATTCAAATAATAATATTACAACAACAGAAAATCCTTCAGAAGAAAATATAACACCGAGCGAAGACAGTAGAATTCCACCGCAAGTTTATATTCAAAGACCTCGCAATAATGTTAATAAAAGTGATACTCTTAAGTCCAGCTGGATATTGAAGCCTCAAGCGCCACCACCTATGCAAGCAACCACACCGGAGATGCGTGAGGAAAAGCAGCGCTTGTGGCGTGAGTACCGCCAGGCGATGAAACCTTTTAAGAATCGCGAATTTGCGAACGCAAAGAGGGTTGTACAGCGACTAGGTAAAAAGACCTTCGAAGAATTAGATGAAAAGGATCGTGCACGCTTGGATCGCGCAATGGAGGCAGTTAACGCTCATAAAGATATTTTAAATACTCGTATGCTACAGCGTTCAGCAAAAGTAGACCATCATCCACCTACGGCATTGCACTTAAATTATACATTAGATAACCCAATTTGGAACAACAGTGGTACACACATAGGTACCCAACCGATGACAGGTTTTATACCCAGTGGCTTTTGGACTCCTACACCTGCTTTAATACAACCAAGCACCTAAACATTAGTATTTATGTTGCATTAGTTATTGGTTATTTAAATAAGATAAAAGTATACGCTAAGTTTTATGTTAATGAACTATTATTTATTAGAGCATTGCCATTAAGATAATTCTTTCCGAAATAACACAACTTAATTCGGCATTTAATTTAAAAAACAAAAATCTTTTTATTTTCTATAACAAGTACGTGTATGTATACATACAAATATATCTAATTCAAGCCCCTATCTGTGTTAGTGCTTTCCTGAGTTACTCTCCCGCGAGAACTACCTGCATCCGTAGCTTCTCCGAGCAACTCTCGTCTTTTTGTTTTGCCGCGTAATATTGCCGCTTTGAACAGATTGCAATAAAGCTCAATTGAAGCAGGCGAGTCATCGTTACCTGGCACCGGATATGTTATCAGGTTTGGATTACAATTGGTGTCCACAATACCAATAGTCGGTATAGCCATTTTTGCCGAATCTCGTACCGCTACGTGCTGCGTTAATATGTTGTTTTGTGTATTCATAAAAATGCACAAATCTGGTAAACGTGTTACAGCGCCAAATTGCACATTAGCATTGGTAAAAATGCCTCCACGCCAGAACCGTGTGTGTGAGAATTCGCCCGTTTCTATTGCCTTTTTCTCCACTAAGTGTGCATTGAGGGCATTTCGATTGAAAAATAAAATAATACCATCTCGAAAAGCTATATGCGCGGCTATATTTAAAGCATCGCGTAAATGTGAAGCAGTTATATCCAAATCGAAAATAAGGTGTCCTAAGCGGCTGCCATATATGTAAGGTCGCATACGGTCGTCCAGCGAACCTTCTCTGTGACCATAATGAACTCGTGCATTGAATAGATCTCGTACAGTGAAGAGGTTATGCACTTGGAAATAGTCTGGGTGCTTTAAAATGCGTTCCTCGATAACAGCTATGTCTTCAGGTTCTGTGCTAGGAGGAGCAGCAGAGGCGGTTTGAGTCTGTTGGAGACGACTAGGAACAACGCATGCACCCCGCAAGTTGATAAATCGTGTAGCTGAAAGAATAATTGTTAATATTTAGTATTGTTTAATGCAAAAAGTAATTTTCACCTGATTTTATAGAGTTTTGTAACATTTTGCCTCTTTCTGTTCTTTTTTTTTTTTTTTTTTTAACTATCGGTGAACCACAGAGTGATTCAGTGTTGGCCAAGAGTTTTTAAACTACTCTTATACTGCCAGGTTTTCATGTATTTAATGTGATTATATGTGGCCAGATCCAGTCGATATTTTGCTGTTTAGCGAACTTCAGTCTTTTGACATCGATAGAGTAGGTTTCAGCTTAATTTTAATTATTAAACTAAGTTAAGTGTATTATTACAAAGTAGTGTGATTTGATAAGCAAACATGTGCAAGAACTTAAAACTAAGTTACATTTCCACAAATTCATTTAATTTTTCCCTTCTTTTCATGAGAGTTAATTTGTAAAACATATTTTTTCTTCAACTGCTTTTGATAATTATTATATTCTTCTTCTTTTCATGAGAGATAGTTTACAAAAATGTTTTTTCTTGTATTGCTTTTTCTTGTTTGATAATTATTATATTCATTTATAAGAAAATCTGAAATTCTGTTATTTAGAATATAAATTATTATTGTTTTTTTTTTTTTTTTTTTAATAAGTAAGCTTAAAACTATGTTTACAGGAACTTGAACTGAATGTTTTGGTAATTTTTTTTTTTTTTTTTTTAATATAAGTAAGCTTAAAACTATGTTTACAGGAACTTGAATTGAATGTTTTGGTAATTTTTTTTTTTTTTTTTTTCCTATTCAGTTTTATAATATGATATGTTTTTTTAATTAAAAATTTTCCATTATTTTATAATAAACATTTTTTTCCTCTTTCTGTTCGTAAAAATTAGTGTGATGAAGTTTGTTCGTGTACTGGGAATAATAGTAGTGTTCTCGAAGTCAATAGTTTGTAACAATTTTTACAAACTATCACGTTTTGGCGTTCTTGTACGCAAATCGACAGAGAAAAATTGACATTTCATTTTGAGGAGAAATTGATAATTTTTACTGGGCAAATTTTTGCCAATAAAAATTGGAAGTAAGAAAAACAGCTGATCAAAAGCAGCTGATTGCAAGAGTTTTAAAGGCGAAAAGTATAAAATGTGGTTATTAAACATGCAAGAAGCAAGTACAAGTTCCTTTGGTTAAGCTTCGTTAGTGGAATGTTTCAGGAAAACACTAATGCAACGTTTTTCATTTTGTATATTTGGATGCGGACAAAAATTATATCAGCTGTTCGACAAACTTGCAATTTTTACTGGTTTTGCGTTCTTGTACTTTTTGGTATATTTTTCGCTCTGAGAGTGAACGTTGTCAAATTTTAAGAAATTTCTTTACTGGAAACTATTGACTTCGAGAACACTACTAATATGTTCATAAAAAAACAACATAGTAGAATAAATTGAGAGAACAAATGACATATAATAATTTTCTGGTG
Organism: Philophylla caesio; assembly: GCA_963971545.1. Classification (NCBI taxonomy): domain Eukaryota; kingdom Metazoa; phylum Arthropoda; class Insecta; order Diptera; family Tephritidae; genus Philophylla; species Philophylla caesio. The sequence goes on along the minus strand of OZ020609.1, from coordinate 79,285,615 downwards.
AAATTTCTAGTTTCTGCTGGAAAAGATTTTAGTTGGTATTTACGCAAGTCACAAAATTTAATTGGATGTTTTGGAATATAAAATATTATATTGATTTAACATTCTCTTTTGCAAAAATTTCTCTCAGAAGAATAACGCACTTATTGAAAAATGGTTGATATAGTGTTATTTTGATTGCTCCAACGAAAAAGAAGGAGATACAAAGTAGTAAATCATTGTGAATATTTAGGCATTAACAATATATTAAATGCAGCAAAATAATTTTGTGGAATTTCTGAAAATCAATAGATAAAAGTAAAATTGGAACTAGTATTATGTAAATATCGAACCAAAGCTTCATTGTATGTTTTAATACAGTCTCCCATGCAAGTAGCACATTTAAGGGAACTGTACAAGGAATTCACAACGATTGCAACGAAGTAAACAAACATGGATGTAGAAACACCCACAAATTGCTCGGACACAGCGTCAATACAATCGAACTCGGAATACTCTGATGCTGAATGCGAACCGCAATTAGATGATGGTCAATATTTCAACGATACAGAACGTGAAGAAAACGAGGTGGGACATAGCGTTATAAGTGCGATAAGGGAAGGTTTAACAGCAAATGGTGTAAATGATTCGGCCAATTTAAGTTCAACAGCACCTGCCGATGTACATAAGTCGGTATCTGCTGAGTCGCTACCCATAAGCAATAGCGCTAGCAGTGTATCTGGAGAAATTGCAAGCTCTTTAAGAGCCATTAATGTTGATGATCAAAATGAGGATGAGCTAGATGATTATATGCATGACAGTGTGTGGCGAGGTCAAAAAAAGCATATATTTATATTAAGCGAAGCAGGCAAACCTATATATTCATTGCATGGAAACGAAGATAAATTGGCGACATTATTCGGTGTCATACAGGCGTTGGTTAGCTTTGTACAGCATGGTCAAGATGCTATTACTTCAATTCATGCGAATGGTATAAAATTTGTATTCCTAATGCGAAATACGCTTATTTTGGTTGCAGCATCACGCACAAATATGAGTGTGCCACAATTGCAAAATCAACTTAGGTGAGTGTAGAAATATTATGCATACTCATAGTGCATGTATACATTTAAAATACTTTTTTTTATTCTAGCGATGTCTACAATCAAATACTTTCAACGCTCACTTACAAGCACGTCACGCGAATTTTTGAAAAACGTAAAAATTTTGATCTACGCCGTTCGCTGGCTGGTAGTGAGCGTCTGATTTATCATCTTTTAGCGAATGACAGCAGTAACAAGCGCGGTAAGTTTCACGAAATCCTATGGAACAACTTTACTTGCGTCATACATATGATTAATTTTTCTTATTTACAGTGACTAACAATGTATTCACTTTCTTAACGAACTCCATACGTGTAATGCCACTACCAACAACTATGCGTTCGAGTATCGTTAGCGCCATACAAAGCAATTGCTCAAAAATTAAGGATTTAGTATTTGCCGTTCTCATAGCGAATAACAAACTTATATCGTTGGTGCGCATGAAAAAGTATTCTATACATCCAGCGGACCTACGGTAGGCAAACTGTTAAAAATTACATATCTTCGTTCAATCACTTTCTATTACTATACCTTGCAGGCTTATCTTTAATCTTATCGAGTGCTCAGAGTCATTTAAGACTTCGGAAAACTGGACACCTATTTGTCTACCTAAATTCGACATGAATGGTTATTTATATGCTCATGTTTCGTATCTCACCGATGACTGCCAGGCTTGCCTTTTACTACTCTCCGTCGACCCTAACGTATTCTTTACACTCTCCGATGCTAAGCGACGTATAACCGATAAAATGCGTTCCTCAAAGTGTCTCGAGGCGATAAGTAAAGAAATCGAGAAACCTTCTAATGGTGGCTTAAATTTAACTGCAATTGGTATACCCGAATTGCGTCACTTCCTCTATAAACCGAAATCGGCGGCACAGTTACTCTGTTCAGAGTTAGCGCCACCCTACTCAACACTCAACGAGTTTGAACGTTTGGAAGGTATATATTGTCATTTATTGCATCGCATACACAATAGCTCGCGACCACTGAAGTTAATTTACGAAGTGCATGATCGTGAAGTGGTGCTGGCGTGGGTAACAGCGGCATATGAGTTGTATGCGGTGTTCGAGCCGCTTGTGGATAAGTGTGCGGTTATAAAGAACGTAGACAAATTGATTAAATGGATTGAGAAGGAATATGATATATTTTTCATACGAAATCATCCCACTTTCTGAGGTTGGTGGTTGCTCCGCGAAATGTTGAGCGCTGAAATGTAGGAGGCAATAGTGAAATTAAAAACTTAATTAATAAGATGGCGTGTAATATAGAAAATGATTATGTAACAAATTAGCGGTTAATAGAGATGTACTCGCTGTGTAAGTTTATGAGTACACATAATGGCTTGAAATATGCAATAAGATTAAAATTATGTAATTATTTTTAGCTGATATAAAATTATTTAAAAGACGTTGATTATTTGATTAATTATGAAATAAAATAAGCTTACAAAAAATAAAATCAAACTTTGCCAAGTTTGTGAAAGTTCTCAATACAACAAAACAATTTGTTTAAAACCCGTTTTAAAATAGTATGAAACTTGGCGTTACTCGGATTTCTTCCTAAACAGATCACTTTTGAAGCTATACAAACTATAAACGCTCGTGCGATAGTCCCGTCTATGCCCCCGAATCGATCAAATTTGCTTCTGACAAAGCACTCTCCCAGCAAAGTATAATTATAAAAAACCGCACGAAAAAAATATTTTTGTATTGGTACGTATCTCAATAAAAAAGCTACTGGCAGGTCAAAATCAATCCAACGCTGAAGCTCAGAGGCGCACAAAACAAATAATTTGCATATCATCGTATTTCTATGTAGGCAACGCACCTAAAGGCAAACCTCCATATTAAAAAAAAATAGTTTTATTATAGTATTTGGAGCGATTTTGATCTAAGAAATTAGGTATTTATGAAATTCTGAAAAATGGGCGTTGCCACGTCCACTTATGAAAAAGTGTCCTTATCTCAATAACAATGTTATGTAACATCACAAAATTTTGTAGAAATATTTTTCTTGATAGTGCCCACTTATAAAAAACGTCTTTTGGTGTCTTAATGACGATGTAAGGTATCGTCACAAAATTTGGTGAACATATTTTCCTTTATATCACTAGCATCACTGTCAATAATTTTTGAAATCGGACCATAAGCACGCCCAACTTTCATATAACGGAAATTTTGAAAAATGCAAAAAACTTCGTTTTTCAGTATTTATTAGAACAAATTGAGTAAAGTTTAATACTAGCAGTGATTTAAAACAAAGAAACGGGGTTTTTATGAAATTATGGGCACCGCCCATACAAAAATACTCGCGAGGGTATATAAAAACCGGTTTCGACCGAATGTAGCTTTTCTTATTTGTGTATGAGTATAAGTTTTATAAAAACCATAGCACATCTATGAGTTATTGTTTCGCGCGTACATCATTTGTAATTACTCTAACTTATTTTAAAACAATATATTTTTTTAATACGAGTATGTACATATACATATGTACATACATATGTATGTATGTAAAAAAGTGCATACCAAATTAAAATTATTTTAAGGAAATTTTACTGTTTCCATTAGCAAAATATTCTTTTAGAAATACATAATTTATGAACTTAGGCTTTTTCAAAATTAAGCTCGTGAAAACCCTATACTTGCCCTAATTTTTATAATATTTTTTTTAATTATACTAAAGTACATACACACATACTATGTACATACATATGTACATACAATACTGGTATAAACAAAAAAAATGTGTCTGCATAATTTACGTTGAATAAAAAAATGTTACTATAACTTCGCTCGATGGTTGCATGCAACACTGCAACAGCTGCTGCTTGCCCAAAATAAAAAGCTTTACACCTTAACGTAACAAATTTAGCAACCACCAACCAAAACAAACATCCCCTATTTGTAGCTTGCTGAGCTTTGTGCTTTTACAAGGAATTCGAAATTGGAAAGCCAAACGCTCACTGCCTTTGCACAGACAGCTGGAAGGGCACAAAACTCTATGCAACGGTCTCAGTTGAGTTAAGGAAATACGCGCGTACGGTTATAGCGGATAACTGGTAATCACTAGACAGTGGCAAAAAAAAAAAAAAAATTCAAAGTTAAAAATTAAAAAAAAAAATTTTTGGAAAAAAAAAAAAATTTAACACAAAAAAAGTGAAGCATAAAAAAATTGTAAAAATGTATGTGCAGTGCAGTTTGAGAAAAAGTGAATGGAAAATATATATTTTTAACTTGTGTTTTGTGAAATTTGTGCAGTAGTCCATTGCGAGGTGGGCATACTTATAGGCGTTGCATGGAAAATCCTAAGCAACAACTAGACGAGGAGGTCTAAAAAAAGATACCAAATTAAATACACACACAAAAACAGACGAATGCGCACACTTTCGCAGGAGCAACAAAATAAGGTGATGTCTGTCGATGAAGCGCAAAGTGCGGCGTAAAAGCATTGAAATTGGAAACATTTAAATTAGTTGAAAAAATCGTGAATTAAAAAAGATTTGAAAATAAAGCGTTGAAACCATTGTGTCTCTCTATTTTTTTTTTCTGTATTCACCCAGACTTGTGGTTATGGTGGCGCGCCGCTGCTGCTGCTGCTGGGGAGACCTCTTAGTACCTTCTTCGATTTGATCGCTGTAAAGCCATTACTACAGCAAACAATAAAACAAATAAACAAGAAAAACTAAAACTAAGTTAAATTGTGAAAACATGTTGTGCTTATCACCGTCGCGTCTACGTCGTGTGCGTTAACATTTTGAAAACGTTTAGTACCTTAAAATATATACATACTCATGTATGTATGTACAATTTCGAACTAAATGTGCTCATCTCTTTTCGAAAACGTGTGCCGTGCCGCGCGCGCCTTTCGTACCATCGTTTTTGCCTCGAATTGCTGCGACCGGTTCACGCTTTTGCTACCTTTTCGACTTTCCGCTTCAAAACGTTGTCCTCGTCCACGACTAATTTATTACCCGTGTTGTAAAGCGCTTCAGGTTTGTTAGCACACATGCCGATAGAAATACATACATACATTTATGTGTATGTATGTATGCACATTTCTATACGTTTTTGTACACTATTAGCTACTCCTTTTTAGCTTTATTTCCTTGATTGTGCTTTTACGCGTGTCCTTTTTTCACGTCTCTGCCTATTCTTTCCATTCACTAGCGCGTCAGCATTCGTTCCTGCTTATCGCTCTTATTTGGAAAATTGACGTTTGCGAGTGTACAGCTTAAAAAGTAACTTCTCAAGCACTTATGTATGTACATACATATGTATGTATATATGTATGTATATCTATAAATGCTAACTAGGTAGACAAACATATGTACATACATACCTATGTACATATCCATGCATGTGAACATATGTTGCAAACGTGTGTGTGTGTGTGTGTGTGTGTATGTGCCGTTGCAAAGCACAAGCCGCCATATAACCGGATATAAGCGTGCGTACAGCCTGTTTTATTAGCCAATCGGATGTTGTTTTGAGGAAATGTGAAAGATGCTTAATCTGCTCTGCGTGTTAAACCTGTTAGCCAAAGAGGCTTTCTAAATAATAATCGAAATTTTAACATACACAAAAATGTACACATGTTTTGAAAAAAAAAAATTAAATATTTAAATTTGTGCGCGTAGTCTAAAAGTAATTTAAACAACGGTGCTCCCTTACTGTACGATTTTGTTTTTCAAAACTCAGTTACTTTGTGAAAAGTAAATTCAATCGTCTTTTTTTTATATTAAGAATTCTAGACCACACTTCGCATGTGCTCAGCCGACACTTTTTGAGCGCTTTGTTCGAAAATGCAACAACAGCACATGGAGTCTGTTTAAAGGTAAGGAAAACAATGTAGTAGATATACTCGCATAGGCATACGTACATATGTACATATGTATGTACATACGCTTTCCTATTTCCTATTGTATGAAATTTTTAATTCAATTTAATGAAGTTTAAAGCAGAAATAACGCGGTTGCTATGGTTTCTACGTGGTTCTGTTGAGCAGTTTATTTTGTGTTAAAAATATCAAAATAATTTTTTTTAATGATGCAGCAACGAATTCAAAGGACGTTCATTTTTTATTCATTTATTATGTGGATCAGTACAGAAAAAAACAAACCGGGTGGGTAATACGCATGATTTAGAGAATACACAGGTTGTGCCTTCCGCACAAGATTGATATAGAAAAGATTGCGCCGACAGCTAACAAAAATTGTTTACGATCTGTGCATGTACATACGTCACACCATCAATAACATATTCTCATTTTGATTGAAGAATTGCTTTATAAGTTCGAATAATAACATAAAATCGCTTTGCACTTCACAAAAAACTTTAATTAAACCTTTAAAATTATAGAAAACAAAATATAAACTTCTCTCGTGTTGAAATTTTAAGGAAACTTTGATGATGTGACGTCATCCCGAACAGCTGATTGTCAATATCGTAAAGTAAAAAGTAACGGATCTGCGCAAGGCGCAATCTCTTATTTACCAATGTTGGAATTGTAGCAAGAATGATTGATAACCAGATTGCGCCCATCAGAGAGGATTTGTCTTTGCGTGACGTCACACTGGTTGAGCAGGGAGAGAGAGATAACAAAACAAAAAAAAATGAGAATGAAATTTAATGTAGGGTAAATGCACCACATCTAAGTATCTAAGTATCCGGACATCTGTGCTTTTTTCAGGGTAATAAATACATCATGACAATTACGTAAACACTATATTATTAAAAATATTTCTACTCATACAAACAATAGAATTATTCGCGGTTTGGTTAATAGCAGGAAAAAGAGCGTCAAAGTAAAGAAAATGTTGAGTGTCCAGAAATGGGTTCGTTTATCCTATAAAAACCCAGTTTTACCAGTGTGACACAGCAAAAAAACAGCTGATTCTGTCCAAATCACAAAGAGAGGAATAGCGGTATAACGATGGGCGCAACTTTTGTTTCGCTCAATCGTGAAATTGTAGAGTATTCTCTCTGAAAGAGAAATTCTTGTAAATTAATATGCGAACGCAAAATTTGGAGAAACTTGCTAGTTTAACGAACAGCTGATTGAGTTTTTTCCTCATTCAAATATGCAAAATGAAAAACGTTGCATTAGTCTTTTCCTGAAACATTTCACTAACGAAATTTGACCAAACGAACTTTTACTTGCTTCTTGCAAATTTGTGCTGGTAAAAATTTAAATTTTCAACTTCCCCTCAAAAGGAAATGTCATTTTGTGCTCTCAATTTCCCCTTCCTTGCAAATTTTTTGGTCACCGCGAAAGCGATTTAACAAAAATCGTGATATTTTGTTACAATTCGTAACAATTATAACATTAATAATTTTTTTTAATAACATTGATTTTGGCGACCTTTCCATTTTAAATAAGGGGTTTTTTTGCTGGCTCGAGGTCAAGTTTTTATAGAAATAAAACACGAAGTTTTATTTTCTTTGTCGATATATTTCGATTGCACTCCGGCAATCGTCTTAAGGGCAAAAAATTATTTAACACGTCAAAAGGAGCGAACGTGTTAAATAATTTTTTTTGTATGTTTGCAAGCATCATATTTTGCTTGCTTAAATTCAATGCAATTAAGTGACTTTATTTTAAATGAAGTTAAAAAATATGAAGTGCGCAGTGTTTAGTAACATATTGCAAAGTCTATTAATAATATGAAAGTGAAGCAGCATAATAACTTTCAAGTTTCGCTCTTGCGTCTTTGAATGTCACTATGCAATTTTTTTGCACAGCTTCCAATAAAAAAAAATTAATATTAGCACCTGCCTTTACATACATATGTATGTACATAACCCACGATGCAGCGAACTAGAGACGCATTCTGAGTACATCAATTTTGGTTTTGCCGATTTTGACTAATCTCAAGTTGAAGTAAACAAAGTAAATGTCTATAAAACGGTTAACAAATTCCTTCATTCATAACTTATATTTTAAAATTTTTTTGAAATCTTTGCTTGAGCCGAGTTAATATTTCAATTTAAGGAAAGTAATAAAAAATGAATAAAGTTGTTTTTGCTAATTCAGATACATACTTTATAGTAGATTTAATATATTAGGTGCGATACAAAGTGTATTTTCTGTAAATTGTATACAACTTTTTATAAAACACCATCCCTTCTGTTGAATTAAATCGCAGTGTTAATAAAAGCATTTTCTCCGACCCCAAACCATTGTGCCTGAGGCTAATTGAATGAATCTATGTTATGGTATTTTGAAAACTAAAAGTACTAATATTACTACTATAATATTCGTGTTAAAAAAAATCGTTTGTGTTTCGTTTTAACAATTTTGCAACGTTATCTTGCCATTAATAATTAACTATAATGTTTGCGAAGGCATGTATGTATGTAAAAACAACAAACCATAAAAGCCAATCTGTGCGATTTAACTTGAACTTAAGTCGAACATACATTTTTTTTTAAAGTCACTAAATTTTCGGTAAGTCGATTTGAAATCGTTTTCAAAATTATATTCGAAAGTAAACGCTGTGTTTGTACAAAGTAAATACATTTTTTTTAATCTTTTCATGCTTATACGACTGGGTGGAATGTTGAAGTACAAGTACATATGTACATATATTGAAACAAACTTCGAACGTAAATTAGTTGACTTAAGCGGCTTACAGACAGAGCCTTAATATATTTTAAATGGACAAAATTTGCTAACTGACTCAATTAAGCACTGTTTGAACGCCGCATAACACAATCACATTTCATCTTACACGCTGCTCAAAATAAAAACAAATTGTAAAACTTTACTTCAAAGCCAAATCAAGAAAGAGGCGAACGTCGTAAATTCAGTTTCAATATAAACTCTTTGGCGAGTGCACAAGATGATATTCGGTTTGTGTTCAAATTGCGATTTATAAAAAATAGAGTTATTAAAATAATTCATTTAAGCACAAGTTCGACTAGCTAGGCAAAGCAGCCAATTAATGAATTAAATTAGTAAGGGAAATTCTGATTAATTTAAATTTTGAATAATCAATGAAACCTGTTTGTGTATGCATACATACGACTACATTCACACATATGTACATATGTATAATAAGAACGGTATATTATAAATCTTTAAATCGCAATTTCTTTGCTTTAATGCTGTCTGTTTTCGACTAGTACCATGTATGTATGTATGTAGTTGTACAGTTGTAACGGAGCTATTTTTAGACTCAGCAAAGTGAACGCCTACGCTTTTGGCATTAAATGTCGGGTGTTGTTTTTGGTTAGTGATAGTTGTCAATATGCTGGAATGTTTGTATGCGTGAACAACCGACGAGAGAAATATATTTAGGAAATTTAAAGCAAAACATTTTAAGTGAAAGAATTTTGCGTCAACTTCGGAACTATTCGGCGTATCTAAAAAGAATAAAGTAAATCGGAAGATTAATATATTTTTTTTAATTCCTATAACTTTTAAGTTGAAGTTTTTGAAATACTTGTTTGAAAAAATTATTAAAAATCCAAAACTCTTATTTTTTTTTTTGTTAATCTTATTACGAAGGCAAACATATTTCATTGCAGTAATTTCTTCTTCAATAGTACTCGCCAAATTGATTGAGTTTGGCAATTTATTATAATTTTATTTTATTTCGATTATTTTTCAATTAAAACGCAGTTTATCCGTTAACAAAAACCACGTACACCAAAATTTCAAACGTTGTATAAAACAAAAAAAAATCAACCAAATTTCTTCAAAATTTTTTTTAAATTTTTTTAGTCAGAATTTTGCGAAAATTTTTAAATCTGAATTTTTTTTGTATAATTAAGTTCAAATTAGAAATGCCTACACGTTACCGTTGATCTTTGGTAATATTTTTAATTGAAGCTGTTGCGCAGTTGTTTGTTTTATCGGACGGCGTAGTATAAAAAATATTTCTTAGCTGCTGTAGTTAGTCATCGCATGGATGCCCGACCTACGAGGGTGTTGGCACCAGCCTCTGTCATTTGTGTGTCATCGTGGAACAGTTGAAGAAGAAAATGTGATGAAAGAATGTCTGAAATATTGCCTTAATTGTGCTATGCTATTTACTGAGCACGTTGACAAAAATACATTGCATGTATGTACATACATGTACATATGTATTAGAAGTATATGTATGTACGTGTATGTAATAACTTCATATGCTTGAATATTTCGTAATTTTTTACCCCCTTTTTACATTTTACGAAACAAATGTTTAGCTTGTCGTGGTTTTGGGGTATACTCCGGCTTTTGGTGGCAACTACTTGTAGTTTACAGCCTTTTCACTTTGGTATTTATTGAAATTTTGCTTAATTATTTCTTTTTTGTTACACGTTACAAGCACTATGTAGGAAATACTGAGCTAGTGAAAGAAATTAATGTTTTGAATTCAAGAGAATTAGTATATTTATTTAACAGCGTACGTACTAAGAACGCTATTCCAGAAAGCCCACAACATAAAATCCAGTAGCCAATTTTCGACGCTAAAGCATATTTTTACGGCCTTATTTACAAAAAAAAATTAAATATTTTTTAAGTGTATTATAAAGTGAAATTTATTATTTTATAAAGCATTCCTAGGGGACCTTAGTCTAAATACTTTAACTCTACATTCGCCGCGTACCTACATATATGCATGTAAAAAAAAAATATCACACCCCCATGTCCAACTCAGACAATTTGCATCCAAACCAAAAATAAAGAATATTTATTTATTTATTTATTAAGTCTAAAAAATACACGATTTCTTACATACTATATAAGACTAGGGGAATACAAATAGTTATACACAATAAGGTTTATCTAAATAATTCATTTAATAATAATTTGAAATTTTGCCTAGTTAACGAAAAATCAAAAGCGAGAGAATTTGAGAGTTGATTAAATTCTTTCAAAGTTCTAAATAAAGGGGCATAAGACGCATAAACAGTCCTGACACACTCCAAGAAGAACAAATCATTCCTCCGCAAGTTTCTTTGAGGAATATGGAAATAAATACTCTCTAAGAGAACTGGAGAGTCGATTACTCCACGTACAACAACAAAAACAAATCAGATTGAAAGTATACTGCTCCTACTTTCTAAAGACTTTAAGTTTATCGATGCACATCTTGAACTATACGATGGAATCGGATCAGAGAAATGTATCGATCTAAGAGCAAATCGAAGAAACTTCTTCTGGACGGTTTCTAGTCTATTAATGTGACAACGGTGATATGGCCTCCATATAAATACTGCATATTCTAACTTAGATCGCACAATAAGTAAATAGTACCTTTAAAGTGTATGGGCACGTAAAATCAGAACCGAAACGTCGAATGAAAGCAAAGCTAGAATAAGACTTGGCGATGATGTTATTTAAGTGATTGAGAAACGTAAATTTCGAACCAAAAATTACTCCTAAGTCAGAGATTTCTTTCACAGTAGTGAGTCGCGAGTTGTTAATGAAATATGAGGTAGAAATAATTGTAAGATTTTCGACTGTTCTTTAATTTTTTGAACTAAATAAATAAATTTTAATACACTTGTGTGATTTCACTTGAAAATTTTAAATAAAACTTAAACTAAATTCAGGACTTATTTTTGTATTTTATCAAAGTCTATTCAATACAACTTCATATTGTGCTCAAAAGTATGTAATTTATATAAAAACGCTGTAAAATTTCAATGAATTTAAAGTTAAAACACAACTCTCATACTTTCCTAATTAAAAATGTACCGAAATCCAGATGAGCAATTATTGTTAGAATGTATCAGAATTTAAAGTATCCAGTAGAATTCGTCGTTCTTTAAATTGACTTGTAGTTGATTTGAAATGAAATGAAAAGTATTGACCGACGACAATGCCAATGCCGATTAACTATGTAATTGAACCCCGGCAGACGGCAACATTGCGGTTTAAGTGAGCAGTGCATTTGTTTATTTGATGTTTTCGTAAATTGAAGATAATAAAAAAGTATTAAAAAGTACAAAACTATAAATTAAGAATATAATAATAGAATATATAAAATGAAAATAACTTTTTTTTGTAATTACTTTTCAGACCAGATAAGGATTAAATCCGCAATCCTCTCGCATTAAAGAATGATACTATTTTTATTCAGCGTTAACAGGGTAAACTTTATAAAAAGTTAAAATTTTCTTAAAAATCTATATTTTTATTTTCTTTTCTATCTGAATCACTTTGTTATCGCTGCGGTGATGTGATCAAAAATTACCCTGAACCCCAATTATTTTGAAGGTTTTCTCTAAAACTTGATGCGTATCAAATGCTATTAATTTTCAAGATAGCTCCGAACTTGCTCGTTCATCTCTTTCAACAAGCTATTTGTGTTTAAGTGTTACTTATATCTGTATATTTTATTTGAAACTGACCACTATAGCTGCAAAATAACCATTAACATAACAAACACAAGAGCATTGTAATAGTTCATAACTTTTCTTGAAAATTCTACTGCATGATTTTTCAACTAGTTTCAAGTTAGCCTTTTGTATCTAATAAAGTTAATAACCCGTAGTCATAGTCAACTTAAAGTCGACTCTTAAGTTAATAGCAGCTTTTTGACATACTTTTCCATGAAATATCTGTCAAAAAATTTGATGCTAACTTTAAAGTCGACTTTAACTTGACTATGACTACGGACCAAAGAAGTTAACTACAAGTTGTATTATTTTTTCAATCGTTAACTTTTTCCTGCAGGGTACGTATGATGTATGAATTTGTGTATAAAATATGTACAAATGTTTGCATATGCGTGACAATCAAACTGTATTTCGTGGTGTTTGTGAATTGGGAAAGGGGAATAGATACGTACAAAGGTACAATGGAATTCATAGAAAAGTTGAGTAATGCTTTTATTGACGTGAGTGTTGACGGAATGATTTATGACGACACAGGCATTTTTATTACTACGCGACAAACACTGGAGGCGTACATATTCTTAGTCACATACATTAAGTTGGTTCAAAAATATGGTAAAGCCGAAATTGTTATGCCTCCTTCCTAGAATTCTTCCATATTTTCTAAATCAAAATATTTAGAGGTCGCTCAAAGCGCTCAAAATTATACATGCATTTAATAATGCGAAAAAAATTTCAATATTTTTCAATCTAGAATCTCTGTTTCTCTTCAGAAGATTAATGAACAATTCTAAATTAAAATTTGTTTATACTAAATATTTATATTAAATATTCAAAACACCAAAAACCAATAATTGTATACATTAAATAAGATTAATAGCTTTTAAAGTCTCCTCAAAGGAAACTTTGACTGTTTGGAGCGACCTCTATACCTGCGGGTGGGATCATTCAATTTTCACATTAGCTTTTGCTCCTTCATATATTTTTGAACCCTTCTAATACACATATATTCGTATATGTATAGAGGCATAACTAAACGTACTTAGATACCAATTAATTCAGCAAACATGAACATTTTAAGGATGTAGAACAATGGAGCGAGTTTTGGCCAAGCAGTTTTCAAGTTTTTAGTCATTAGACTCTACATTCTATTTATTCAACGTGCGAATATACCACAATGATGGGCACTACCCCAATTGCCCACTTAAATTCCAGAGTACGCTTGATTTAATATACACTCTAAAGAGTTTAGTAGCACATTAATTTTAAAATTGTGGCTGTAGTCGCGTGTGTAGCGTTGTGTATTATAACTCGGAATGCCGTGGTATGCAAAATATAAAATCTCGCTGCGTCATCGCAGGCAATGAAAAATCGGCCGTTCGGAGTCAGCGTAAAATTGTAGGCTTCTTCATTTCTGGTACAAAATTAGGACGCACGGAAAAACTGGCAGGATAAATTCGGCGTATTGCGATATTTTGTATGATTTTGATTAGATATTTGTCTTTCATATCATTGCAAATATCTTTCAATAAAATGTTAGTTCATTCTCCAACAAAAGCAATATAAACTCAAATTTTAAATCTTAAACAAAATTTTGAATAATTAAAGAAAATTTAATTTAAATTTCAAAGTTTTTTAGAATTTTTTTATATAAAAATGTATTTTTTCCGTGCGTTGAATGGAAACAATGAGCAGCACACTCGACGAAAAAAGTCTCAAGTTACAATTTAATGCACTATAAAAGCGCGTTCTAGAAAATTTCTTTTATATTCTGATTAAACATTTAGAAATTTTACTGTTCATTTTCCATATTTTTTTTAATTTATTGAGAAATTCGTACAAAATTTAAAATATTATTCTTTAAATATTAATCTGTATTTTTCATAAATTAAAAACCAAAATGCTTAAAAAAATATTTCGAATATCGAAAAGAAGCTAAAAATACAAATACTTTCTTGAGTGTCTGTTATATATTTATTCATAGGTGTTGTAATAAAATCATCGAAAGCAGGCGTGAATAAATGTAAATGCGTGTCGTACACGTATTCAGCAAACAAAGATTGGCGATAGAAATTTTACGAACATATTTTCACGCGCGCAAACACACACATATGTAAATACATGCACGCTCCCATGTACAGTTTGCCACATCGCAGTCATATAGGCGTAGCAAGGATATGAAGACAATATTTAAAATACATACATACAGATTGTATGTGTGCTAAATTTGTTATTTATAAACATTTTATGTTCCAACGTTTACATACTCGTTGGGGCATGAAATTGTATTTACTTCTTAAAAATTGCATTTACTTTTTAAAAAGAACTAAGCTGCGATTCGAAGCAGAACATGTTCGAACACTCAAAATTAATATTTATTTTCATACAATAAACATATGCATATACTATTTAAAATTGATAAAAGTATTTTAAATAATCAATTGGTTAAAGAAATACTCTTCGGATTAAAAAAAGATGTGTTTGCTGTGGTCTGTCAAAACCGGAAGAGACCCGCCATCTTCTTTGACGTTTCTTTATTTTATTCATGGGGTTGCTTTACATACTTCACTTAGCCTAAGAAGAGCAGGATTGCATTACCTACTCCGCAATAACTTAAGGAAATTATTTTTATTCTGCGTTTACAAAAATAAAAATAAAATTAATTTTAATTTCATTACACGAGTATTAAATGATAAAAATAATGCATGTACTATCGTTCAATTTAGGATAAATATACAAAAGATTTTGGCTGTCTGAAATTTTTTATGTCTTCAAATGTCTGCTTCTGCACAACAAACTGAATGAATTCATATGGTGTGGTTTTATTCAAATCGAACTTTCGTTCGCTCAAGCAAGTGAATTTATACAAACATGTTTGATCATTGAACTCATAATTATCCGTAAGACGTGTTTACTTGATTTTTTTTTAACTGTAATTTATTACGTAACATTTAAGCGTTGCTCGAAGATGCGATAACAATGGGATTTAATATTTTCAAATTTCAAAAAATCCGTTTTTAAGTTATACATATGTTACAAGTTGTAAAATTCTTTTATATACGAGAGTAAGAGTCTTGTTTTTCAATAAAAATTTTAATAAAAGAGTTGTTTTGAAAAAGAAAAAAAGTGGGACTCTCTTTTCAAAAAGTTATTATAATTTAAAATAAAAAGAACATTTTTATAAAATTCGGTATCTCGTAAGCTGATCTATAGATAATTTGATAAAAGCAAAGAGGGTTCTCTAAATTAATATGATAACATAAAAAATTAAAAAAAAAATCGGAATCACAAAAGCCAAAAGGGTCCAAAATGCCCATATAAATTTACATAGCGAGTGACAAAGTTGTTAGGTTACAATCATATTAAAAATATGTTGACAAATGTTGTAATATCAAAATTGATTGGACTCTAAAACTGCATACCCATATTTTTTCAAGAGACTCTAAACCAAAAAATTAAAAAATTTTACGAAAATTCGTTTATTTCGTATAAATTTTATTTAAAGTTTGAGAATTTAATTCATGCGATTTCTGTACAACTATGCATTTTGCATAAGAAATAAGCAAAGAAAAATTGTAGAAAAAAACGCAACATTTTTGAAAAAATTTTCAAAAATTAACGATAACTTTCAGCTACTTCAAAATTGCGTTTTATGCATTAAAATTGAATGGGCCACAAATCTGCATGCTCAAAAAAATTCAAAAATCTGATGAATTTTTATAAATTTTGTATAAAGCTTTTAATTTCTGTGCATGTGTTTTGTTATCGTTTGGATATAAACTGTAAATGAAAAATATAAGACACCAATGAAAAGAAAATGAACTTTTAAATTTTATCAATATCTGGACGTGCTACAGTTTTGAGACGCTCTGCATACATTTTCGATTTTTTTTCACATTTCAATTTTATATGCGTGTCGTTGTGTAGTATCAACTAACTATTATACATTATTCATGTTACAATAAAGGTGGGTTTCCTAAATACAATTACCGGATATGCATACATACTTACCGTTATGGTAATACGGAAGTTACACCCACGGTATTAACGTAACGTAAACCGTTTGATGATATTCCGCAAAGTTCAATGGAAGTGTTCGCCTACCGTGTGTGCATGTATGTATATAAAACATACATACATACATATGTACATATTTTTATGCTACAAACATACTTTCGAGTATAAACATATGTACATACGTACATAAAGGTTATCCGTTTTGTAATGTCAATAGGACTAGGATGTTGTGACCCGAATTTTTTTGTAATTTCTTTATGGAAATGTTTGCGCTTGATTGTGTGCTCATTTCACAGTTAGCCCTTTGCTAATGTTATTATTTACCTAAGGTCATTTATTCAACTTCTTTTTCTATTTGCTGCTAATTCTTATAAACGTTTTCAAATAGGTAGCTTTATTGCAAATTGGATTTGGAAGTATAACTGTGCGATTATCTTTGTATTTTATCATTTCCATTTCCGTATGATTTAGTATACGAGAATGAATGAGAAATGCTATTTGAAAGTCATTGTAGATGTATCTATACATTTGTAGTATGTACATAAATAAATAAATACAAAGATATTATTATTAAGGTGCCCACGCCGCTCACAAAAAAACTAAATGCCAGTGTTATTTTTCCACTGGACCTCAATTGAAAATGCATTAAACACTAAACTTTTTATAAAAAAATATATATATAATGAAAAAATTATTAAAATCTGCTCAGTAATATTTTGAAAACGAAAGTTGGTAAAGTTTTTAATTTTCTCTTAACTTTGGCTATATTGGTAGAAATTTTTACAACTTTGATTAGTCAGAATCCAATAAATATAATAATAAAATAAAATAATTAGGAGCTTACAGCTCAGTGTTCGGCCGAGCTTCTCCTACCATTTGTAGTGTGTGTCTTTATATTTTACCACAAATAAAGGGACCTACTGTTTTGTACCGACTCCGAACGGCAGATGTATTTAATGGGAACAATTTTCATGGCAGAAATACCCCTCGGAGGTTTGCCATTGCCTACCGAGGAGTGACTGCTATTAGAAAAAAACACTCGACCACAGCGGCCACAAACATAATTGTTACTTATTATAAAAATCGCATCTATAGTCCGATGTTTGTCTCAGTTATGTTAAGTTATGTTATGTTATTTTATATTATGTTATGTTATGTTATGTGTATTAAGTTATGTTAAATTATTTTATCTTACGTTATCTTATGTTATGTTATGCTATATTAGGTTATGTTATGAGTGTTACGTTATGTTATGTTGTGTTCTCTGGTGTTATGTCATGTGATACAATGTGTTTATGCGAAGTGATATTATGATGTAATCTATGATGTGGTGTGAAGTTTTAAGATGTGATTTAGCGCCTAGCGTAGGCGTGAAATGTTGTGTTGGAGTAAAGAGATGTGTTGATTTTATGTGATATGTTGTGATGCCATGCGCTATGTTGTGATGGATAATGATAATATTGTATTTTAGTATATACATATAATATATAATTTTGGGGCGTACTATATAGCTCAGTGTTTGGCCGAGCTTCTCCTACCATTTATGGTGTGCGTCTTTATATTATACCACAAATGGAGGGACCTACAATTTTGTGTCGACTCCGAACGGCAGATGTATTTTAATGAGAAGCTTTTTCATGGCAGAAATACCCTCGGAGGTTTGCCATTGCATGCCGAGGGGTGACCGTTATTAGAAAAAACTTTTTCTATTATTAAGATTTTGCTTGCCCTGACTGATATTCGAACCTCGAACTCACCGGCATATCAAGTTATAGCACGCACCGCTACCAACTCGAGCACAGCGGCCACTTATATTTTAGTATAATTAAGTGTAAATTATCGATGATTTTTGAAATTTTGCTGCTCTGTTGCTGGTTGTCATTTTATGTTTGTTTCGAATGTAACGCAGTCTTCGCTGACCAACGATCCATTTGTTATTTGTTGATTTTGAAACCTAACCGTAGGCATATTTGTTTTAATAACTACACAACTTTGTTTTATCCTCGTTCACTACTAGATCAACATATTTTAAATCCATCCCTACGCCAAAGAATGCTGTTTGAGGAAAGGACAACGATGGCATTCCTGCTTGCCAATATCTCAAGCTTTTTGTTCTTACGTCTTTCGGCCTTTTCTTGATTTATTTGGCATTGGCCAGATGGTATTCCGCCAATAGGCGTTCAATTTCAATCATAAAATAAAAATAAAAATAAAATATATTTTTCATTGAATTTTTCTATTTACATATAAAGCATTATAAATCCATTTCACTGTTTACAAAACATTATTTGGTTTCAGGCATAAAAAGTGTATGTCCCAGTGTATTGTGAGCAAATTGCTAATATTTGCATTGCCATTAAAGCGTTAATCGAAAATTGTTAAATAAATAAAGCCTGTAAATATAAACATAGGCACTTACATACTCGCACCTATGTATATGATTGGATGTGCGTTTGAACATTTATTTATAAATTGATTCTCAAGCAGTTTAAAGCTGGAACTCTCTGCTTTGTTGCTCATCATTTCCACTTCTTCTTCTTTTGTGTACTCGTACATCTGACTAAAAGTATGCACGTCCGATTTACTAATCAGACTGACTGTGTACGAGGTAAAAAAATCGAATAGAGAACAATAATATTCTCCAGAAACAAGGCTGCGTTCTTTATTTCGGAAAAAACTATGCAAAGGGTGAAAGTGTATCAGCGCTGAGTTCACGCAATTTCTTAGTATTTTGTGTGATTTTCGCACTTTCAGCATCTCCTCACACTATATTTTTCTTTTATATTTTTTTGTTTTTTATTTTTTCCATTCACTTAGCTCACAGTGCCAGTTTTTCCATGTGAATGCGCATTAATGAGTCACAATTTGTGTGAGGTAGCCGGCCGCGTGCGATTGCTTAAGCTGTTGGCATTAGGTTTTCCTGGTATTGTCGCAGTTTATTGAATTGAGTTTTCTTTATTGACTTTTCTTTGATGCCACTTGCCAAATCGCCAATATTCCATAACATTGAAATTAAGTAGATGGGAGAACTGTTATCGCTATAAGCAGACATCGAGCGACACTCTGAAAATTACTGCAATCAGTTTCATTTTTTTTGTGTAAATATTGCGCATTAAATACTCAAAATTTAATTTAGCCGTTTTTTTTCATTTCAACAATTTAGAATTCACTTCCCTAAATAATATGAAAATATAATTAAAATTTTTTTCTTTACTTAAATTATGTAAGCCTTTTCTTTTATATATTTTGTATAATACTTTTAATTTTGTACTTAGAATTAGTGAAGCTAAGATAAAGATATAAATCCACTGAAATAAAATTTGAATGGCTTATTGAAATCAAAATTGATATAGAAGTCAGCAAGGACTACATTTCGGTTTGGTTATAAGGATATTCACTAGATTTTCGACAAGAGAGTGATGTGATGCCGGGACTCCAGTTCCAGAAGGGGAATAAACATCTATAGTGATGGTGCAAAAAAGGCAGTATCTCCGGTTACAATGCATTTCAAGCATAGACGCACGCTAAAGAGAAGAACGCTGTGATATTCTTTTATCACTTTCGTTGAAAAATCTTCGTCCCTGTTTTAAATTATGTTAACAAAAACAAAAATTAAATTAAAAATAAAAATGGTTCGTACTGTAGGATGGATGGCGAATTTCTCCAAAATCTTTGTAAACTCAGAAATTTAAAAGAAATACTTAATGAACACTTGACGCATACTTTCCATTTCTTTGGTAGCCCTTTTAGCACTTTAATCCAATTCATCGTTACTTATAAACATATTACTAGCGAATACAGTCTTCATCAACAATTAAGACATCGTTAAAAGTTTCCTGCTAATATCGCAGACAAAAATTTAAAATTCTTACTAATTTTTTAATCCTTAAATACCTAAATCATAATCGTGTCTAACGCTTACTTAGATTCGTTCTGTGTAAATTGGGAAAAAATTGAAATCTCACCAATTTTTTCTTTGATAATCTGTAGTTTTTTTTGTTATATAGCACAACTCAATTCCTCAAATGGCTTTTGGACGTTTCCTAGTCAGTTCTCTACAATGCTGCGACGATTTCGCTTGAAAAAAGGGTTGGCAGCCTCTGAGGCACCCAAACAGGCATCACCTTGAAATCTGTATGAGATCCTAACGTACATCAAACGACCCCTGGACCGACAGACCTTGAATGACATTCACCGGGCGTCGATCACCAACTTCACAAATACTACCAAACTTGTACCCACAGCAAAGAAAGAGCTTCATCTGTCTCTTGGTAAATATTTGTTCAAAACACAATTACACCAGAAGAAAATTCGGAATTGAAAAAAAACCTTCCAGAAAACAAAACTTGAGAATGTCAAAATCAACTATCTTTGTATATGATTTATTCTTCAAAGTACTTTAAGTTATTTTTTTTTGCTGTATATTACATAATATTACTAAGTGGAACGTGTCTATGTTAGCTGCAATCTGGATTTGCTTAACGAGCGTTGGCGTCGAGAAGTGCTGCCTCGCCTGATTTTTGCTATTATCTATTTTCTTTATTGATTTCTTCTTATTTTTATATCCAGTGAATTATACTCCAACACAAAATAAAACAATAAAACAATAAAAAAAGAAAAAAAAAACACAGATATGAATTGAAAATAAAAAAGAAATGCATGGCATTGTTTTTGTGTTGCTTTAGTTAAAGCTATTGATAGTGTGAATGATGATGTTGAAGATGCCGATAGCTGTGATTGCATTGACAGCACGTCGCGCGATATCAAATTGAATAGTTTTATGTTTTCTATTTTTAATGCTCATTGATTATGTATTCAACCATTGACATATATTACTTAAAGCTTACATACATACCCACTTACATATATCTGCTTGCATTAACAAATACATAGATAAACAAATCAAATAAATGAAAAAGTCACTGAGTGGTAAAGCAACATTTATTTTTTAAAACGTGTTGAAGTGTGCCATGGCGTATGAGTAATGTGTTATATGGAAAGTTGTAAAAATTGAACAAATTCTACATACATACATATGTACATGTACTTGAATTGAAAGAGGTTAAGTGTATATTTATGCATATTTACACACATTCATATGTTTTGAAGGTTTATTGTGAAAAGATCTCAGTTAAGTTTTAAATTATAAGAAGCTACAGACAAATGTTGAGAGTCCAATCCATTACTTGATACAATAGGGCGATTCTCTAGGCCTTGCAAAACCCTTTGACGGTGTTCGAATGGGACTTTGCAATCAACACAATCCATGCACCATGCAAGGGGTTTTTTAGGACAAAGTGAATCCCTCTAATATACATATGTGCCTATGTATAACTGCAATCTATTCATTTATTAACATATGTTTGCAAACAAGATTTGGTGTTATTTATATGTATACAAAAATATATTCCCAATTTGTCATAAAAGTATAAATTTGTGCAAAATAAATACAATCAGTCCAGTACAGTCTTACACACAAATAAATATTTACCATGTTCGGTATTTTCTGTGGGTTAATATTAGACCAACGCAACCATTGATTGCATATTCTTGTATGACTTTTTAACTCTTTTTGAAAGCACCAGAAATTAAACAATCTTTGCACACAAAACCTTCAAATTGATTAAATTGTGTTTTGGTCAAACATTTCTTTTGATTAATGTGCGATTTTGCTGATAAAAAAAAAAAAAAACAACAGGCTATAACTACAAGTGGTACTCGTATTAGTAGTTTTGAATACTATTAGCAGCAACCAAAGAAAAATGTGCAGTCTTTTGTTTTCTTCGTAGATGATGCTGTAGACAAAGTTTCGTTGGACTCCGTCCGAAAGCAACCTTGCAAACTTGATCATTCACGCAATGTGCGAAAAGAATTGAATGCACGTTTTTGAAAATATTATGCAATTCAGCCTTCACTAGTCTTTCCATTGCAATGATTTCACAAATTCTTTTTATTGAAAATGCCAACTTATTGGCTTCCATTTCTTGCCATTATTCGTTGTTTTGTTTATATTCGTCACGTGTCACTTGCGGGGATTGCAAAACAATTCATGGAAATAAAGATGTTAGTAAATATTTAAAAAAAACCAAAAGAAATTAATAACTCAAAAATTTGTGCTAGAAGGATTTTTTTCTATTCAGAACTTTAATACCAAAAAAATTAATAACATGCAGCTATTAGTCAACTATTTGTTTTAAATATGGCTTATAAAAAATAAAAAGTCTGTTGATTTCCTCACATACAGTAAACGTTTTTGTGAAGATTTAAATTTACAACTACAACAACAAAAGCACGGCATATATTGTAAAATAGGAGAAATTAGTTCGGAGCCATTCTTAATTGAGTTACCGACGAAGAAGTCTTAAATAAGTTAAATATTTTAACAGTTTAAAAAATTATAATAAATGTATAAAATATATTTCAATAGAAAACAATATGGGAAAACAATTTGTCTTTAAAAATTTTAATTTAAATTAACGAATTTGAATAAATAATTTAGAAAATTATAAAATAGAAAAATTACATTTATGTGTACGTAATTGTATTTTAATACTTATCGCCAACTATTGAATATTAATGGCGCATTCTAAGCAAATTATTTATTTCAGAATTATGTAAATAAACTTCCTAAAATCCGTAATTTAGCGAAATTTTGAAGCAAATTTGACTGGATTTGTTGGCTGGGAGCTGTATAATTTTAACTGTACTTAAATTATGTGATTGGCACGCTTCAAAACCTAATGCAAAATTTGTATTCTAGTTTTAATTTATCAGCACGTTTCAAATTTTATAAATCACAATTAACGGCTATCAACTGTAAAGGCTTAAAGTGTTATTTTCAAAGAGGTTTGGTAATTCTTGTAGGAATTTAAATTTGATTGAAAATACTTTCAACTGAATATTAAAATGCGTGCTCATCGTTTTTAAAATATAATAAGTAAAATTTTAAAAGCATTTGCCAATGTTTAGACAAGTTAAAAAATATGTTCGACTACAGTTTAAGTTTAAAAAGCTGTTAAAATTTCAAATAAATATGAAATCAATAAGTCTGTTCGTGTAATAGTCCAGCAAGAATTATCCAGCCACGAAATTTCTCAGAATTTTGGAGTATTCTGTCGCAAAGAGAGATGCTTACAAATTCTTACGCGAACGCAAAAACTTGCAAGGTTAACAACAGCAATTCTTGTCCGCATCCAAATATGCAAAATAAAAAGTATTACATTAGGCCTTTTCCTGATTCATTTCACTATCGAAACATAACCGAACGAACATTTATCTCTATCTAGCATCTTTAACACTCATATTTTATAATTTTCAACTTTAAAAAATTTCGTATTTATGCAAATTCCAATCAGCTGCTTTTGATCAGCTGTTTTCTTGCTTGCAAATTTGTGCTGGATAAAATTTGTCCAGCTTCCCCTCAAAATGAAATGTCATTTTGTGCTCTCAATTTGCCCTTCCTTGCAAATTTGTTTGGCCACCGCGAACACGAATTGACAAAAATCGTGATATTTCGTAACAATTATAATTGTCAGCATATCTGAAAAAATTGTCTCTCAAAGAGATTGGTCATGTTTTACAAAATTGACACTTGATTTGACAGCTGTCAGCTATACCAGTCGGATAGGAAGTTTTCGAAAAGAGAAAGGGAAATATGAATAACATCTTGCCATATTAAATTTTAATAAGCTGACTTGGCACCTGTCTACTGTCAAAATTGTATGTTAGTTTGACATAAAAGTTCGTAATCAGTTCATGTGTATAAAAACCTTAAAGGTTCAAAAGTATTTATTTTTTGAAATTATATTGAAAAAGTTGTATAAAAACTGCGTACTCGTGCATTTTTTTTACAACTCATAACCCTATCAAATTCCTCCCCTAATGAAAATTAGACAGTATGTGATTAAGTTATCAATTTGGAAAAATTGGAAGATATAATTTGAAATTTTATTAAAAAAGTCAAAAGCAAACATAAAATTCAAATGTCAAATATATGTACGTACTTGGCGTCAAGAGTGTTGTTGTTAATTACGTCATTTACACCTACATCCCAAACATTTGTGTTTATTATTGCTTTAGCTTTGCAAATGAGCAGCATTCGCATTTTCACATTAATTTGCAGGTTGTTTAAAGGTCACAAGGAGAACTTGCGCTCAAAGAGCGTCGCTAATTGCAATTTGTATGAAGTACTAATGTTAAGTGGTAAGTAAACAGTTAAGGACCACCACATGTACATATGTATGTATGTATATTTGCTTAAGTGTATGCGCGCTAGTGTATATATAGCACAGTGTCGTCTTAACAGGTGAACTTTTTGAGCGACTAATCCGGAGATTCCCGCAAACCTCAGAACTGCTAACCAATGAAATTAATTACACACAAAAACCACATTAGAAATTCATAATTGTTGTTACTTAATTTAAAAGCCACTGAAAATGCGTTTCGCATGTTTCTACTAATAAATATGAATTATTAGATAACCTTTGGTTAGCAAAGAAGAAGGAAATTGTCGATATTCAGGTAACTCTTGCAATAAATTGTAGTCAAGTTTGCAAACTGTGACACGACACGATAATATGATTTTCATAAGTAAAATGATATATTTAATGAATATTAAATACATGAAAATATAATTAAAGACGTTCTTCGTAAGCTTCAAAGATCAGACAATCTTAAAATTATAGTAAATACTTTTATTTTCAAAACATATTATTCCTGTGTAAAATAACCAAAGAAAGTGCTGAATCTTATAATTCGCTTAGTCGATGTCCCACCAGATGAATTAAAAAAATAATTATTTAAATGTATGTTTGAACCATTTTCCGTCATTCCGTTCTTTACGAGGAACGAAAATGGCACAACGTCGAAACCGGTTTGTCTCCAAACCAAACTTGACAAGGGATGACGGAAAATGGTTCCAACTTACATCAGCATTCCACCCTGTCGGGTAAGAAAGAGAAGATAAGAACACAAATCCACATCATGCTTCATAAGCATGCTTCATTGTTTTTGTTAAAATTTATGTTTCTTAAGATACTCGTATACTATACGTTTCCCTCTTTTGACCTTAACCCTTTGTTTCCCTATCCTTATCTTTCTCCCATCGTAACTGACCGTTTCCAAGCATTAATCATACTGCAGTGTTATGAGTAACAATCTATGTAAGCATAATAACAATGACAATCTGAGGCTAGCTCTTAAATATGCATGTGAGTATCATGTAGGTTTCAGTGTTTGCCACTTTAATGCTCGAAGTTTAACCCTTGAAAAACTCGAATATCTGAACGCAACTTTTCGTGACCTAAAAATTGATGTTATTTGTGTGACTGAGACCTGGTTCAGACCTTCATTTGCTAATTGTGCATATGCTTTATGTGATTATTCAGTTGTAAGAAATGATAGAACTACTGGTAAAAGAGGGGGTGGCATAGCCATTTATTTAAAAGCTGATTTAAACTTCAAAGTTATATATAAATCTCACACTTCTGAAACTGTTGAAAGTCTGTTTATAGAATGTAGTGATAATGTAAAAAAGTTTCTTATTATATGTGTGTACAACCCTCTTAAATCAAACGATCTCACTTCATTGTTCACTAAAATTTCTGAATTTTCCTTGAGTTATGTGCAAGTCCTCGTTTGTGGCGACTTTAATGTTGATATGTTGTCCAATAATGCAAAGTCTAAATACCTGCTCAACTGCTTTAACAACTGTGGTATTACTATCGCGAACGAATTTGCAACTCGGTTTTCACCACACTGCAAGCCAAGTATGTTAGATATTTTTGGGGTAAGCGTTGTTAGCAGTGTAAGTCATGTTGACCAATTTTCTTTATCTGGAGTTTCTGACCATGAGCTTATGATAATATTTTTTAACTTTGAACTTCATAAAATAAAACCGTTGTCCACATTCACCTACAGAGATTTCAAAAGTATAAACATATCTGCACTATCTGACGAAGCCATATCACTTAACTGGAATCACTGCTGGTACTTTGCAAATGTTGATGACAAATTAGGCTATTTTACTACATTAATAAAATATTTATTTGAAAAATATGTTCCCATTCGCGGTGTTAAAGCAATTAACTATACTAAACCTTGGTTCACTAAGGCTATTTTAGCCCTTATTAAAAATCGATGCAGGGCTTATCGATATTGGAAGCGTAGTCCCACCATTGAACGTTGGAATACATATAAAACGTTGAGAAATAAAGTAACTACTGAGTTGCGAAATAGTAAAAGAGCCTACCTTAGTGCAAAATTTAATAATGAATTGCCTAACAGAGTGTTGTGGACGAACTTAAAATCACTGGGTGTTTGTGCCAAAAATGTAAAAACTTGTGAGATTGATGCTAATGTAATGAATTCCTACTTCATTGGACAGAATTCTCATGCACCTGCTTTTCCATTTAACATCAACGAAAGCTTGGGAAGTGATCCCACCCATGAATTCTCATTTGGTTCAGCCACTGAAGAAGATATTATAAAGTGCATATTTGCTATAAAATCGAATGCAATTGGTGTAGATGGGCTGAGCTTGCGGTTTTTAAAACTAATATTGCCTTTTGTGCTTCCTACCCTTACTCACATCTTTAATTTTGTCATAACCTCCTCTACCTTCCCAAATCAATGGAAAATTGGCAACGTGATTCCGGTCGCTAAAGGCAGCTCCTGTGTCTCTCCTAAAGACTTTAGGCCCATCAGCATATTGCCAACTTTGGCCAAAATTTTTGAAAAATTTATTTCCACTCAAATACAGACGCACCTGGCTCTTCATAATCTGCTGAGTGAGTTCCAGTCTGGTTTCAGATCGAACCACAGTTGTTCCACAGCCGTGTTAAAAATTATGGATGACATCCGCCCAGCTTTTGATAAAAAATTACTTACCATCTTAGTACTTTTAGATTTCTCTAAAGCCTTTGACAGCGTAAATCATGATATCCTTCTTTCAAAATTAAAGCATTATTTTGGCTTCAATACAACAGCAATTAAGCTAATGCGAAGCTACCTATCAAACAGATACCAACAAGTCCAGTGTGGAGATATATTTTCATATCGCGGAGAAATTACCTCTGGAGTACCCCAAGGCTCCATTTTGGGCCCTATACTTTTCAGTATATTTATTAATGACGTTGTTCACTGCTGTCAAAATGCCTCAATTCACCTATATGCGGATGACACCCAGATATACCTCTCACGTCCCATTGGCCTTGGTGAGGACTTGGTAGCTAGATTAAATGAGGACCTAGTAAGAATTGAAGAATGGGCCCACGTGAATGGTCTCTGCTTAAATGCTTTTAAAACACAGGTGCTTCCAATTATGAGTGATTCTTTTGATCTCAGTAGTTTATCACCAGTTGTTCTAAATGGAACGGAACTGAAATTTCAAAACGTTGTGTATAATCTTGGTTTTAAAATGAACTCTCGCTTAACATGCGAAGACCATATACGTCACTGCATAACAAAAATTTACTTCACATTAAGAAATCTATGGCATACATGTTATTGTCTACCGATAAGCACAAAACTCAAATTGGTTAAGTCCCTTATAGTGCCTCAAATTTCCTATTTTGAACTCGTATATGGTACCCTAAGCTACGATTCTAAAAACAAGTTAAATCTAGCTCTTAATAACGCAGCTAGGTTCATCTACTGTAAAAGGAAATTTGACCACATTTCCTTATATACCAAAAATATCCTTGGGTCCACCCTTGAAAATTTTCTCAAGGCCCGCAATATGGTATACCTATTTAAAATTATTAGAAACCGTCAACCAGGTTATCTTTTCCGAAAATTAAAATTTGTGCAATCAAACCGTACGCACAATATTGTTGTCCCAAAATACAAAACTCTGACGGCCTCTAGATTGTTTTTTGTTAGTGCTGTCAGAACTTGGAACTCACTACCAATTTCAATCAAATGTGTAACATCGATTGGATGCTTCAAAACGGCAGTTACAAATCTATTCATGTAATATCCTACCCCTTTCCCTTAATATATATACACCCTCCTTTAAAATCTTTTAATATTTCATTGTATTATAATTATCAATCTTAGTACTTTGTACTTTTTATATTTATTGTACTTACGATATTTCCTTAGGATTAAGTTCAATGTCATGTAAAAATAATCTATGTAATATGCGTACAACGAAAAGACCTGGTGTCTTACTGTGCCTATAATATTTTATAAATAAATAAATAAAAAAACAAATGCTTTAAATACTGCCTTCAATTCGTTAGCAGCGACACATTTTGATTTCTAAACTTAACGCAGCATCTATGTTTGTGGAAATTTTTTAAAATTTGTTTGGAATTTAGTGTGAAGAGACTTTTATTTCCGATAGTTGAAGAGTCACACATGCAGACAGCCAAAATAATAATTAGTCGTTGATAGAGCTTTATATAAGTCATACAAATTCTTTTAAGCACTTTACATTTTCGCCAAATTTTGGTACTTTCACTTACATTTTCGGTTCTTCATCAGTACTTTTCATGTAGGTACGCTTACGATACGGATTCATCCTTTTTCGATTCGGAGATTTTCGAGATTATATGGCATTTACTTCGGCTTGATTTGGTACTAGTTTAGGACTTTTTCAGGACTAAATATTTCTATACTAGAGTCCGTGACTTGCCTCGAAAAATTCATGAACAAGTTCTGAATGGTTTAAACTCAATCTCGAAATGACGAAAAATTCACAAGAAACTGCTAAAGGTTGAATATTAATCAAGCCTGTCCGCAAATAAATACACAATTTTCCACATTAAATTTGAAAATTTAAGTAGAAAATATTTTATTCGGATTTTCTTTATCATACTTACGTGAAATATAAATATAAATAATATATTATAAAAAATTATAAATAAATACTTTGTTTTTATTTTATGTAGTTATTTATATTTACAAAGTGACAATGGGAGTTGTTACTGCAATAAAAATTGTAACTCAAGTAATCTATTGGATTTATCGGCCAATGGATTGGTGAACAATGTCCGAAATTTTAAAATCCATTTTTATTTCTCGGCCTTGAAACCATAAGACGGCGCTTGAATTGTTACAAACATACTCCCATAATTACATACCTTTTGATGTCAGAATGTTTATATGTTTGATTTTCGTAGAAATTAATTCAGATACCATGGCCTATGAGTGACATTTTCTTTGCTAACTTTTCGAAGACACATTTCCATGTTGATGTTATTTTTATAGGAGAAAAGGTGGATGACAGAGGTGTGATAATTAATGTATAAAAAAAGGTGGTAATAGGAATTGAATGATTTTAATCACCAAAAAAAAATAGAAACGCTAATATTTATGAGGCAATATTAAAGATATCAATATTAATATTGTTTAACACAGTCCAGTCATAGTTTATCAAAACAAAACTAATAAAAAGTCTAAAACTAATTCTTTTATCTTTGGTTCCATCGTCGTCAGATATTTTTCGCCACAAATCGTCTTTTTAATCATAAAGCCGTTATTTATTACTATTTTATTTCAGCACTATTTTTGTTATTTTTTTATTGAAATACAGTTCATTTTTTAACAAAAACCTACAAAAGTTTCAAACTTTATAAAAAATATGTAAAACATTTACAAATTTCAAACATTATGTCTTAGGTTTTTTAAAATTTTAAAATTTTAAGTTTGCCAATTTTTTATTGACGATGTGTCACATTATTTCTTAAATTAAAAAAAAATATCGAGCATACGCTTTTGGCAACATCTTCGGTCAGGGGAATGTTTAGAAATGAGCCTTAATTCTCGGGCGCTTGAAACTGGTTTCTATAAAAACGAAATTCAAAGATTAATTGTTAAAAAATACTTTTTTATTTTTATTTTTTTAATCATAATATGTAAACATTAAATTTTTTTTTGCATAAGAGATTAATTCATGGAAAAATGCTACAGTTGCGAGTTTTCCTTTGATTAATTTTTTAATTTTTTACGATTTAGACCTACTTAACCTTATGAAGAAATCACTCCATTGAGGAAGGGCATTAGCGTTCCCCTGTCCACATGTGGTCTGCTCCTGGAAAAATGGGCCTTCAGTCGGCTCAGCAAACGCTGGGCGGAAACCCCGACGTGCAAAATTGCAAGTTCCCTTTGGCTGGTTGCGGACCGCAGACGGCTGCCACCTTACCCAACCTAACCTAACCTACATACATAATTTTATACAATTTTACATTTACATAAATTTTAGATTTATAAAATCACAATTTTAGAAATTAATTTTTTTTGTGATTTTCTTCCTTTAGCTCAGTGGTGAAGTGAAATAAAAGAAGGAGAGGTGTGGTGAAGTGAGTTCAGGTGAATTTGGTGAATCGAGGTTAATTCAGGTGAAGTGAAAGAAAGTGTGGTGGGTATTGGTGTGGGATGTTTAGGTTTGGTAAGTTATTTTTGGTAAGTGGCAAGTTTAGGTGTAGGGTGTTTAAGTGTGGTGAATTCAGTTGCGACGAGTTTTAAATATAGTGAGCCCCTGCTACCGTCTTTTACCATTTCTGTGTACACCAAAAAAAAACAAATCAATGCATTTTAGCAGAAGATTTTGCCAGGTGAAGAAATTAAAAAAATCGCATTTGGCGTAAGAATATTTAAATATTTTTACTGAAGTAAAATGAAAAGCCGCTTGCTTAGATCCATGAATATTTTACCTTAAATAATTGCTTTTTACTTGTTTTTGCACCGCCCACATTTTAAATGCTTTACTTCAGTGTAGGCATTGCAGTTTGATTTATTTTCAAAAGAATGAAGGCTGCGGTTGTTACAAGAGATTGCATTCAAAACTGTTGAATTGGCCGAAAAAGAAAATATTTCTATAGCAAAGATGAATAAACGCCCAACCAACCTAAAAACTACAAACCATGTGCACTTTAAAGTAGCCATTTCGACTTTTACTGATTTCTAGTCGACAAATGGAAACGGTCATGAACTAAACGCGCGCTCTTTGTTACACAAACATACGAAGAAGTATATATACTAATATATATATATGTATGTATGGACGTGCTTACACTGACTCTGCTATCGACAGCAATTTTCTACTAAGCGCTATTTAAAAACGGAACGGCAGAATGTTACGTATACGCCCGCGCGCATCAAAAGCCCCAGAGGCCATGCTGGCAAAAAGAGAAACGATGCAGTGAGAACATCAAATCGTAAATTGTTCAAAAAAAAAAAAGTGAAAAAATCAAAAGCAAGGAAATATATAGCAGCTTTTGCGCGTTTCTGCAGCGTTTAGCGAAAATATTTTCGAAATTGCGTCAATTTATAAGCTGCCCCATTGTGTGCGTTGTAGCAATGCATGTGCTCATAAGTAGTTGTCTCGAATGCGGTGATTATGATGAACAAATCTAAAAAAAGAATTTTTTCTAATTATCTGCTAGCGAAATGTAATAATTAAAGTGTAAAAAAAAAGAGAAAAGAAAATAAAAGTTTGTATTATGCAGACGTCATGTTTTTATGTTTGCTCGTTTCATTGCATTTAGTTACTCGTATGTAGTACTTTCAGAAATTACTTTCGTTTAGAGGAAAAAAAAGTAGAACAAACTTGTTAGAAGCAATAAGTACAAACGGAAAACCAAACAAAACGTTGAATGTCAAGCAGGCAACGGGTCGGAAATGAAAAGTGCCTGCAGAGTATACTTTACTTAATTTGCACGCAGTTTGCTTGAAGTGTTGTTGGTGGTGGTGGTGGTGCTGGTGCTGCTAGCATAAGCGGCACGAGAGCGGAGCTTTGGTGTGCAAAGCTGCCATACATTTATTTAGCCCTTTTTACTAGCCAACGGAACTGCGGCTACTTTAACGAAAAGCATAAGCTCAAGTGATGACAGTTCCGGCTGCCGGAGCCAATGAATACCTCGAATTAGAGCTACAGTACATCTTTACATACATACTAGGGATGTCAATTTTGGGCATTTTCGAGATTTGAAAACGAAATCCCGGGACAAACACGGGATCCCGAATTTCACGAATTTTTGATTCGTAATTTTTAATTAGCCAAAAAATTTAACACATCTGCAATCGTTGAATTATACAAGTAAATAGACAAAATAACATTAATATAACAAAGAAGAACGATTTGTTGTAAATCATGAATGTATTTATTGGTATTTTCAAGAAAAAAAAAAGAAAATAAACGTAAAATTTGACACACATACAAAATAATTTATACTTCAAGTACAAATATACATAAATATTTGGTACAGAAGAAGCATAAAGTGGAATATTCTCCATCTCTAAGGGCTTTCTCTTTTACCCTTGAAAGAGTAATTTTTAAGAATGATACAAAATTTGAAAAATAAATGGCTAAAAAATTCTTTGTTTTCTACAATTCCGGGATTTTAATGGACTAATACCGGGATCCCGGGATTTCGGGATACCGGGATTGAATCCATAAGGATACAAAAGACATTGTAAATGTGTAGTAAAACAAAATACTTATACATATATTTATACACAAATAATCAGTGTTCTATTAGGTACAACTACCAGTAAGTATTCATAGAGCTCTCCCTCTCTCTCTCTCTCTTTCTCCATCTATCTGTCTCTCTTGTTCGTGCAACACTTATGTAGCTTCAGCTGTTGCCTCATGCTTTTGTCATTCACGGCCCCTCCATTTCACACATGCATACAAACCCACTGCCCAATACTAATAATCAAGCGAAGGCGTATTTTATGATATCACTTGAGTGGCAGATTCAGCACAAGAAAATGCTTGAAGCATAAAAAAAACAAAAAAAGATATGCACGAGTATGTACAGTATTCAGTTTACATAATGCACGAAAATCGAGAAGCTATCAAAAGCAGACCGCCACACAGAGTCATTTAGAAGCTAGCAATAAAATCAAAGAAAATGAAAAATGAACAAAGTGTTAAATGCGAAAATGAAGAATGTATAAAATGACAGCAGAAGCAAACAAAAGCAAAAGCAAAAAAAAAAAAAAATGGTACGTATTTCACTTCACTACGTTCGCAGTCAACTGTCAGGCGATAGAAAAAGGTTTATGTTGGTATAAATGAATGTACGACTATGAGTAACTAAGTGCGTGGGTTCCTGCCAATTGTGGAATGTGCAAGCGGAGCGTTTTAAAACGCATTAAAATGCCAATGGCAAATAGTGCGGTGGTGGAGACATGTGCCAAAAGAAATCATTGAGCAAGAGAAACAACTTCGATTTAAATAATTCCTCTCTCTAGAAATACTGGATTAACGCAGTTTATAGCATTGAGCAAAAGTTGCAATTGTTGGCAAAAGTCAAGTTGATATCTAATGAAGAGTTGAAAGTGGAATTTCGCAAAATATAGCGGCAGCGAAGGAAAGAAAAAGACCAACTAAAATTTTTTTAGAAAACAGTGTCACAAACTTGTAACTTTCTTAATTAAAAAAAAAACACCCACACCACAATTTGAAGGAGAAACTCATCGGTTATTATTCAAATAGAATAAAATGAACAAACCTAACATTTAGAATAGAATTAAATATAATGAAACAAAAATTCAAACTGTCGCAATGCAGCAACGAAAACAATCGAATAGTGTTGAATAGAATAAACTAGTAAGTATAAAAAATATTAGAATAGTACAACAGAGTAGAATATATTAGAATAAAATATAATCGAATGGAATATAATAAAAAAATAACATAGATAAAACAGTATTATAGAACAGAATATAAAGAATATCATAGAAACTATTACAGTGGAATATAATAGAACATAACAGAATAAAAAAAATTAAATAATAAAATAATAAAATTAGTATTATAGAATAGAATACAAAATATTGTAGTTGAAAATAATAGAACAGAACAGATATAAAATAGAATACAAAAATAATATAATAGAATACCATAGAATAGAAAACAATTAGTATAAAAGAACACAATATAATAGTGTAGTTTAGAACAGAAACGAGTTGTCGTGTTTTTTTTTTGGCGGTGTAGGGTATAGTTTGGTGTGAAGACAACGTCGCACCTACCGCCAGCATTAAACGTGACTCACATATATTGGCAAGTTTTCAGTGTTTTCTTTCTCTTCTATTAAAAAGTATATAATATTTTTCAAACAAAATGCTGTTTTTGTTTTCTAATAATTTATCAAAATTAAACTACATTTTATTGAAATTTCGAAATAAAAATATTTTTTTAAGGGCAAGTTTATAGATTATTTTACCTTTAAAAAAAAATATTTTAGAATTTTTATTGAGCTCAAGGCCAGTTCTGAACATTATACAGAATTTGCAAACAAAAACACAAACAACAACCACACAAACAAGTTAAATAGCGGCAGATCAGTTGCTCTTGTTTGTAGTTGGTTTGTTTAAGGAAGATGAAATAAACACAACAGCCAACTCGGCTAGCGTAGCACAATAGGTAGCGTATTGGCTCTGCAACTCCGAGCTCCCGGGTTCAAAGCCTGAGAGAAGTGGTTATGAAAATTAAATTAAAAATAATTTAATTTAATAATCAAAAAAGAAGTCTGATGAGGAAATGTGGTGATTTCCGAAATAGTACTATAACTTCAACCATTAAAAGCTGTTGTTGTTTTTTCACAAAAAATCTTCCATAAACTGGCCTTGAGCTCAATAAAAATTCTAAAATATTAACATTTACTAGGCCAACAGAAAAATGAACAACCATTGTTTAAAAAAAAATTTTTTTGTGGATCTTTCCTTGCTTCACCATAAAAATTAAACTGAGTATGCGTTATGAGAAAAAAATTATAACGAGCGTCAGTTATAAATTTATCAAAAACAAAAGGTTTTGATTACTCCTCTTTAAACTTTCACATTTTTACATTAAACTTAATATATTATACAGTAAATAATTGAAGTTTTTTTTAAATTTCGAAATTTTATTGAATTGTTGTTTGATTATTATTAATTTTGTTTAAAGTTTGAAAACTAGTTTTGTATAATTTTTGCTAGAGAACGAACTGAATTTTAGTTAAAAATGATTGCAATTAAATAAAAGACTAATAAATAGTCATAACTTTTCAATTTGTGGTTGTCGTAAAATTGTGTTAAGCAGTAAAGTTGTAAGACACTATTATTGAATAGACTATAGACCATATATTTCGTCTAACATAATTTTCTTTTTAAACTTAATAAGTAAATATTTTTAGTGCGTATTTGGAATATGAAATCGATTGATATTATAAAAATACTTCAAATTTTTTTGTTAAAGAAATTCAACTACTTATGATATACGTATAATAAACAAGGTAACAATTTTAATTCAAAATACCTACACACGCAATCGATTGGATTCAATTATTGAGAGTGTATTAAATTAGCAACTGCCACAGAAGCTGTTGCGAATAATATTTGTTCTCACATTTTAAATGCAAACGCCGCGCCGAGTAAGCCCTCAAGCAATTGCCAGTCAAATTGGCTAATAATAAAGTTAATAAATAGTATAGTAGCAAAATGTTATTCCAAATGCACTTTAGCTGTTGGCAGTTTCAGTGAATCTGTCGTGGGAAAATCGCCAGATAAAGAAAATTATTTAAAAGAACCCAATATACATTTTTGGGTATTGAAATAAGAAGCCTTAGGCGCATTAATTAATTAATCTTCATCTGTCAAAAAAAAAGCAACGATTGGTTGTGAAATGTCTTATTTCTCTTTATGCAATATTTGCAAGTCTGTTAAGATTTTGTTAATTTTGTTAAAGAAGCAATAACAATCTTATAAAGATTCAAGTTTTGCACGAAATTGTAGAAAAAATTTAACAGATTATATTAAATCAATATTGTTAAAAAATGGATGTTCGATTTTTTTTTTATTTTTTTTTTTAATTGAATTAGCTGTGAGTACTTACATACTAATAAATTTTCAAAGAATTCTGAATCGAAAGTTTAAAATTTGAGTAAAATAAACTATTGGGAATTTTACGAAAATCTAAAGATTTCAAATCATACCCTTTGCCGCCAAACACGTTTGGGTCTAATGTCAATCAGAATATTTTATACAGCATTTGGTCATGTGACTTAAACAATTTTATGAAAACTTATGAAAATTAAAAAAATTATATTTATTATAATTATAATTATAATTTATTCTAAGTACAGTGTTGAGCAAAACATTCAAGATAACGATTATTTTTTTAATATTCGCAATATTTTTCGTAATATAATTTGTTCGATATGTTTTTAAAAAACATAGTTAATAATTCAACAAATTGACAAATATATAAAGATTCCAAAGACTTTTAGAAAATATTTCGAATTTCTATTCGCCATTAAATGTTGTTGTAATAATTTGCACGTGAGCTTGAAGGTAGTTAAATTTTGATCTTTTTTATTTTGGTATTGCAAAGTCTGTTTTCCCAACATAGAAATGTTGTTGAAAACCATCGCCCTACAAACATACGAATTTCAAGCTGCGGTAAGGTTAGGTGAAGTAAAATTGTGGTGACTTTAGTTGTTATGAATTTAGGTGTGCACAAAAGAAGGGTTAAGTTGGGGTGAGATAGGAGCCTATTATGCTGGGCTTAGGTGTGTTGAGTTTAGCGATCGGAGAGTAGGCGAGTTAAATTTCAAGGAAATGAGATGTGTAAGTAGATTTTTAATGATCATTCATGCGATTGATTTGTCATTCGAATAATTCCTTGCGATTTTATACGCAACTTATTTGAATTATAGTTTTGTTTGATAGCAGACGAAATAAGAAAATTAAATATTGTACTGTATCAACCAAAATTATAGCATATGAGGAAATAATCATTCAATGAAGACACAAGAAAATTTGTAAAAAAATTCAAATTGAAGTATTTTTACTTTCATCTTTACGAATGCATGAAAGAACGACTAGTAAATGGAGTTTCTTTTACTTCTTGGAAAATCAAATAAGTCAAAGTAACAGGGAGTTAAAATCACTAAATTGTAATTTTCTCAGGGTAATTTGAAAAGGGTTTTTTAATTTTTGAATTTGCTGTTCGAGAGCTTATCATCGTTGTTATCGGTATTTCTATCGAGAGTGTTATCGATTATTATAATATGTGTGCAGATATTGTAATGGTTATTTGTACCGATATTTGCACCGCTACCGAGGTCATAATTATTATCTTCGTCGATATCGTTATCAGGTGTTACTGTAAATCTTATAATATTATCGTTATCGATATCGGTGATTTTAGAATGCCAATTTTTATTGGAAAAAACACCCAAAGCTGTAGTAGTTATAGCACTATTATGGAGATAACCACATCTCCTCATCCGATTTTTTTCTTCACGGCTTCCGGGGCCACCACTTAACACTTAAGCTCGCATCAATTTTAGTTGCTTCGTTTATATTCAAAAATTTATTTTTTATTTGAGCAATGCGTTTGAGCCATCTCCAAATGCTGTCGAGCCGCACAACAAAACCGTATAACAAAATATGCTGACAGCTCAAAAAATAATAAAACGTTTTTTTTGCACATCCAAGCAATTTCAGCGATTGCCTTTATCTGTGTCAAATGATGTGTAGTGAAATGAAAAAAAAAATGTTGCTGTGGTGGCATGTGTGAAGCGCATAAAATGGTAAATGCGTAAAGCATACAAATACTCGTATCGGCTTTACACTAACGAATAGGATCGGGAGCTACAGTATGGCCAAAAAAAATACACACGCGCTGTACATCCTAGTATGTTTGACTCGGTTTTCTCAATTTTTCAATAAATTATTGTACGTTTTTTTGAAATCTTGATTTTTTCAATATCGAATAAATCGATTTTTTATAACCTCCAAACCCATTGTTTTTGTAGTTGTGAAGATATAGCCTATGATAGAAATATGGCAACACATCGACTAATTTATTATTCGATATA
Source organism: Philophylla caesio (assembly GCA_963971545.1). Taxonomy (NCBI): domain Eukaryota; kingdom Metazoa; phylum Arthropoda; class Insecta; order Diptera; family Tephritidae; genus Philophylla; species Philophylla caesio. Next base: position 79,247,371 of record OZ020609.1, on the reverse strand, counting down.
TTTTTATTAAAACAGCAAGCACAAAGTGCTTATCAATTAGATAAAACTTATTCGAAATTCAAATAATTTATAGAAAGAACGCAGCATATATGTTTTTGAAGATTTTATATATTTAGACAAATGTCATAAGAGGACGGGAAAACCTTGAAATATTGTACAACGCCTTTGTGACAAGAAGTCCCTCTAGCTCGCTCAATTTGCTTAATGTGGAATTAAGCAGTTTGGTATAATCTCAAGTTTTAAAATTTGAGACTATGTATGAGTAGCAGATTATTGCTCTCCTCGCTTTTACGTTTTTATTTTTTATGTTCTCTCATAATTTTTGTGCTTATCACATGGTCATAATTGAGAGACTTTATTATGAGACTAGGGGCTTTATTTTGAGAGCAATTAATGCCAACTGGTCTAAAATTGGTGGTTTATCCATTAGAGGCTGATACTGCTTACTTAACGCGAACATTAAACTATATTTAATTTTCCGAAGATTTCATCCATAGAAATAATAGCATTTAGTAACATGTATGCACAATGATGTAGCTTTTTTTACTTGGAACAAGAACCGGTTTACTCGGTTTTTTCTTGATTTAGAAATTAAGAACCGGGTTTTTTATTAATTGCCATTTTTCGAATAATTCGAAAACCGATTTTACAAAAAAGTCGAATAATCGAACGACCTAATAGAAACCATTTAATATTTGGCACGAATATGCCTGTGCTAAACGAAACACATTAACCATACATAGAACTTATTAATAAAATATTTATTATAAACAAATATATTTTGAATGCTGGTATTAAGGTCCTCCTTTTTTTTAAATGTAATTAAACATTTACATCACACATACGAGTATGCATACAAATATGGAAGTCTGTTATGTGAGCCAAAGGAGATAAGGACAACCCTTTTTAAGGGTGTGACATTTTTGCACTTCAGAATGCCACAAAGCCACGCGAAAACCAAAAGAAATCAACAGAAAATATAAAACCACCAGCTTAATTTTTCAAATAAAAAGCAAAAAAGAAATATTACATTTTTCGCAAGCTATAGCGCCAGCATCAATTTGAACTGAAATTTGAGTTAATACTCGTAAAGAGGATGGGCAAACAGACCACTGTAATGGTGTCGAAGGTTGGGGCGCTAGAATTGAAAATTTTCACCGCTTTTTTTACGGTTTTGTGCTGCTTTGTCCCTTTTAAAGTGTGCCAAGTGTTGTTAAAATATTTATGCCTCTAAAGTTGAAATCTCTTTAATGGGTACTCTTAAAGTTTGGCCATTAATTTTAACGCAAACAGGTGCAAGTGGAGGTTAACTGACCGCAAAGCGGTTTAAAAACGGAAACAAATCCACTTAGATTATTATTGTGCATATCAGAATTATACAACACCTTCATGTTGACAAGTTTCGACTATTTCATTCTCTAACAAAAAACCTCTTAACCCAAATCGAAATAGTTTACAAAATTAAAAATAATAAAATAAAATTTCATCAAAATTTGGTTTTAAAAAAAAGTTATACATTTCTGAGTATGCTCTTTTAGAGCCAATTCAATTTTAGTATAAATTTATGCTTAACCTTCCTGTTGATTATTGACAAAAATTTTTTACTGAAAATATTGCGCAAATTCTCCTATTAAAAAAAAGTTTCTAACCAACATTTTTGATTTTTTATTAATTATGCAGTTTTATTATCCTGTAAGCTAAAAACCTTTGCGTCATTGAAAAAATTTTCAAAAACCAAACGTGGCTTTATATAACTCGAATTTTGCGCAAGAATTTACCAAAATGGAATTTGATTCAAAACCACATACTCAAAAAGCAAAATCTATAAAATTTATTAAGTTAAAATCATACTCAAAAAAATTCCTTATTTTTTTGATATTTTTGAAAAGTTGAAAATTGTGATGAAGCTTTTCTAATTACATATTATAAATTTTGTATAAAATTTGAAATTTGTGTCTTTGGTTTTCTGTTAGTGAAAGAATTGAATTTTAATTAAAAATTATGAGAGTTTTAATAAAAGAAAAATAAATAAGTGTCGTATAATTGTGGCAAGCCTTACCATATCGTTGATGAAATAGAGAAAGGTTACAACTAACATTATTCATGCTTTAAAGCAGATGCTAAAACCGTAATTTTCAAAATATACAATTCTATGTAAAGAGCTTTTTAAAACAGCACATATTTGCTAAGGTTTTAAGTTACGGCTCTAAAATTGTTAATGAAAATATATTTAATTATTATTTAGTTTAAAGTGCAAGAAATCAAAATATTCCAAAAAATGATGCGTTAGGATCTTTCTATATTTTATAAACGAGATATGCAACGGGGGTGAAAAAGAGCAATAATTTATATTAAGGGGGTACTCTACTCCCAAGATCTGAAATGGAGCGGTTATTAGTTATTATTTTTTGCAATTTTGATTTTTTTAAATAAAATGCAGATAATTGTCTAATAAAAAGCCATATTCAAATTTTTCGAACTAAAAAAAAAATGGCTATCAAGATTTCAAGTATGCAGTTGTGTAGCACACTTATTTTTTTTAATAATATAATAATATAATTTTGGCGCGTACACTATATAGCTCAGTGTTTGGCCGAGCTTCTCCTACCATTTGTGGTGTGCGTCTTTATATTATACCACAAATGGAGGGACCTACAGTTTTTGTGCCGACTCCGAACGGCAGATGTATTTAATGAGAAGCTTTTTCATGGCAGAAATACCCTCGGAGGTTTGCCATTGCCTGCCGAGGGGTGACCGCTATTAGAAAAAACTTTTTCTATTATTAAGATTTTGCTTACCCGGACTGAGATTCGAACCTCGATCTCACCGGCATATCGAGTTATAGCACGCACCGCTACCAACTCGACCACAGCGGCCACACTTTTTTTTTTTAGTTTGTCAAAATGCAAGTATCGGATAGCTAAATTATATTTTTAATTTTTGATAATTTTTTTACCAATTTGAATATACTAAAAAACTACATACTGGGAACGACATTTTGTATTGTTATTTTCTTGAATTCGACACTTGTTAGTGCCCCCAAAAAATAATAAATAAAATTACAGGTTTTTTTTTGCTGAGAGAAGCTAATAAGGCCGTTACTTTTTGAAACTCGTAAACTAACAATCACCTTGTACATATGTATGTGTTTATGTGTGTATGCGTGTACGATATGTTTGTTTGTTATAACAGATAAATAAATACATATTTTTATTTACATATGTATGTACATACATGCGCACTCTCAAGCTATTAAAAAGCTATCAAAGTATAAATCCATTTTAAGGCTTTTTCTTGTGGGTCAGTAAAAATTATAGATGGGCAACAAAATTTGCTTCGAACATTCCTCTAAACATTTGTCTAGCAACTTTTTTGAGGACGTGAATTCATAAAAAATGAATATCTGTCAGTTACAGTTATGAAAGAAAGGCGTAGGTGAAGTGATGGTTGAACAGTAGTATTTATGTTTCTTCTGTAATTAGATGTCTGGCTGGTGTTGGCGCAATTAGACTGAGTTGGCATAAAAGCTACATCGCACTCCTCATAATTAAGATTTCACTCAATCCTTTTTAAACAATATGGTGTACGCGTGAAATTAGTCGAAAGCTAATATTTCGAAAAAAAGCTAACTTTTTAGTTCATCTCTCTTTGAAATATTCAGAATGTATTCTACGATCTCTTCCGAAACTCGATAGCTTGATATTGAATATATTTCGAAGTTTTTTGGGAGTATGGCACCTACATACATGTACATATATGGCTCAGGATTGTTCATAATTTCCATAAAAAATATGCAGCCTTTGTATCAAAATTAATACAAAATGAATAAGAATTCATATGATTTTTAAATTTACAAATTCCTGAACATATTCGTTTGCCTGTTTCCACAAATCGTATAGCATCCATTTCAGTTTTGTTTTGAATATCGAAATATTGTCTTCAATAATATTGCATTCAATTAGTATATTTAATTTTTCCCGAGCTCGTGAATTTTTAAGCGTCACTTCCTAAAAGAAAAAAATAGTGAAAAATGTTAGTTCTCTATCTCCACCAACCAGGGTGTTCGATTATTCGGTTTTTTTTGTAAAACCTGCTTTCGAATTATTCGAAAAATGGACTTTTGAAAAAAGCCGGTTTGAAATTTTTAAATCAAGAAAAAATGAAGTAATAAAATAAAAAAATAAACGGTTCTTGTTCCATGTAAGAAAAAAGCTACAACAATTGACATGTACGTAACTAAATGCAATAATTTCTATGAAAGAAATCTTTTGAAAATAAAATGAAGTCCGAATTCCGTAAGCAGTATCAGTCTCCAAAAGATAAACGTCACAATTGAACACCAATTGGCATTAATGGGTGTCAAGTCCTTTACTCTCCAAACAAAGTCTCTCAATTGTGATCGGATGATAAGCAGGTCAAAAAAATTAAGACAAAAACAAAAAATAAAAACGTAAAAGCGGAGAAAGGTAATAAATCTTCAACTCATACATAGTCTCAAATTTTAAAATTTTATTGAATTTCACATTTAGCACATTGAGCGATATAGGAGGACCTATTGTCAGTAACGTTTTCCAGTTCTCTTATGACATTTGTCTAAATATATAATATCTTCATTCATTCATTTGCTGCATTTTTTCTGCAATTCATTTGGATTTATTTAATAGGATTGTCTAATTGATAAGCACTTTGTGGTTTCCGATTCAATATAATTGGTTACAACTTGTAAAAACCGGTGTTGAAAATAAAAAAAAAACCGATTTATTCGATATTCGAAAAATCAAGATTTCAAAAAAACCGTACAAAATTTATGAAAAAACCGAAGAAAACTGGTTTGAAAAAACCGAGTCAATCACCCTACTACCAACCCAGATTTAAGCATTTAAATTTCCCATAAAAAATGACTTAAAATTTCGATAGGTCCTCAATTTGGTGTTCGAGCAAGTTATTGGCTTAGAAAATATAACATTTGCAGGCATGTGCAAGGCTTAGAGTAAAATTATAAACCCATTAATTTAGAGCTATAATTCTGCATTTTGGGGGTGAAAAATTACAAGTTATTTTAGAATTTTTTTTTTTGGAAGTCACCTGGGATTCATTCTCTTAAAAATTATCCGATTAAGTTTTAAGTTTAATATATTTTTTTAAATGTTTTTTTCTATCATTATATTGTGGCAAATGTTTGCCAATAACCTTCGGTAGTCAAAATACACGAAAATATTATCTGAGAAAGAACTAATAACCAAAGCATTCGAAATAGGTTGAAAACTAAAGGAGAACCCAACTAAAAAGAGTGAATTTTTTTCGAAAATGGGCAGGATTTGGAATTCGATACGAATGGAAATACATTAAGTAATGAACGAACCGTTTTGCTGAATAATTCTCAAGTTTCTTGTATTACCTTGAAATTGATCATAAAATTAAAAAAAGAATATATATTTAACAATTTGAACATGCAATTTTAATGCGCATTAAATTTAAGTTGAACAAGTGTAAGTTTTGCTTGCTAAAGTATAGTATATTCCAGATTCTTTAGAATTCTTTAGCCCAGCGTGTTGCGCATTTTCTTCTCTGCATTACTGGAAAAAATACTTTTGTATAAATAATGTAAATATTTTTACGACTACAACTTGTGAATCCCCTAAATATATTTTTTAGCACATTCTACTTTCCTTAGTATTAGGAATTTTACAGGTGTCTGGTAAAATATCGGTAAACTTTTAAATTTCGTTTTATCCAATAGAATGAAGACTAGTATGCATCGTAGTTAATCAAACCCGTACGATGCAACTTATTGAAAAAAAAATATTAGTTAAAAAAAAGATTCATGCAAACTTTTCCTACTCTCTTTGCCAACCAAACTCTCCCTCTACCAAATGCAAACCCTTAAAATTCACCCCCAAGCATATTTTCCCCTTGCATATTCAGGTGACTCATTCATACAATATGAATTTGAAATTTTTTTTTTTATTTATTTCACTTCTGTATTTAGTTTTCTACTCTTTATTCTTACTTTTCTGCATTGGCATTGCAGCTTAACTGAAGTATATAACTTTTTTTGCGACCTCACTCAGAATGCTTGTGCAATAGGTTAGTGATTGCGCTCTCCACCATTTCAAGAAAAAAAAACACTCTTATGCTAGCGCAATAAGAAGTTTAGAATTTTTTATGAATTTAAAGTTTACAAGTGCCTTGTTTTGGGTTACAACTACTATTTTCTTCTTCTCAATGTCAAACTTTCTCCTTTACAAAATGAAAACTTGCAATTTCATTTCTATGCTTATACAAATAAATTTTGTAGTAATCAAAACTTTGAGGAATCAGCTTTTTCACTTGTTTAATAAAGGAATACTTAGCTTCTGATTAAAGAAACAAATGAAAAATAATAGTGATGTACTATGGCAGTAAGAACGAAGTCATAGAAAAACGATTCGCGAGGTAACCAATATTACTTAAATGGAATTTTTTAAAGTTATTTTTTATAGTTGTTAACCTTATCTATCTAAAAGCTAGCTGCAGGCTGCACCTTCGTCTGCATTGTTTACTACTTTTGCATATACTTTCAGTATATTTTAAAAGTAAAAGGTAACATTGCTACGTTGAATTAAAAAACAATATCGCGTAGTCACACTCAACTTGTCTCGTAAGTTAATATCAGTTTTTTGACAAAATTTAAAAAAAATATCTGTCAAAATTAGCTATATCTAAGTAAATATTGTGAATATCTCATCTCCAACATCAATTATTCGTTAACATATTTTTAATCGTATCTGCAGCACATAAAGATCTCTAATCTAAAAATCGGAAAAGAAAGAAGCCTATCGGATCAAATCTTAGTAAATCTTATTCTCCGACACTACAAATACGTTTGGATTTCCACTCGTATACCCCACACCGCAAAAAGAAGGTATAAATATAGCTACTTAATATTCTGAATTTGTGTTTGAACGGAATTGCATCATAAATACAGTTCTCCTTCATACGCCAACTAGAGCGCCATCTATCGGGTAAAATTTTTCAGAGTTAAATTTTTTCATATAAAATCTAAATTTGAAACAGGTAGGACCATGAATACGACTTTAAATAAATAAACCGAATTTAGCGCAATTTATGGTCAACTTTATTTCTCATCATGCAAGATAAACGAGTATAAAATATCAGTGAGATTGAACAAAATTGGTTCGTAAATACGACTTCTATAAATAACTTGACTCTGGCTTCACCTATCTCTCTATAAGAGAATGAAGAAGTAAAAATTCATATATAATATAGATACATAAATAAAACGCTATACGAAATTTTATAATTTATAAAGCGTTTTTTATTTTTTTTAAATTATAAACTTAGTCCGCAAAGACAAAGAAGAAATTATTGTGTTAATTGGTATCTAAAATTTTTTTACTAATGAAGTGCTTTATCTCTCAATTATTTTCAGGTTGTTCTCGCTATTTAAAAAAACGACCTTAAACGACAAGGTAAGTTTAAAATTTAAAGCGAATATACGACAAATATTTATTTTATGTTGTCCCATATGCCTCTTGAGTATTACAAAAGTGAGCAGGCCGTAGAGATTTCTTTATATGTTTCTTCACTTATTTAGTATATCTGTAAAAAGCCTGTAATCCAAACCATTTAATCGCATTGGCCATGAGAAATTTATATATACATATACATACATACATATATTTTTTTTTTTACATTTTCAACGTGTTATACACTCGTATGCGTTATAAGCGGCTTTCACTCTGAAAATCCTATTGTGAATGCAAATACTAGTTTGCTATTCCATTTAGTTATCTAATGAAATTCATATTTGCATTTACAATTCTTCTTCAAACACAAAATATCATTTATTACAAGCTTACAAGTTATTAAAAATATTAACACATATTTACATACATGCATATGAATTTAGGTACGTACATACATATGTACTACATAAGTATTTGCTGTAAAAACAGTGACGGAGTTAATAATGAAATATGAACACAAGATCAGCATATCCTTCTACAGGGACATACGCGCGGGGGTGGGTTTGGGGGTTTGGTATTTTTTTTTTAATATTTATTTAGAATAATAAATAATATGCGGTTTAAAAAGTTAAATTTTAAACATGTTCTGCAAGAGAGTAGCCATCTGTCTTAAAAACTAAACTAATTAAATATTTGAAATTTTAAAAAGTTGAACCAATTATTAAACTATGAGTGTCTTAAGTGATTTAATAAATATTCAACGAAAAAAATTTTAAGAGAGTTGCCACTTGTTTAAATAGTTTAACTAATAAAATTAATAAATTGAACCAAATATTTCATTATGTGTGCCAATCGAAAGAGATTTATTAAAGCTTTACAAAGAAAAATCAGAGTTCCCACCTGTTCAAAATTTTCATTTAAATGAAACCAATTAATTTATTAACTTTTGTATTTTAGGTATTAGACGAATGCGATTAAAGAAACTAACCTTGCAAACATATTTTCAAAGAGAGTTGCCACCTACTTAATAAGCATATGGAAAAAATTAATGACGGTTATAAAATGTTTCAATAAGAGCGAGATAAATACCTAAGCTACATTTTAAACTAATTTTTAAAAAGAGTTGCAAACTATATGAAACGTTTAATTAGTTTAAAATTTTCCTTTGTAGGTAGCAAACGAAAACGATTTTAGAAAGTCTCATTACGACAATTGAGTTTAAAACATTAAGTAAGTTTAAGTAAAAAAAAATTAAATATTGTAATGTGCATTTTAAACGAAAGATAATTTCGCAAGCCTAATGTCAATAATATTTTTAAGAAAGAGTTTTATTTTTACTTAAAGCATTAAACTAAATTAAATAAGTAGGGCTATCAGGCGAATGGAAGTAAGCAAAGTTTCATTTTGTGCATATATTTTTAAAGACTGTTTTCCCCCATTGAAAACTTAAACTGAGATTAAATCAATAAGAAAGAGCTAACCATTTGCTCCACTGTCCAGAACTGCTACCGAACGTCAAGAGAGCAAAACGAAATGGCAGAAAACGGTCTAGACTAACAAATTGCAAAATTGTAAAAGAAATCTGGTTCACCTAAGCAGATCCAGCACGACCTGAGAATACTAAAAACCACAATCACGAGACACTGGCTGCTTGGCGAGTTTTGGTGATTTAGAGCTTCCATGTAATACTAATCGCAAGAGCAACAGGCTCGAGAAAACTAAAAGAAAAAGGTCGTCACAAGAAGCGCTTCATTGAATGCCCAAAATGTTAGTCTACCACATTTACTCCGTTTATTTTTGCTATACAAAGTTTAGCTTTTTCGAGTATAACTGGACTGAACAATTTATGTGTATACGAGTAGTTATACAAGAATGTGTCTTTCTAAAAGGGGTACCTTTTTTAATACGCTCGCAAACATAGCAATAAAATGTAAATCCGAACATAAATACATGTAGTATATAAGAAAAATAGTTGTATGGCTTCTTTAATACAAATTATTGAAATCAATTCATAGCTTAGCTCCACTAAATCAAGTTGCAAAGGCAACAGTAAAAATAACAAAATAAATAACTTTATTACTGCACATGCACGCAATTCTAGATATGCACACACACCACAAAAATGCGTAGTTATACCCTAAGGACAAGCCTCAAAAAGCACAAACAATGCTGGCGAGTAAGACGAAAAAAATATAAAAGTAACAAAGAAGGATAATGGAATAAGGAGCGGCAATGGCGCACAAGTACAAAAGGTTCAAAAGCGGCCATTTTGAACATTTGTGATATTTTTGCTGTATTTTGCTTTGCGATTTTCAGGCCAATAGAGCGCGATACATACATACTCACATATTTATGTACGTTTATTAGTATGTGTGTACAAAAGATGATTTTGAAATGTTTATGGCAAAGTGGATATCTGTATGCAAGCAGATATGTAATTCAAAATAAACTTTAAATGCTAGTGAAACGATGTATAAATATAAACAAAAAAACTTTGATAGTTATGTGCGTGTAGCGAGAGCTCATTTTCATGCGGCGACCCCATCGTTCACAACAATAGATATCTATGTATATATTTATGCATATTCATTAATAGTCAAAAGCAGCTCCAGCCAGGCGTAGGTCAATTGGTGGCAAACGGACGAACAATCATCATTATCGTTAGCATTGTGTCAACAACGGCGTTGAGTTTGTATTTTTATTGTTTTTTATAATTTTTTTATTTTGTTTTTCTTTTTTTCTTTGTCTATGATTTTATTTTCGTTTTGCTATAAGTGTGCTAAGGTCTTGTGAAATTTTGTGTCCGGAAGTAGCAATTTTCAAATTCGTCGAACAGTGAAATTATCAAATTTACAGTTTAACTAGTCGCAACCCTTTGCACAATATTTATTTACATAAGTCTATACAAATATTATTTGCCTTTGACTGTCCTTACAAAAATTTTGGCTCCAATTTTTATTTGCTTAAGGGCGCTGAGAAACTTAATAAGCAGAAAAATAATAATCAAATAACCGGGAAAAGTACGTATGTTTGTATGTATGTATGAATGTTCGTTAACTTAGTTAAAATAAAGAAAACAAATTAAGACTTAATTGAATTGATAATAATTCATTCAGGTGACGTTACAAAATAAATACATCATTGTCAAGCTATGTGCAAACATTTGTAACGTTCCAAATTATTTCTTGCCTCAAAGAACTCTACGATTTAATTATCCGTTTGAGGTCAGTACCAAAAAAAATGGAATTGCCATAATTTTGCTCCCATTAAACAAGCACTTACTGAACTAAATATCATATATAGTTCACTTGATCTGGACTTTTCTATACCCAGATGTATTTCCCACTCTAGAATTGAGTCTCACTACACATAATATATGTTTGTATCTAGTCTGTAAGGTTTTGTAACCATTGACTTAAGTACATTAAAAGAAAAAAATAAATGAAAATGCTACCTGAAAACGCGACCCCAGTTGCTTATGTGTTTTAAACTATTTATATTCTCCATATATACACTCCATCCATCGATAAGGCCTTTGCAATAATTCCGAAATAATTTTGTCATACATTTTTCTTTAATAACACAAATATATTTAAAACTTTATTATTGAAATATATAAAAATGAATACATTTCGGGTCTGGCAACTGTTTTAAAAGTCAAGTTTAAGTAATTTATTTTTATATTCTTATAATTTTATTGAGCTCAAGGCCAGTTTATGGAAGATTTGTTAGTGAAAAAACAACAACAGCTTTCAATGGTTGAAGTTATAGTACTATTTCGGAAAGCACCACATTTCCTCATCAGACTTCTTTTTGATTATTAAATTAAATTATTTTTAATTTAATTTTCATAACCACTTCTCTCAGGCTTTGAACCCGGGAGCTCGGAGTTGCAGAGCCAATACGCTACCTATTGTGCTACGCTAGCCTAATTTATTTTTATGTTACATGAATTATGAAATTATGGATTTTAGACGATTTGTATTGGCGAGAGGAGTGTTCTTAGCCTTATAAGCTGGATTGCCACGTGTTTGAGAAATCAAATTACATTACGTTTTACTAAAGTTATATGAAAATTTGGACGTCAGACGTTAACAATAAAACCTTGATACAACGAAATTGAAGGAATTGGACAAATGCTGCCTTATATATACTTATAATAATAATAATAATTTGGCGCTAACACTATATAGTTCAGTGTTTGGCCGAGCTTCTCCAACCATTTGTGATTTACGTCTTTATATTCTATATTTTATGAGAAGCTTTTGCATGGCAGAATTACCCTCGGAGACTTGCCAGGAAGAAACTGTTCTATGATTAAGATTTTACTTGTCCTGGCTGAGATTCGAATCTCAAACTTAGCGGTATATTGAGTTATAAAACGCATCGCTCACAGCGACCTTATATCTATACTTTCGTTTTATTTATAATAAATAAAAAACTTCGATGTATCGAAATTTGCAAACATTTCGTTTTCGTCTATCTTAGTTTCTTTGTATACTATGGATAATTTTTTTATCTTCCAATTATTTAAAATAATTTTTTAATTAAAACATCGTTAATTCTCTAATAAACACCATTTAAATTTTTTTTTGAATTTCTAATCAAATAATGTATCTAATCATGTAATGTATGTACATACATATATATGTAGCTCATTTAATTTAAGTATAATAAAGTGTGAGTTTCAAGTAGCTACGAATTACTACTGATTTTTGAAAATTTTTTTAGTGACGCTTTTCCGTAATTGCTTCCATATAAAAATTGTCGCGGTTATGCGTTGTATGGAATAAAAAAAATTTCAAAAATCAGTGCTAACTTGTAGACACTTGAAACTTGCAAATGAGGCAAAAAAAACTGCATACTCATAAAAATTTTAAAATTTTTTTGAAAAAGTTCGAAATTTTGATGAAATTTTGTTAAATCATTGTACTCGTACATTTTGTAAATAGTATAAAAAATGGGTATATATTTTATATAATTAAAATAAAATAAAGTACCAAATCTCTTAATATGTGATTGTGCTATAACTTGGGAACAGAGTTACTGCAAAAGTGAAAACAAAAAATATTAAGAACGAAGCAACGATATTTTATTCAAGCTGTACTTAAAAATTCATCTTACACTATCAGATGTTACAAACTGAATCTTGAAATTCATCGGTTTCATTTTAATATACCAAAATCGAACCGAATAATCAAAAATAATTGATGAAATAGCTGAGAAATAATCGGGAAAAATTTTATTTAATAAAGAACTATGAATTAGATTATTAAATATTTGAAAAGTTTTTAATTTTGGTGATCATATTTTACATTTTATGATTAATTATGATTTTTACTGATTATTTCTCTAGAATTTTTTTTACCCTAGGATTATTCTATATATATCGAAAGAATATGTTTTAATATTTTTATACCCGAGCGTACTTGTTCGCATAACGGTTGTTTGTAACAGCATAAAATAATCGAGATAGATATAGACATATATATACTAAAATAATCAGAACGAAAAGAGGAATCTATTTAGTCCGTCCGTCCGTCCGTCCGTCTCTCCGTGGTTACAAAATAACTTGAGTAAAAATTGAGATATCTCAATGAAATTTGGTACATAGATTGCTCTTTGGACAGGGTAGGGTGGTATTGAAAATAGTCAAGATCGGTTAATAACCAAAACAATTTTTTTTTTGCAGAATTTTTATAATTTTTTGAGTATGCCATTCGTAGTACATTTAGTTTAAGCAGAGTAAAAAATAAATTACCATTGATATTTGAAAATTTGGTATTCACGCGTTTCCTTGCGTCCTTCCATATACTATCCATACCTAATATATTAATATTATTATTATTATTATCAGGGCATAGTAGCGCTGCGACCTAAAAATATCTATTGTGCTAACCCTTTAAGTTGTCACTCCATCTTTAGGCTATTTATGAAACTAAGCATTTTGGAGGGTGTGATTGTCTATATTCTGGACAACAGTCGCTCTCCAAGGTGTAATAGCCTGAGTCTACGTATACTCGGGCATTCACACAGTATATGCTAAGAGGTCTCCGCATGTATGCCACAAAACTACAGTCTGAAACCTCTGAGAGTCTTATTTTGTGAAGATGGTATCTCAGCCTACAGTGACCTGTTAAGTACCCGGTGAGAGTTCTAAAACCCTCTCTGTTGAGATTAAGAAGTTTTGAACCTCTTAGATTGTCTATTACCCTTTGACGATCGCCACTGGGCTGCGATTCTTGAGTACTCCCACCTTCTTAGAAGTTCTGCTGTGTATCCCTTAGAAGGACCGCAGAACGGCTGAGGACCGCAGAAGCTCTGTTGGGCCCATCCACACCCTCATGACCCGGAATCCACCACAGAGTAACTCTGTTATCGGCTTCTAATAATTCCAGTGCCGCTCTACAGCGGTCTACCAGTTTTGACTCCGTTTTAAAGGGGTCTAGTGCCCTAAGGGCTGCCTGGCTGTCTGACATAATGTTGATTGCTCCCACTGATAAGTTTGGATCCGTCAGTGTACCACACCTAATATAACATACTCGCATTTTTTATATGGAAATAAATGTGCAACAGCATCACTGAAAAATGAGTTCTCCAACGCACTTCAACTAAAATGGATACTAACCATTTCGGGACGAGAACTTTTTTGACAAGCAATCTTGAAAAAGAGTGTTGATTTAGTCTTTTACAGCTATTTCAAAAAAAATAATTTCATAATTTATTTTTAGGACGTTCTAAAAAGGATATATCGTCCTGGGACAAAAACATCCCAAACATACCTAAATAGCAAAATTGGAATAAAAATTTTAGAGTTTTTTGACTTCATTTCATTTTATTTTTATAGTTAATTTTATTCATTATAACATTATAATAATGTTATTTATATTTGATCGAAAGGTGTGACACATTTTTAACAGAATGCCAAGTTGCAGCCAATGCAAAGCTGATTTGTTCGACTTTGCCTTTTTTGCCACAATTTACGCAGCGTTGTCGCTTGTTAGTTCTTGTTGGCAAATGATTCCCCAGATTCTGTTTGATCTGTTTTTTCACTGAGGAGAGGGGTCCTGTTCGATCTTTGCGCAGGATTTTCGCACGCGTACTTCCTTCGTCAATAACAGATTCGGATAGCTCCACTAAAAATCCCAAAAACGGATCTCTTTTTTGCCGTGGATGATTTGCTTCCGCATTGATTATCCACGCATTGACGGCGCATGTCATCATTAGCCGGAAAAAAACTTTTCGCCACCATTTAGTTGATTTTCGGTTAAGTTCATACAAGGTACCCATTTTGTCTGCCAAATCTACGCCACCCATAAAGTTTCTGTACGTTTCCTCTTCTGAACCACTACTGCTTTTCTGACTGGGATTATAAGAAGAACCACTATCAGCAAATGGATCATCTTCATCATCGTTTGAATTATGTAAAAAATTCTCAATTTGTGAAGCTGCCAGTCTACGTTTTCTATCCATTTTTTCCTGAGACAAATAATGTAAATGAGTACGACTGGGATGATAACGTCCCACAAATAAACAGTTTTGGGATGATTTTGTACCGCGGAACTTACCTTAGCCTCAAATAAAGAAAAATTAAGTTTTTATCTGTTCTACACTGTCCTCTTTATAAGATTATTACTGTTTTCATAAAATTTCACTAAATTACACTTGTATTTCACAATTAAACCACTTGTTTCTCGAGCTTTTGTCAAATATGTCATCATCAACACAAATGCCGCAGTTTGATTTTTCACTTTTGACATAAACGTGATAATTTACATTGACAGCTTTATTTTTTTTTTTTTGTAGAGAAGAAAATCACTAATGATTTGGGACCTATTTCAAACAAATCGTGTGAGAATTTTCAAAGATTCGATTTTTTGAAATTTTTTGGTATAAAAACATCCCTATCGTCCCGAAACGGCTAAATGGCTTTCAAAAGAATTTTGTTTTTTCCAAATACTATTAAATGCTTGAACATTTAATTTACATCGCAAATTTTGCTTTTAAAATCACAAAATAGACACAATATAACAAGCAAAAGAAAACTGAATATTTTAAGAAGGTCATCTTGTGGCGGACTACTTGAGTATTCTTATGAGTGAACTTTTTCTTCGCATATATTACATTCATTTTCTTATTCCCCTGTCACTTGTTTAAGTTACACATTGTCAACAAACATTTACTATCTAAGAGATATTAACTTTTATATTTGCCAAACGTACTTATTAAAAACACCATTAAGTCGAAATTACATTACCACACACGCGGGACGTATGTATGTATGTATATTTGTGCATATGGTATGAGTAATATAAATTTGAATCAAAAACACGTTTACTATTTAGGCGCACTCGTAAATGACAAATTCGTGTTTTATTGTGACATATTTGATGAACAAACATAAAAGTTACGATTTTAGCAGCACATGTGTTGGCAAGCAGCCGAGTGCCTCTGTATGTAAATAAAGCCATGTCAGTCAGTCTGCGAGTAATTTGGATTATGTCGCCATGTCGACATGCAAATAACAAGTTAACGCGGCGTATACGTAACAATGAAAGTTAATTCTTTTGTAATTTTTCTATTTTGTGAGTGTACTACTTTTGTCAATGTCTATAAAATTGCTGTCATGAAATATTTACGAGTATGTGTGCAACAATAAATTTTAAAACTGACTATTATATAATTTATATTATTGTCATAGTTAATGTCGTTGGGAAATCAAAAGTTGGTCGCTTGGTTGACTTGCGGTTGGTTAGTTAATTGTCCATTTTTAAAATTAAAATTCTGAATTGTATGTTCGCACGAGAAAATTCATTAGAAATTTACAATTTCTCATAACATTGTTGTATTTAAATTATTTGATAAAAGTTTTATCTGACAATGTTTTTTATCTTAAAAAATTCAAAATTTTCTTAAGTTATAGCACAACATCCAAACTTTGTATCCAAAAATTTTCAAGGCGACTCACGCATTTAATGGAGTTTTTTAGCAAAAGTTTTGTTTCAAGTTTCTAATTGAAGAGATAAATTGTTTTTTTTTTGCTTATAGCTTTCAGAGGTTAAAAGTAATTAATTTTTATTGAGCTAAAACATATTAATTGTGTTAATTTCAAAACTATAGTATATCTATACATTGCAGGATTTTGACAGAGAATTTTTCTTTAATTAAATTTTTTCTATATTTTAATTAAAATAAACTTCATTCTCTAACGAACACCATAAAACCCTAATTTTCATACTTTATAATAAATTTAGAAAAATTAAACAAATTTGTGTTAAAATTGTATGTATGTGGTATGCAGCTCTGTATAATGATTTTTGACAATTTTTTTTGGCGTAAAAAAATAACAGCGGTTAAAAAATTGTCAAAATTTAATTTAAATTTATATTTACTTGAAGTTTACATTTAAATGAATGGCTTATAAAATTGGGTTGAAAAAGTTTTTAATTAAAATTTTTTTATGTTTGAAATTTTTGTAAAATATTTGCTGAATTATTAGAAGTTTTGCCTAAAGTGTGAAACTTGGATTTATATGGCTTTCGTTTGTAGAACGAGCAGTATTTTCTTTGCAAAATATTAGATAATAAAAAAAAACGAAAAATGTGTCCTATTGTTTCGAAATGCTTTTCATGCTTTTTTAATATTTCCGTTAATTTTTTTCCCATTGCGCGCAGCTAAAATACTTTTACGAAACCTGCGAGTAGCGCTAATAAACTTTGCTTACAAAAAACAAATTGTCAGCTATGCAAATACTTGTTATTTAGGGCGTAGCAAAGCATGTCAGGCTTGGCTTGTTCGACATCCCAAATAAGTGAGCAATTTATGTCACTTCGATTTTTTCCAAAGTTATGCCAAATTAAATTATCAAAATTTGTCCACCCAACCAACATTTTTGCCACACTCATAGTACTAAGTGTGCGTTTATTTGTTTATTTGTGCGCAAATAGATATTTCATGCTTGTTAGCAGTGTTAGTGAATATTTTTTTGTTTTGGGGTGAAAAGCGTTTTTGTTTTCTAGTTTTTTGTCACGCCACCGTTGTTTGCACTGATGTATGTATGTTAGTGCTGCTGCCAGCTTTTTTGCCGTGTCTGCTGCTTTGTTGTTGCTGCCGTGGTGATAGTGATTGCTCTTTCAGTTGCTGCACAAACAGAACAATTTTACAAGCAGCGATTTTGCTCCCTCGCCAAAAAAAAAAAAATGCGAGCCGCATTGCATGCTTTTCCTCTCGAACAAATGAGAAAGTGTAGCAAAGTGAAAATAATAGCAGTAGCAAAAAATAAATTCAAACCTAAAGCAAGCAGCACAAGGACAAACTAAATGTGCGGACGCTCTCATAGTTTTCCAACTTAGGGTGTATGCGTGTGTAAGTAAGTGTACTTTGTGTACTAATTCTGTGCGCCTTTCGCACGGTCGGCACATTGATTTTTTCGTTGTTGTTGTTAATGTCACTGCTATTACGTAGTACATATTTTAATGGGAATGCTCCACTGTCACTGCGTTGCTGTTTTCACTTTTTCTTTATTTTTCGCGTCTGCCTGCCTCTTGAGTGCAACTCAAGTTATACTTTTGTGTTGTTGGTAGGCGCATGTTACAAATTTTGTTTGTCCTTCATACACAATTTTATGTCCTTTTCACGTTGCGCTTTTCAACTTAATTTTTGTATTTGCCTTGCGCTTAAGAAGTGGTGAAAGTAAAAGAATGCCTTTGTAAAGACATTTTGTAAAATTGTATTTGCATATATGTACATATGTTTGTATGAATGTGTGTGAGTATTAGTGTGTACTTTTATTAGGGTTACCTTTATTTCGATATTTTAGATTTTCAATTAAATGTCTACTTAATTAAAATTGTCTGATTTTGTTCGGTTGAGTGGTTCGAACCGCAAAGAAGAAAGTTAAACTTTTATAAGCACCAGTTCATTAGTACCTTTGAACCATATGCCGGTTTAGTTCCATTTTTTTTACACTAATTAAGGTCTATCACAAGGCTTAAAAGTTCTCATACCCTTTGTGAGAGAGATTAGTCCTATAAGTATTCACAATTATCGAATTTTCCACGCTCTTTTAATATTGCAATATCAACACAAGTAGGGACAGCCGTTGAAGACACATCCGGAAAAGTATCAACATTCCAGATTAAAGGCGGTTTTGCTATACTTTAAGGGCTTGATGATGGGCAAGGTAAGAGGGCTATGAGAAAATGCTGATTGCAGTTGGTATTCTTCGTCCTCAGTTAATCTTCGCATGGTAACAATAGCATTAGTTGCAGTTTCCGAAAGATAAAAAAAAATTCCGGGCAATGCCAGGGCACATGGCATATAAAACTCTGAGGGCATTGAGTCGGCCATCAAGGAAGTATACCTACCATCCGTGATGGTTGTCGAATCGAAACCGTTTGGTTCTAAACTTTTACGTGCTATAGGTCTCAACACAATCGAGAACAACTGAAGACACAGCACTAGAAAAGCACTACGGTTCTTCGTTAGCCTAAGTATCCACTTTGGGGTATAATAAAATTATTATGAACCTTTTCAAGGAAATACTAAGAATCATTCCAAGTATGTTAACAGATCACTGTAGACTAAGAGGTCAGGTGATTCCTTCAAAGCATATACTCTCCCAGCTCCACGATTTTGGAAACTCTGGGGCTCTTTGAAGTGTTGTGATGAGTGTGAGGACACGGAACTTTTTTTTGGGCAAAGTTTTTGTAAACATTTTCAATTGAAATCTGATCGAAAATACGGGTTTTTTTTAAACATATCTACTCTAATTCCATTTATCGGTAAAATCCAATGTAAGACAGTTGCTTGTATGAGGAAAAACAATGGCTAAGTGACGATAATGATGAAGAAATCTTTAAAATGAATCATTATTCAAACTGTTTTTAACTATTCATTATATATAATATAATTATATTCATTATATGCAGGTATTTATTCGATAATTGGTGCAGCGCGTGATAGTTTAATATACAAGATTTGCACTACATCCATCTTTCCAGAAATGGTATGAGTCTAACAGTCGTTCTTCAGCGCACTTCGCTGTTCCATTGTTGATGCAGCAGCCTGCCTTCGAAAGCCAGTCAGTATAAGACTTTAACTAAACACAAATCAACCAAATCATCTATCGTCGTTGATCTAAAAGCAATACCGTCAGGTATTTAATTGGTAATCGATTTAATTACTTAACTACGCATATACATACATTTATTAGAGTTCTCAAGTAATTCGTGAAAAAGTTTCACCAATTAAGAACCATCCACGTTTAACGTTTAGTTCGCCTATTTAAAAAAACGCTTCCCTTTCTATTTATTTCCAGTGCGCCACAATATACATATGTAGAGCAATTCGGACCTGCTCTGAACCTTTTAGTCGCTGTTCTCTCCCCGTGTCTTTGATATGGCCGATATTGAGCTAATTATGTAAGAAGTTTTTTTTATTTTAAATTGTCTTCTTATCAATAAGTATCACAATCTGAGCATTTTGCGGCTTTGCCAGTTTTCTAATACATTTATTTGTAAGAGGATATTGTTTTAAAATATACTTAAACTTTATACTCGTATGCAATTTCTTTCGAGTATTTATTCATGTCATCGATTCTCTATTCTACTTCAACGACTTACTGCAAACTATTTGTCGTCATTATCAGTACCGCAACCTCCATTAAGGGTTATAAATTTATGTGTTTAACACACTTGTTCACAAGTATATATCTGTAGTAATATTTGTATGTAGCTGATATTTGTGCTCGTAAATGTGTAATGTGAATTTGGTAGAAAGTACTTGCAAAACATATTGCGAAAAGCGATTACAGTGAGTCTCAATCATGGTTTAGTGATTTGATATCTGATCCAGTTGCTTAAGTCAGTGAAACCAAAACCAAAAAAGGGGAATAGCTGAATGACACGCGCCAAAAAGCCAACGCTTTATTTAACGAGTGTTGATAACTGATGGCTGCGAAGTTCTGAAATAAATACGTCCGAAACGCTGTTAAAGCAAAATGTTCACTATTTGGCGGCTGTCTTTCAGCTTAGCTGGTGATGGCAAAAGGGAGTTTGTTGATTTTGTATTGACACTAAATGGCATTCAGACACGCATAGAGAAGGTTATCGAATGGACTTCCTTAGTTTGTTTACTGTGGTAGCACAATTGCTATTATTGTGGACTACAGTGATTGGTTATAGCCGCTAGGACAGCAAACGACTTTTTATTGTGTAGTCTGAGTATCAATTTGACTTTCAGTAATGAGGAAACCTTTTTCCAATTTTTTCATAGCATAACTTCTATTATATGTATACGGCCCGAAAAGATTATCGTCTTGTTGTCTATCATATTCGCCATAAAAAGAGTGCCGAAGTGCATCTCCTGACCCAAAGGCGTATTAATACTACTAATATGAGTACGAATAAAATAATGAAGACGTATTTGGCTATTTTTAGTTATAATTTTAATCTTAATTTTAGTTTCAGTTTCAGTTTTTATTTTAATATTAATTTTAATTTTAGTTTCAAATTTAATTTTAATTTCGATTTTTTTTTAAGTTAAAGGCCTTTTAAAATAAATAATTGCTAACTTTATTGAACTCGAGGCCAAATTATGAACGATTTTTATTTGGCGAAAACAACAACGGTTTTATCGATTTTTAATTTCAACTTTAATTTTAATATTAATTTTAATTTTATTTTTAATTTTATTTTTAAGTTACATAATAATAATATTAATATTAATTTTATTTTCCATTTTAATCTTAACTTTTATACTAATTTTAATCATAATAAAACATTTTATTGCTATTGCAATTATTATTCTTATTTTAATTAAATAAAATTTTTATTTGTTATTATGAGCACAATGAAAATTAAAATTATAATTGTATCAAAGTAGTAATTTTAAGTACAAATTTTAGTTTTAATTTAATTTTAATATCAATTAAAATTAAAATTTTATAAGTTTAACCCCATTTTTTGCAAAAGACGACCCGCTGTTTGAACCAAGGTTGAACACTTTTCAAACCCGGGGAAACCCGCACAACTGTCATGTGTATGTGACGTCATAAAATGCATATCGCTTATAAAATGGTTTACAAAAACCACCAGCTCAACATCATCGAAGCTTTCCTTATTCCCGATATTCAGCTAGTTCCGATTTTGTGACCTACAATTAAGTGATTAATCATTTTAAGCACTGCACTGAAAAATTGAAATTGCATAAATCAGAAAAAA
This sequence comes from Philophylla caesio, assembly GCA_963971545.1. Taxonomy (NCBI): domain Eukaryota; kingdom Metazoa; phylum Arthropoda; class Insecta; order Diptera; family Tephritidae; genus Philophylla; species Philophylla caesio. The sequence continues at coordinate 79,225,680 of OZ020609.1, read as the reverse complement.
ACTATGCATCATAAAAATGCCATCAGAAACTTTTTAATTTTTCCTATCCCATAACACATAAACTACCACCTCCCAGGACAACCCTTGGCAACCGCACATTTCACAAAATCTCATTACCATTACCGTCTCTTTTTTTCGCTGCCGTTTACTGCACTTACCAATTGCCTCATAAAAAGAGTAAAATAAAGTAACAAAAAAAAAAAAACAAGAAGAGTAAAGTAAAGTAAAGCTACTGCATTGGACACCAAGCAGCAGTCAACTGCCAGAAGACAGAAGATAGCGGATATCGGACAGGTGACAGCTGTCAGCAGCAATGGTCGACAAGCAGCTCGCCTGCAGAATGCACCAACATGCCGATGGTGCAATGTGTCACCTTTAATCGAGTAATAAACGGGTTGATGCAGTAGCAGCAGGAGGCCAATGACAATGGCATTGCTGTTGTTCAGAAGCTGTTTCTACTCGTAGCGTTAATTCACCTGCGGCGGTGAACGTGACCACAGCGCAGCAAGTAACAATTCAACACACGCATTTGGCCAGGAATCTAACTGCGGGCATAGCATAGACAGGATGAAGTGTGTTTTGTGTTTAAAGGTGTTGTGAATGGAAAGTAGATCTCATGTAAAAAGTGTTAAATTTCTTAGTTAAATAAATGTGGAAGCGATTAAAATAGTTAATGGAAAAGTAATTGAGCAGTAAAGAGTCTTAAGCTGACTGATAAATAATTAAAAAGTACCCCGTATCTTCGTTTAGGAATTGTTATTACCCTTTATTACATTTCAAAAACTACTTGTCTCTTTTATTTTTTCAAATTTAGTAGGTATCAGCTAAATTGAAAATTTCACAATTAAATTCTATTACATAAACTTTTGGTAAGTTTGCCGATTTTCTCGAAGCTATGATATTGGTTCCGCTGAAATGTTTTTATTTTTCAAACATATGATTAGCAAAATAGCAAAAATATTCGCCCTTAACGGCGAACAGTGGTAGCAAAATTCATTTCATTTATCTATCGAATTTTAAAAATCTAATGGAATTTCCAAAATCGAATATTATTACGAAATAACCACAATTTTTAAACCAAGCGTAATACACAACTTGAAAATTTTTTTCATGAATTTGAATAGCACTGTTCATTAAAGTATAACCTTTTCTTAACAATTTGAATAAAAAGTATTTTATTTAAGAAATAAGTTTAATTTATATGGACCTTTCCTTGAAGAACAAAAAATATTATTAAATGAAAGGCGAGCATTATTTCTCGCGATTTACATGAAAAAAATCGCCATCTATCACCGATCGCCAAACACACACTCATACAATTTCTGACTGCGAAGCATTCAAACTTTCGAAATTTATAAAATCACGCCACGCCCCTTTTTTCAAAACTGTGTCACAGTTATACACAGATTTCAGAATCTACATAGATATCTAAGTTTATTTTCTAATTGGTGAAAGAATGTATTTTCGTAATTAAGAATTATTGTTTTCACCTATTTCTAATATCCTTGGTATATTTCATAAGAGTAATTTATGTACTGAGTTTCGTCCATTTTTGCCGAAAATTGTCTTAATTAATTGTGATGCAGTTTTTGCTGAAATGTGGCCAAAAATGACCATCTCTTGATTCTTCTGCAGTCTTAAAATATTTGTCTTCTTCAAAACAATATGCCGTATTCGATAAAAATTTAAGTTCTTTTAAGAATCCCAGCTGTTGACGTATTATTAATTTTGGATCATATTCAGAACCGGCTTAAGAGAACGCGAGGACATTCTTTCGTACTGTTGTTGGCAAATTTTAATGGAAATGTTTCAGCTAAGGAAAGCTGTTGATTAAATACTAAATTTAAGATAATATAACTATGGAGAGTAAGGCTTTTGCGTTGAAAACTCCACTCAACTCAAAGCATACAGTAAAACAAAGTAATAAAATCGTTTAATGAAAAAACTTATAAATTTTTTGTTGTTCATTTTAAAGTTTAAAGTTCTAAAATAAATTCCTCCTTTATCTATTACTTATTTAACGATTTTCAGTGCATTTGCTTGTCTTTTTGGCTATGATATTTTCACTTTCTATTTATATGTTTTTGGATGCAAGAAAAACGTTCCTCGGTTATAAGGAAAGTTGTGCAACATTTTTTTCGAGAATTTTAATCATCTAAACAAATACGTTTGTTTATCGATAGTTTTATCATTAGTTTCGTGGCACTAGTTATTACCAGAAAACTTTGTAGAGGAGAGTGTAGAGGTGCTATAGTACTTAGAAAGTTCGGCTTTGCCAAACATAAACAACTCCTTAATATGGTACTTGTTTTATAATTCTTTACTAATTTACAGATAAATTAAACATATTTTTACTATTACTTTTACGTAAATGGTGCATCAACCGCCTAAGCGATTTTGGCAGAGGTCACTATTTGAAAATTAAATTAGCACTCTTTTTGGCATTGAAATAGATTAAAATAACTAAAAAGACGTAAGTTATATTTTGAAATGATAGAATTTTAAAAAATAATTGTTTTTTGACTACGAGTATCACAAACGGGTGTACATACTCGTATATCACTGCCTGCAGCTATTTTTGTGACAGTGCTTTAGGTTACTATTTATAATCATAACAGAAATTGTATAAGTACACAAATTTTTCAATCTTCGCAAATCAATTGAATAGTTAAAAACACATTCTCAAGCTTTGTACTCTTTATTGAACAGTTCTTTCATATAAGTATGTATGTATGTCTGCTCTAACCCTACTATAATTCAATTACAATTTCATGCCAAACAAATTTGTGTCTAGAAAACACACGTACAAAAATATGTGCACACATAAAAATAAATTACTTGTATATATACATACATATATACAAACGTACATTGTCTATTCATACACACAACTCTCTCCAAATCCCTTGCCTATTGTACTTATTTTTCGCTGTGCCAGTAAACCATATAAAAGTCTGCCATTAGCTATTTTCACATGTGATTTGGATTATGGCCAACTTTCCTACTCCCAACATAGTAGTTAGTTAAATCCGAGCACGTATTCATGTACGTTCATATGTATGCATGTGCATATGTATGTACGTAATACTACTCATACACAGTGTTTGTCAACAAACTTGAAGTAACTATAGGTTAGTTACCTTATTTTGGAAAAAGTAAAAAAAAAAGTAATATACTAAGGAAAGAAACCCCATAGCGAAAGTAGTGTAAATATATGTAAGCACATATGTATGTATACATAGATGTGTAAAACGCTGTCAAATTGTCATGTCGTGTTACTAATTTTCAATTCTAATAAAACAATTGTAATCCAAATTGAGACACTGCGCGGAAAGCAATTCATTTGAAACCGGAAAGACATGCAAAATTACAAGAAATTCAATTAATGTGCATATGTATGTATGTACTCGTATAGACATATTATGACACCATTTGATAAGCAGCCTTTATGGCATTTTAAAGACACAGCGACGCGTGGCGGTAAAAATAATAGCAGTGATTTATACTAGTGTTTAAAAACTTTGACTATTAGTTATATTCTTATTTATTTTTTGATTTTTTTTTTAATTATTTCTCACATAATTCTCTAATAAAAACTGTGTAAATATTGGTTTCAAACTTTTTGTATGTTAGGTTATGTTATGTTACGTTGTGCTAACATGGTTTTAACGTAACACTTTTTAACGGCGGTAGTAAATTGAAGAGCTGAGAGTACGGAAAGTGGTGCAGAAGGGAATGGTGCTCACGGAAATGGTTTCGGACGGCAACAAGAATTTTTTCGTCTCATCATACTTGAATTCACTAAACTTATCCTCACCAAACTTTAATTCACCTTACCTAAAATCACCGCAATTTGAACTCACCACGCCTAAACTAGCCAGACTTTAACAAAATAACTAAACTCACCATACCTTAAGTTACCACATCTAAACTCAACATACCTAAACGCACTACATTTTAATTAAACACACGTTAAGTAGTTATATGTTTTGTGTTACGTAATGTTAAGTTAAATTATGCCATGTTGTTTTAAGTTACGTTATGTCATGCGTATTAATGTCATGTAATACAATGCTAATTAGGTGTGTGCTAAAAAAAAAATATTAAATAAAATGTCTTAAGCGATGGTAGTAAATTGAAGAATTAAAATTTCGAAAAAGAAAGAACTGGTGCTGATGGAAAAGAGGAGGGCAGTAATTGTTCCGAATGGAATGGTGAACACGGAAATTATTGTGAACGTCAACGAGTATTTATTCTGTTCATTAAAGCTGAACTCACTACTAACGACCTTACCACACCTCAACTCAACTTAACTAAATTCATACCATAACAAAACTCACCACACCGACATTCACAACACCTGAACTCGCCACATCCAAACTCTTCACAACTCAACTCCCTCAAATCATAAGTAAATTGCAGAAGTCTTACTTTCATCATTTTGCTTTATCCTCGCCCTCTTTTTAAATTTACTATGAAGTTGAAAACTTTGATTCAAAGATGCGTAAAAGAAATATATATTTTATATTAATTTGACTGTATGCGTTTGTTATATAATTTATTTTGAAACGAGGGAAGTTAGAGAGAGTCACACCGATATTTAATTGAATTGGCGAGTTGTCTGCTCTACATCGATCCTTTCTTCGATCTGCATAGCCATATTCTAAGTGTACCATCTCACTTCTATAAATAAATAAAATAACTAATTAATTATGCGTTCCAAGTGCCTTAAGCGAAGAAACTACGTATGTAAACTACCACAATTGCTGAGGCACCCTCGCACTATCCTATTTAATTTACCTATTCTCGCTACTTAATTTTCATTGCTTATTTTAAAGGTGCAAGTTTACATTGAACGGTGGTGTAAAAGCTGTGCATTTCGCTTTTTGACGCCTTGCGGCAAACGCACTAATACGAATTAATAACACTTAAAGATACAATTTAATTATTGCGACACGCGAGCTGCGAATAAAATTTTAATTATATTGCACTTATTCAGCTTAAAGGGTTAAATGAGTCATTGCATTAAGCAAAAAAAAAAATAAAACTGCGACACTGAGTTGGCAAATGCTTTAAGATGCTGCCGCACAGGAAGCAATCGTACTGAATTGCCAAGTTAAGACGAGATTTTCACTTTTTTCTATGAATACAAAATATGTGTTTCTGTGTGTGTGTGTGTGTGCCGTCTGTCGAATAGTACAAACATGTCAAAATAAGCGGAAACGAGGTGGTTGCGGCGGCGGCGTCAGCGTCAGCGTCAGCCTCAGCATCGTCACAACGGCCGACAGCTTGGCTGAAGCGCAAGTGGCTAAGAGGGGCTAACAAGTTGAAAGGATTGTTGCAGTGATAGGATAAACGTCGAGATGTTTCGCAAGTTAAATTGTGGCACGTACTGTCTATCGAATTCGACTTGAGTATGTATACTACATATCTAAAGCACACTCACACATACATACGAGTACATACAGATGTGCGCTAATGTCTGCCAATGTGTGTCGAATTGATTACAAGTATGTACATATCTATGTGCTCGCGTTCTAACTTCACACTCAGTGCACACTAGGAATGTCAATACCGGGATTCTGGACTTTTTTAACTACCGAATATCCCGGGATTAGTCTATTCAAATCCCAAGTTTGTTCAAAACAATTAATTTAATAAAAATTAAAATTTATAAAATTTTTTATCATAAGTATCTTCCTTTCAAGGGCAAAACAAAGCATTATTGGTAACACTCTTTGATAAAACAGATTCGCCTAGTCAAAGTTACTCTTAAAGCTTAATATGCTCGCAATATGGACTTATTTAAATGTGGCATCGCATTAAATTTTATGCTGAGGAAATAAAAATTAAGAAATCTACTTTGAGTAAAAATTTTTTTAATAAACTCGTTTCAAGAATCAAACCACAGACGACAATCCTGTCAGATGTGTACACTTTTGAATTAATCCAAATAATGTACATAACCTTAAATATGACTTTCTGAAGCTTCTAATTTTATTCCATTATAGAGGAGCTGGAGAATATCCTCCTTGAGTGGAAAATGAGCCTTACTATAAAATCGATATTAAAAACAAGTAATCGATGTTAAAAGTAAGTAAGGCAGTAAGTCTCAAAGATAAAGGTTTTATATGTAACAAATTTAAGTGCAGGTTGGAGGATAACACACTTAATGCTTTAATTTGTTTAAGGTCACATTTTGCTCTAAAAAGGTAATAGTTCTGCCTCGCTCAAAATGGAATGGGTGATGTATTTAATTTTTACTTGATTTTTATATTATATTTACTGCCCGATTCTGTGTTCTCCTTAGATTATCAAACATATTATTATCAAATATTTAAAAGTTTATAATTTGTCAATAATATTTGATTAGAATACATAAAACTTGGCACCTTTTCTATTTTGAATATCTGTAAATAAATGATGATTTATTTAGAAGCAGAATCGGGTTGTTAATATTGATCTTAAACAGTGATTCAAAATTTTTTACTGTATATGCATTAAGGTACTTAAAAAAAATTTCTTTGTATGTTGGTCAAATTTTATGTTTATTTTTTTTGGGATTGAAAATACCAATTAAAATATACATAAATTACATCTAAGTGTTCTTCTTATTTTGAATACTACTATAATAGTATGATTGCAGAGGTGTTAGATTTTTTTTGACAAATTTAAAATTACCAATCAAAGCTTCCTGAAATTCGGGACAATCCGGGTCGCGGGACAAATGCAATGCAAAAAATTGACATCCCTAGTGCACACGTAGCTTGTTGTTCAAGCGGTTCGTTCGAAGAAAACAAGCAGATAACGGCAGAAAACATAAAATGTAAAGATTTATGTGATTGCAATGCGACGGGCGGGATTTAGCTGGAGGGAGGTTTTTGGCTGTACGAAGATAAAAATGTACTCGCAGTGAATGCGAAAGGCGTAGAAGTTGACGTTGTCGAGTGGTGGATGAAAGGTGGATGGCGCTTGCGATGAAGGTAGAACTTATTTGAAAAGACTTTTTCCATGACTATGACTATGTAAAAAATAGGCGAATTTCGCAACGAACTGTGACATTTTCTGCTCGCCTAAGCGAAATAAAACGTGTGCCTTCGAAAATGAAATTGCATGCATCGATGTGTGTGTGTGTGTTCTTGGGCTTGCTTCACATTTTGTTATGCGCTGCTTTTTGTTCTTGGCCTAACTCGTGTGCACGCAAATTTACAGTGCAGTGCATTACTTTGACTTTTGTTTTGACATTGTTCTTATTCGGCAATTTTCGAAACGAAGCTAATATTTGATGCACAAGCGTGAAAATGTTCATACATAAATATTAAAACATACATATGTACATACTATACATACATATAAACTAGATAATTGTTTGTAAATAAAAATGCTTATTTTCGCTTTATTTGCGGACTAAGTCGAATAAGGAAAGTATTCGGATTTATAAGTAAGGATAATTGGACAATAATAATGCCAAGGGTATTTAGCTAATTCCTAAATTTTTTCAATAAAATTGATTTCATTTTCCAAAAAACTTATATGTATAATACCAAATTTTAAAATATTTTCTGGTTTTATAATAATTCAACCAAATTTTATTAATATTTCGAAATTTTATAAAAAAATTAGATTTATTTGAGCAGCCCATTTGTTTAAAGGAACATATCAAGTCACTTAAAATTATAGTTTTTGAGATTTTATAACATTTGAAAGAAATTTATTTTCGTATAGAAAAAATACGCATCACCCTCGACAAAAAAAAAAATCTTGAAAAACAGCTGTACTTTACAAACATTTCAGTTTACACAAGTTTTTAGAAAATGAGCTGGTCTAAGCTTTCGATATTGGCTATGTTTGCGTTGCGTGCCATGCATAAATGTGTAAATACTTAATAAACCTAATCAGCTGTTCTAGGATTATTGCTATGTGAATATAGTTCGGTAATTTTTAGTGAGGATTTCGGGACTAGTTCGGAATAATTACGACACTATTTTGGTATTGTTTCAATTCAAGCTCACGATTTTTTCGGGGCCGTTTCGAGACTAGTTCGGAGCAAAAGTACAGTTGAACGAAGATTATGCGGTAACAAATAGAACATTTACGAGTATTAAACGAGAATCTGAAAGATATATTTTACGCTATGATTACTGTACGTGTATGCCTAATTTTTCAGCTCTAAAAATGACACAACGCCGAACCTTTTTTACCTCCATTCCAATTTTGTTAAGGAATTAGGGAAAATCGTTTCGCCATTAACTCAAACCATTTTCTCTAACAATCCCAAATGGTTTATGTAGACTTTTTTTTATTAATAACTTGCCAAAACTCAACATGCATTTGTAAAAGTGCTTTAAAAGGGAAAAATGTATGTGAGGTTGAGGTTTAAGTATTAAAACGTAAGAAAAAGTAAGGCAATTTGTAAAATGAATTTATAATAGTGTCAAATGCCATCATCAACTGATTTAAGCATATTAAAGGATATGTACTAAATAAAAACAAGTTTGATCAAGGGCTTAAAGGAAAAATTTAAGTACTAAGGTCCCACAAAACCTTGATTTTCATTGCTCTAGGAAAAAAAAATTAACCTTAACTGAGAATATGTGCAAATTCTTAATGGCACGTATACTGGCAGGTATAGCATTGAACTGCTTACAGCAAACTATAATAAATTTTTGTTATTTCTATCGGCCTTATAAATGTTTATTAATTGACAACTTTATTGAGCTCGATGCCAGTTTATTGAAGATTTTATTTTGGAAAAACTAGTACTATAACTTCTACCATTTAAAAACTGTTGTTGTTTTTTCCAAAAAAAAAATCTTTAATAATCGCGTCATGACGTCGAGATCAATAAAAGTATCAATTAGGAAACTATAATATAAAAAAAAAATTTTAAATGTCTATGGCTTTGATATTAATGTTCTAATGCTTTTTATAATTTTATATTAATATAAGATAATGTGCTTTATATACACTACAATCGATGTCGATATTTGTAATATTCTGTTTAATGTTTCTTTTATTCACTTTAATTCACTTTCAAAAGTATTGTTTATTTTTCTTAATTTTGTTTTTTGAATGAATTTCTGACAATCCTAATAAATTTTAGTTCGGCGATAAATTTTGTCCGGTCTTTCACACATTCTTCAATATCTCCGGGTGCAGAATGAATTAACTGAATTGTGAATGAATTTAATTCTATATATTAAAATCTAGATAATCACTTTAATAAATTCTAAAAATATTGCTCTAACTTGCATTTAATTTGTATCTCCTTTACGGCAATGTACTGCATACATATTCGTATATTTGTTTTAAGAGCATATGCCCAATGTCTGCCCACGAAATTGTGTTCTTTTTCATTACAATTCTATTTTGAGGTTGCACCGAAAATTCAATTTGCTCCACATACACATATACATAATTTCATATTTTTTCTGTTATCCGACACACATCTTGAAATGTCAGTAACACTTATACATTTCGCATACACATACACATGCACATTCACATTCGCACCTAAGTCCTCTTTAAAAAATGCAATTACAGCAACAAGAGCAGCAATTTACAAGAAGACAACAGCCGTTTGAGGCATATACGAGTATGAGAAAAAAAATCTGCAACATTACGTGCACGTTTAGTAGACAAATTAAAAAAGTGGAAATGCACAAAAACGAAAGCAGCGCTGGTGAAAGTGAAAAGTAGGCCAAAAGCGACAAAGAAAATCTCGGCGAATAAATTAAAATGCGAAAAAATTTTCTGTGAATGCATGTGTAAGGTTTAAAAGTTTTTTCATTGCTTAAGTAAGAAAAAATTGTTCATATTACATACATCAGCGTCGTCGTAAGGGCTTTGGGGGCCTGTAGGCAAAATAAATCTCTAAGAGGTAGAATATGCTTCACGACTAAGAGTAGCAAGGCAAGAAACGTATTTGATACCTTTTTTTAGGTTTGCTGACTGTTTTCGTTGTCTGTAAGACAATGAGATGAAATAAAAATTAAAGGTACCTGCTATAAAATATTCTTAGCTTGTTTAGAAGTGAACGTTCCAAAACTTTCTGAGTGGAAGCTGAACAGAGCCGAAATTTAAGAACCCAATTTTTTTTCACTATCAAATTCGCCATTTACATGACAGCTATTTGTTATTTGAAATTCTAACGAAGTAACAATTGTAGGCCTTCAATATCTAATCAAGATCGCAAAAGTCGTTGGCAACCTAAATGATGCTTACTACCGATCCACTTAAGGATAGCTTCACCTGGTATCGTTAGGGACCAATCGGTCTATGTGTGGCGCTTAGCCGGCCAGATTAACCTAACATAACCAATATAATAATAGTCTTATACGTGACGAGTTAAACGAACTTTCAGCTTTTCAGTGATTGAACTAAAATGGCGTAAATGTATTCAACCGACAACGTTATATGGCTGATCAATGTGAGAATTCTAGTTTTATACGTTTTCAGCACTGACTAGGACTGAAATCGCGCATTTTTATTATTCAATCACCTTTTTTTGATATTCTGAGTGAAATTATCTTTGTTGTTATTATGATTATTAAAGTTTTTTTCTGATCCTGCACTTTGGAATCAAAAAAATTTAAAAATAAATAAACTCAGCGCTGTTAATCGCGTCCATTTAGCAGTCTAGATCTGCTTCAGCATCGGACGATGTATGCTTGATGGTCGGGTGAGCTTTCAATCTCCACTCTTGATGTATTTTCTGTGAGTCATTAGAAAGTTAATCCATTTAGCTTATACACTCGTACATAAATTCATATTTCAATTAAACGTGACAGGAGTTCACTGCTTTCAATCATGCTTCATTACCTTCCGAAGACCTGGAAATTCGACATACTCACTTATCTGATGAGACGCCACTGAAATATATACATACACATTAGGGATGTCAATTTTGGGCATTTTGTTGATCCCGGGATTTTCGGGATTTTCGAAGTTTTGGTTCGTAATTTTTAATTTGCCAAAAATTGTAACACGTCTATAATCGTTATTATTATTATAACCCAACGGAAACCCACTTTCCCGCCCAACCGGCACGAGGGGCTCAATCCGCATAACGTACGGATGTTTTTTAAATATACAAATCTTAGGTGCCGAGTCGTGACAGAAGAAAGTTTGTTAAGCGTCGAGATCCCAAGCTGCTCAGCTACAGAATAAGAATTCATCAGCCGAATACAAAGTTAGAGAAATGCAAAGTAAGAAAATTTGATCGTTAGCTGTTATTAAGAGAGGATAGAATAGTTCTTTTAATTATAAAAAGTGAGTCCGATACATCAAAGGTGCTGGAATGATTGTTAAAGTCTTGGCATAAACCCCGAAACGGTTCATTCAACTCAAAGTTAGTTCTGCATAGTTTCAAGAAAAGTGGTTTAAAGTTTCTCGTTGCACGGGAGGGTACATTAAAATTAATTTGCTCTAGAAGAAATGGACTTGAGATCCATCCATTGACTAATTTTACCAGAAATATTATACCTAACATTTCTCTGCGACTCGAAAGAGTAGGAAGATTAATAAGTTTTAAACGACTAGTGTAAGGGGGAAGATTGTATGGCGAATCCCATCGAAGATTTCTCAAAGCAAAAAGTAAGAATTGTTTTTGTATTGACTCTAGTTGGTCTGAGTGGACCTGATAACGAGGATTCCAAACTATGGAACCATACTCCAGTATTGGTCTTACTAATGAAGTAAAAAGTGTTTTAGTTATATACGGGTCGCGGAATTCCTTTGACCAACGCTTTACAAAAGCCAGTACACCCCTTGCTTTATTAACTGTGGAACTAATATGAAAATTAAAATTGAGTTTACAATCCATACCAACACCCAGGTCAACAAAACTGTTTACATGTTCTAGGACGTAGTTATTTATTTTGTAGGAGGCCGGCTGAATGGTTCGTCGAGAAAAGCACATGAATTTACATTTGTTAAGGTTAAGCGGCATACAACTAATGCTGCACCAATTGACTATGCTGTCCAAATCTTGCTGCAGCAAGGATCTTTCTTCAGCCGAGGCATAAGTCTTAAAAAGTTTAACATCATCCGCGTACATAAATATTTTAGAATACTTTACTACTGTAGAAATGTCGTTTATGAATAGCAGGAACAGAATCGGTCCGAGGTGGCTGCCCTGAGGAACTCCCAAGGAAACATCGATGATCCCAGAATGAAAATTTTTAAAAACTACCTTTTGCGTCCTACCGGAGAGATAAGAAGACATCCAACAGAGGATACCAGGTTGAAAACCAAGCAGATCTAGTTTACGGATGAGTAAAGAGTGACATACTTTGTCAAATGCTTTACTAAAATCGGTATATATAACATCAGTATCAATGCATTCCCTAAACAAAATATTAATAATATAACAAAGAAGAACGATTTGTTGTAAATCATGTATGTATTTATTGGTATTTTCAAGAAAAAAAGGAAATAAACGTAAAATTTGATACACGTACAAAATAATGTATACTTCTAGTACAAATATACATATTTGGTACAGAAGAAGCACTGCTGCGCCTCAACACTTGTTGGTTGGATTGTCGACAATAATTTAAATGCTCTCTGTAGGACATAGCCTTTATCGCCTCATTACAAAAAACTATCAATTTCTTTCGCCAAGCCTTCTGATAAATCGTATGCCTTTCGATTATTGGACAATTGCGAGCTGCTCGTTAAAACTTGATGGAATTTATCTTTGAGACTTTCTGCCTTATCTACTTCAGGCACCTCGTCGTTAGTTCTATTAATATCGCTTTCATAGAGAGGCTTATTTTCTACTCGAGTGGGAAATTTTCCAACTCATTTATAATGGCAAGAACAAAACAAAGCCTTAAGGGAGTTAACAAGCTGTGTTATTTGTCCATTGTAAACTCTCTACGGGCTTTGTTTTACCCTTGAAAGGGGAATTTTTAAGAATGATAAAAAAAATTGCAAAATAAATGGCTATTAAATTCTTTGTTTTCAACAATTCCGGTATTTGAATAGACTTATCCCGGGATATCCGGGAGGTAAAGAAGAGATTCCGAGATTGACATGCCTAATACGTAGGTATATACATACAAACAAACCAAAATAAGTATATATCTGTCTGCCAACAGTATGAATATATTTGCATGTTTAAATGTAAAAATATATAAATCTACATACATACATATTATGTACATACATGTGTACATATATTAAATTCAATTAGTGGCAATTTACTAGCGAACGATGTTGTCGAGAGGAGGAATTCTTCCTCCAGCTGACAGCTGCTGCTGGTTCAACTAAGAATATAACTGACAAGTAAGCGAAGTAAAGAACTAAAGAGTAGAAAAAAAATGGAAATAGGTATACAATATTGAAAATTGAATTATTTACGTACACAAAAAAAATAGATTAAATAAGATGGTGCTATAAAATAAATGCAATTTTCATATTTATGTTATCTTAAAATAAGTACTTAACTAACTCTTTTAAATTCTTAATTAAACGTTATTTTTTCATCTCTTATTGACCATTTGTTTGATTTGCCCATATAAATAATATGAATTTTTAAACTATTAAATTCTTTAAGCTACCTATCGAAGGAAAATATTGAAGTAGGATGGCTTTAAGCTTTTTATTCTTGCAAACCAGCAAACGTAGAGCAATTTTCGTGCATTATAATCATCCAATAACATTATTTTGGAAAATTTTATTTAATGCAATATGTTACATTTTTGCGGAAATAGTTCTTTGTAAATTTAATGTGCTTTAAGGTTGAAAAATTAATGCACAAATTTTTTATATTATCAAACATACGTTCTGCCCTGGTTCAGTACAAGTTTGGGGCCATTTCAGATCGAACCCTAAAAGTACCAAATTTTTATACCGAACAAGTACACAAAGCACGTAAAATGTACTGAATGTAACGAAATTGAGCCGAAAAAGTCCATAAATGACCGAAAAGAACTGAAATTGTACCAAAAAAGGATCGAAAATGTACATTGAATGTACGTAGATTATACCGAAATATTAAAATGTATCAAAAATGTGTCGAAATTGTATGCAAAAAGTATCGAATATGCATAGAAATATTACCAAAAATGTACCAAACTAATTTCGAAATAAATAATGTCTTTGAAGACTTGAATATATTTGTCTCGCTGACAATTATAATCGAAAAACTTTTATAATAAAGATGCCGATAACTTAAAATATTTTTTATCGATATACTTTTATAACTCTTTCGAAAATTTTGATGCTTTTTGGAAACCTCCACCATTCAACTATTATTTATCTCGGTCTCTATTGTGTAATGAGCAATTTTTAATTTTTGTAAAAATATTTAAATTTTTTTGAAAATTACCGAAATCGGATAGCAACATAAGTTTCAGTAATAACTCTAGGGATTATGGAAAAAATCATATAAATCGGTATGTATACGGTGAACGAGTATAGACAAGCTCTTAGGACACTTGCTTAAATATAGCAACTTTTACCTAAAACTGGCTGCTATAGGCTGCTTCTCTAATTTGCGATAGATGAAGTGGTTCACCGATCTTTTAACCAAAAAGACCACATTTAAATAATAGTAACAAATCAGTAATTCAACAACATAAATCTTTACGAATAGCCAATGCACACTCGGAATAAATACATTTTTCAAAGCCTGTATAATTTAAGTGTTCTTCAAGCACATTAAAGAGGTACAGTGGTTTATCAACTCTTTGGAGTATGCCACAATTTTTAATGAAGCATACAAATTTAATAAAAAATAAACAAAATAAATTAATATAAAAGTCAGTTTATAAATAAAACAATGTCAGTCTGTATATATACATATACATATAATGATAATTACACATATCGAAAACACATACACGGTTATTACTCTGGCAAGAAATACATACCTACATATCGCACCCTAAACCAAAAACCGTCACAACTCAAAATTTTTTTAAATCGCTTTTATCTCATAAACCTATTCTCAGAATACTTCCCAACATGCTCCGAAAATTTCTTCATCGTAACTATCTTATTTACTGGAAAAGTACGTTTAAAATATTACAACAATTTTTACATAAAATTGTTTACTTCTTTTGGATATTAAAAAAAAAAATTTTAAATCCTTTTCCACATAAACTAATTCACGGAATACTTCCCCAACTGCTCCAGAAATTTTTTCGTAGTTACTATCTTCTTTTACTGAAAAAGTATGATTATAAAATTATCATCATTCTTGTAGAGACTGTTTGCTTTGCCTCTCCTGAACATTTCAGATATTTTGTGTTGTGACTGTTTAGGGTGCGATATGTGCATGCGAAATCGTATTTCAAATATCATTTATATATTAAAAAATATTTTTTTTTTCTTAACTCGGTGATGAAATACGTTTTTTTTTATTTATTTATGGGAAATTAACCTTTTTTTCGTGCATCAATTTTGACAAACCACTCACAACGATGCTGCAAATGAAATGAATATTTTTTAATAATGAATGTTATGTGAGCGTGTGTTTATAATTCTCTTCCATGAAATTCATGCAGAAACCAAAACAAAAAAATGTTATATTTTTGCCTACATCAAATATATTGTATATGCGAGGACATTTGGAAATGTAGCAACAGAAACAAATTAATGATTCTCATATAAAAATGACGAATTGCGCAAAAGCAAATATATTGCAGCTGAAAAATATAAACCGAAAAAAATTACATATAAACATGAAAACAATGGTTGCAAGCTGTACAAACATACATATGCACATGTATGTATATGTGCACATTTATGAAGATTTTAATGGAATCAACAATAACACTATGAAACAAAGTAAACATTATTTTTTGCACTGGGTTCACAGTATGTAATTATGATTCGTCACCTTAAAACTATTTGAAATATTGAAATAAAATGTTCTATCACGTCAAGTTTAGTGGTGAAACGCATTTAAACGCATTTATTGATTTTACCTAAAATTACATGAAGCGGTGACATAAATTGTTCTTCTATATTAAAAAAAAACTTTTTTTACGATTCACTTTCATCTTGTAGTCAGTAGTGGCAGTATCCCTCTGGAGGCTCCAACAATAGTTTGCAAGCATGGCTGGCTCCCATCTACCCTGATAACACTTCTCGTACTCTGCAATTGCTTAATGAAATCTTTTACCGTGCTCATCACTTACTGAACCCATGTTATCCGGAAACAAGTTTAAATGGGAGTGTAAGAAATGCATTTTTTAACGACATATTGCATCTTAGTTTGTGATACGCATCCAGCATCCGGTTAATTTTTCATTTAAATCCGATTTTGCAATAGATTCCATTGTTTTAATGTCGAGCCTAATATTTAAATCTCGAACAAGGTCATTTACTTTTGATTGACTAATGAAATGTGGTTTTGTATTTATTTTTCATCTATAAATACCTCTTCGCTATTAGAAGGGCCTGCTTCAACTTCTTCTTTATGTAACTCGATAAACTTGACGAAATACAAAATCTTTCTGGAACTGGAATGTCTGGAGAATGTGGTAGCGGCGTTGACAATGATGAGACAGTAGCATACTTCACCGAGTGTTTTGATTTTTTTGAAAAACCTTTCACAGTTGTTAAACAGCAGTAACAGTCGTCTACGTGATTTTTGGGTTCACGCCACTGCATTGGTACACCAAAAGGCATCTGTTTAATATTACCCTGGTACCAACCCGTCAAACATTTATAACATATTAAGCAAGACACTTTCGGCACCCATGATTTGTCTTGAGTTCTAATCGCAATTTTAAAATAAGCTTCTTAACATTTTTCAAACAAAGGCAAAATTGGATCTTTTCACTTTTAGGAGTAAATTGACCACAAACGTAACAAAATAAGCTAGGAGAACTAAGGCAAACACGTGGCATTTTGTAGATTTATGAATAATCTAAATGTTTTGATGATAAATTTGTTTTCTGTTGTTTACTAAGTAATACGAATCACCACTCGGGATATCGTGACTTTTTGATGTTGTTTAGTGCAATATAGCAATTTTTTCTTTCCTTGTATAAGAAATACAAAGCCCATGTATATATATACCAGATTTAAATTTAAAAATTTGTTCAAAATTTAAAATTTTTTTACAAAAATCACGAAATTGTAAGAAAAATTTTTAATTTCTGTAATGTTTAGAAAAATGAAAATTTATTAAGTTCAATACCTTTTTCACTCTAACAATATCTGTTTTTTAAATTCCAATATAGTAGATTCCCCAAAAAAAAACTAATATGTAAATAAACCCAGGTTTTATAAAAAATTAAAAAAAAAATTAAGAACAGTAATTTTAAACTTAAAAAAATAATTGTCGATGATTTTTTAGCATTCAGTTTTTAGCACATCTTAAAATAACTATTTTTTCTCTATTTTGGAAAGTGTATTTTAATTTTGCAAAGTTTACCATGTCTTCTATGGAGACAATTATCAAAACTCAACAGCAATTTTTAGGCACTTTAAACTTGCACTTTATTATACTTAAATTAAATGGCCCAAAAACTGCATAGTTATTCGAAAGTTTTATAAAAAATTGTGATTCAAATTTTAAAATTTTGTAAAACTTTTTTATTTGAGTTCACTTTTATGGTTTTTGTTGGAGAATAAGTAACCAATAATTTTATTACAAAACCGAAATTCAATAAAACAGAAATAAATTATTTAAAATTTTTCTCTTTTAACTTACAACATTTGTCTATTAAAACACATTTAAAAAAATACTTAAGCAGATTTTGTAGTACGCAGTTTCATTTAATTTTTTTTAATATTGCGCCAGCAAGTATCTAAAAATAACCAATAATATTTGTAACTGTTTTTAACTGACTTTTTACACCGAATTGGTTTCATATAAATATATTAAATTAAAAAAAAAAATAAGGAAAGAGCGTCAATAACCAAATTTTTTAAATAGATAGCCAGTTGAAATCTACACTTCATTATTTCAAAATTTATTGAACTATGAAACAATGAGTAATTTCACAAAAGTTTGTAGATGTTTTTTCGGCTTTTTATAAATCTGATCAGCGGCATACAATTTGTATATTGCATGTGCATGCTTAAAAAATATTGTATGTTGTGCATCACAGCGCACAGCGGGGCAGTTTTTGTTGAATGTGCATTTCGTTTTATTTTGTTCTTCTTCTACTTCGTATTTTAAATCACATACATTTTAATTATATTTAACTTTATGATGGCCCACCAGTCACACCATAGCGTTGATTGTGCGTGAATATTTAATTATATCAGTGGTAGAATATTTGATGAAAGCGAAATCACACGCCTCATATGGTGAACCGTGCAATCAAAAGCGCAGCTGCAAGTCCCAAAGTAAATTCTTTTTGTTGGTTAAATTGTGTTGAGGCCATGATGACACATTTGCGCGCACACCACAGGTATGCAAATAATGGCTGTGAATGCATATTCCTTTACAATCAACTGCAGTAACGCCCGGTAACAACAAGAACAACAACAGCCGCACTCGCACACACACACATAAACACGATCACACAATAACGGCATGAAGATGGTTAGCATGAGTTTGGAAGGCAACTATTTTTTTTTTTTGTAGTTACCTTCAGTCTGGTTATGGAAATTTCTGCATAAAAGTTTAAAATTGGATTTAATGGATGGATGTAAAATGCCATATGGTACAGTAAAAATTCGCTTGCGCTAGTTGAAGATTATAAAGTATGGGCAAGTATTCGCGCGAAGTCAACGAATGTAGTCAGTGATTTGCAACAGTATTTCCTTGACGATTATCATTACTTTTACGATTTTCATTGCCACCACGAACAGTGGCCACCAGTAACAGTGGCATTACGATTACCACTATCATTAACCATTACGATTACTTTTATCGGTGTAATTCACATTAACAGAAACATTATACTTTAGATAACCATTACCATTACTTAATGAACAATTATTTAATATAAATAAATTGATAAATTAGCTAAATATTTAAGTAAATTTGTAGAAGTAGTTTCAGCTGACGCTGTTGTGAATGCTCAAAATTTTTTATATGGTATAAAGAATTGGTAAAAATCAAACATAATTTCACCCTATTTTTGCTGCATCTTTATTGTTCGGACCGACAACAGAAAAACACTCTGAAAGCGCGTTTTATAACTGGTTAGCTTAAGGTGTTCGTCCAAACACTTAGTGTTTTCGTTGACATTCCTAAAAGCTTTTGTTTACACTACTATTCCAAAATGTTAGTAAAAATGAAAAGTTGCTTAATTGTACAATTAAATTTAATTAGATTTAAAATAAAAACTTTTATAATATTTTACTTGGCAGTCATTTTCTAAAAGTGAGAAAATAGAGATTATGCCTTGTAGTTTTGCAAACTTATCGAATAAGCTAGTGAAGACTCCGATAAGAATGAGTGAAATTTAGTTTTTCAAGTAATTTTAAACGAATACAAAATTTGCATGGCTGAAAACACGAGTTAAGCTAAGAAAATATGCTTTGGATGTCGTTCCGTAAATGGTATAAAATTGAAAGAGAAATAAAACTACATTAAACCTTTTGTTTTACAAATTTTGATAAAAATTAAAATAAAAAAACTATAATTATTATACTGTCATTAAAAAGCTTATCATAAACACATCTGTCGTTCGGAGTCGGCGCACAAAACTGTAGGTCCCTCAATTTGTGATAGAATATTAAAACGCACACCACAAATGGTAGGAGAAGCTCGGCCATATTAAAAAAAAATACGATAAAATAGTAAGTTTAAAAAAAATCATCACGAAATTCGTAACAGTAGACATCTTTTTTTTTTTTGATAAATTTCCACAGTACGTTTGAAGACACAATTGCACAATGGCGTGAGATACGCTCTTTCTAAAGGGTGTTTTTTAAGACGTTTGCTTTTCAATGAGGCAATACCTTTTTCGGGGTTGGTCGTTTTGACAGCTATTACTTGATTTATACGCAGTTTGGTTTGCCATTTCAAGACGTCTTGAAAAAGAATATTCGGCGCGTTATTGCTGAAATACGGCACCAATTGCTGCAAAAAGTGGTAGAAAATTTGGCCTCTCGGCTGAAATTTATTCGAGCAAGCCGCGTCGATCACTTGCCCGAAATCATTTTTGAAACATAATGACAAACCCTCATCTTTATAATAGAGCTAAATTCTTGGCCATATCATTAAATTATATTCCTTTTATTTCTTCTTAAAAACCACATGTTTAAAAAAACACCCTTTATTACTTTGTTTATAAGAAGCATTCACCTAGATCGTATTGACTTTATATATTTATTGTTTAATGCGAGACATTGATCAGTATCAAAATTTATATTACTTCTCTTTCTGATTACATTTACATACTAGTTCATATGAGTGAGTATATGTACTTAAATTGTGCCGATCGAGTACAAAGCTACGCGCAATGAAAGTTGGTCAAAGTTATATTTCAAAAGTATGCTTTCGAAATAAAAAAACAAAATAAGTAAAAGAGAAAATGAAACTGCCCCTTTTCAATACTTGCTTCATTGCTTTCATGTTACTATTGCGATTTAAGCAAACTAAAATTCCCTTTTTTCAATAATATTATCTTTTATTTGCAATATTAAAACCTTTAAAAAAAAAAATTAATTTAAAGTCGATGAGCCATTTGAAAATCTAAATTTTTCAAAAAAAAAAACAAATAAAATAAAATATGTTTTTTCAACTTTCGTTGAACATAACTCCGTAAGTTTGTACACCATCGACACAATTTGTATATAACTTGCATTCCTTGAAAATATAAACGGGCGGTATTTTCCGCCACAGCGACTCAAACTAAGTCTATAAAATGTGTAATTGTTAAGATTGACATTTCGTGTAAACTAGCGGCATTCAGTAAGTTTTATTTGATGTTAATTTAAAACCTAATTATCGTTTGAATGAGAACTTAAAACATTACTTAAATTTACTGGCTTAACCGAATTAAATAAGTGTGCCATTCTTTGTCTTCGTTATCACCACCATTTATGCTTTCACTCAAATCAGATTCATTTAATTCTCAACAGTCGTTAGTCCTCACTAATGGCCAACGTTAACTGTAATTGTTGTCAACGATTTTAATGTTGAATGTTGGTGACCCCATACATATGTACATAACTAACCACTGGTTACACCATTCGTGCTATGCATTTATCAACTTTTTACAATTTCCTGCAATATTCAACATTCACTGCCGTTGCTCTTTCGATTGCATCGCATTTTTCTCTCCCTCAAGGGGATTTTCTACATTTTCTGTTTTGCTGCATTTCATATCTGACCATTTAATTAACATGTAATTCACGCGCTAATTGTCGACATTAGCTGGCGTTGTTGCCAATTAAGTAAGCTGATGTCGACTAAAGTGTTTAACACATACAAACATATACACGAGACATACATATGCACATATAAGTTATATAGAACGTAGACGTGATTTTTTTGTCAATTCAATTGTAATTCCCTTGAAATTTATCAAACCATTCAAGCGGTTGCTAAGCGAAACAATGTGACGATTTTGGTAAACCTGTAAATGGATTTCTCTTAACTACGCTCACACACACACACAAACACACATATGTACGTGTTATGAATACTTTAATGACAAACAATAGAACTTATTGGTGAAATACTGAGAAATATTAAGGCTTTGTGTGATTCCCAGAAAGTGTTACTCATACGCCACGTAGTGCAATTAGTATTTACGTGCAATAAGTAAGTATGTATGTGCAAAAATATATTCAATGAAATCAAGTAAAATATGCTGAGAGTGTGCTGGTTATATATAAATAGATAAGCATTTATAAACTACAAATTTGTTGAAATATTCTGTGGCTTGCATTTCGTTGTTACAATTTGAATAACTCAACTTCATTATTCAACTGAAAATAAGTGTTTTATTTTTATGTTCAAATGAATCAAAGTCAAATGTGTTTACACATTCGATATTTAAGCAAAAATAATATTAAAATAAAGTAAAGGAATACTTATGCTTACCTTAAATTTCACTTTTGTGACAAAATGCAATCAAAACGTAACGAAACTTTGAGCAATATATTCACAGATTTGTGCAAGTATTTCTTCATAAGAAAATCGATATGTGCACCATATAACAACAGGTAAATTGTTAGAAATCTGCATACTTTGCATTTCAGCAGCTCCTCGTAGTTTCCTTTAAGGACCTCAAAGGTGCAATAAGGACTCATATGTAAAAATTATTACTTCACTGTGTAACATAAGAATTTTCTGAGAATACGAGTTTTGTATCCCAATGCCATTGATTTTTGAAATTTTTTGAACTGCCAGTCTTCGGAAGATTATAATATATTTTCTAAAACTCTTTTTTTATATGGATAGTAAAATAAATAAAAATAAAAATTTGATTATAAAAAAAAATTGTTTAAATCAACGACAATTTGTAGCCACTTCAAAAATGCATATTAATTGTATACTGAAAAAAGTTTTGGAAATTGTATGAAAGTGCAATGATGTTTTTTTTTAATTTTCTGCATTTTTAATCTTTATAATGTTTGTTAAAGAATGAATTATATTTTTATTTAAAGTATGTAGTTCAAATAAAATAATAACGAATTAATAAACTAATACTTGTTAATATGTGGTGACGAATAAATTTCCAACCAACCTGTTTATTTGACATCGACTTGAGATTAAATGCCTTTCTCAAAGCATCACAATCAGCGGTGTATAGCGTTTTCAATTTAGAGAGAATATTTATCAAGTTGAGAATGTGGTAATTAATTTAGTTAAACACAAATTCTGTACAATTATAGTACCAGCTGCGATATGTGGTTTGAGAAATCAATTTATCACAAAACTTTTCATTTTAACATATTCATTAGCTGGTTATTAATAGTTTTCAAGACAGCGAGTGTCCATTTTTATCACAATTGGAAAAAGCAAATAAAAAGTGTTTTTTTCTCACAAATCGTGGTAGTTTTCAACGCTCTATAAAATAATAACCCATTTTTTAGTTTAATAAAATTTTTTTAAATTTTATCATAAAAAAATAAAGTTACCAGCAGCTTTTTGACATAAATGTCTACGGAATATTTATCAAAAACATGCTGCTTCTAACTAAAAAGTCGATTTTATGTCACTTCTTTCAGTTTTTAATTTAGATTTACTTATATTAATTTAAAAAAGAAAAACATCTTCTAGAATTTATTGATTAAAATTTTCTACACACTGTTGTTGTTTCAAAGTTATGAATAAAGTAAAAAAATAAAAATTATATAATTAAAATGGAGGCTACATTCGGATGCTCCTTGTTCCTATGTTTTTAATTTAGACTATTCTCCGCGCAACGGCTAAACAAGCGTTCGCACTGTATGTGTTTGTTAAAAAAAGATTAATTTAATTACAACAAACAATTAAAAAAATGCTAACAATACCGAACTTTCTTGCAATATTTGAAACTTCTTGCTACATAAATAAAGGAGGATTCCGACAAATGTCTAATAAATTATAAGAATTAATTGCGACTTCGCATAAAGTGAAAGTAATCTCAAGCTTTATATCTAAATAGTGATTAAATATTCAAAGTTATAAAGTAAAGTTTTTGCAAAATTGCAAATCAGTTCCTCGCCACTCTTGAAGTCTGTGTGCATTTCGGATGAACCGAGTTAAGCGCAAATACTTTAACAACTTTATTTTAATTAAGTTTATTTTTGCAAACTATCACATTAACTGCTGCCAAAGTACCAAAAAGGAGTACGTACAACTAATAACTAATTTGTTGTTGTAATGACAGAAATTACATATTTAATTGTGTGCAATGCAACGAATAACTGAAATTAATTGTAACACAGCAAATGAGCTCGCTGCAGCACATGTGAATGCGAAAGTAGCTTAAATGGCATTAAATAGCGCATAAACGTCAATATCACTTAGGGGCCCGTAATGCAAACACACACACACACACATATACTTGTGTATATGTACTTATGTATGTACGAAAAGTAGTAGAGCTTGCACGTATGCATTCACAATATGCTATGTTAGTTATGAGTACACATTCGCACCAATGCAGTTGCTGAGCAACACCCAATCGACAGTCAGTGCAGCGGTGTACAAAACTATGTACATACTTACATACTCGAGCTCAAATAATTGCTGTTGAAATAAGTTTAACTATGCAACGCTGCCCTTGCGCATTGGGCGAAGGAAGTCTAAAAATTTCACACTGCATATAATTAAAAAGGAAAACAAAAAAAAAATATTTAAATTCTATAGAACTTTGTAGGGCTGCAGCAAACGTTGGTGGCGCAAGTAAGTAATTTTGTATAGTGTTGGAAACATTTACAAACTCATTAAAAGTTTTATGTATGGACTAAAGCCGAATGACACACACAAAACTAACTAATGAGTGTACAGTTTTTGCACTTTTGGTTTTATGTAAAATATTTACAAATTACAAAGATACTCGCAAATTAATTGTTAGCAACTCTAACTAAACGAACTCGTAAATAGGCGCTGCAGCCAAGTGCTGTGACAGAGCACGCAGTTGGTATCACAAGTTATCACAATTATTTTATTCAGAGTAGATATGACTTAAAAGTCACTTAGTCTGGCTGCTTATTGTAATAGAAAGGCAGAACAAATATAAAAGCAAATTTGAATTAATGTTTACGAAAATGATTATAATTAGAGTTTCCCACCTTTTGCTGTGGCTTTGTCTAGCAAATATTTCGAATAAATCGACCCAAAATAACTTAAGCGACACATAAAGTTTTTTTAATCAGAAGGTGCTTCTTACCTCATTTTCCCGGCAATTAAGCTGCTCATTTGAATGCAGTTTTGTATATAAGCTTTATTTTGTTTTTCCTACAAAATGCGTCTTTATTAATTAAAAATCTCGCCTTGCCGATAAATTGAAGTGAATCGATTTTCTTCCCTAAAATTTTCATGTGTCGCTTACTTTACTTTCGCAGTTAAAACTCAAAAGCTCGTATGGTCGGTGATAATGCAATACGCCAAATTGTTCAAAGGTCAATTTCTACTTTTTTTTTTTGATAAAAATGATATTTTGATCATCATAAGCTAATCTTGCTACAGAACCAATAACATATGTATAAGTATTTCCATGATATCGAATATGTTATTCGTTGGCTTTAAAGTTAAATAAATGTTACGAAAACAGAAGCGACCTTTTACAAATTTTACCATGTTGCAGTATTTATAGAGAGACTTTTCATTGAAAAAAATGAGATGCGCTCGAAGCCTTAGTGCGAAGGAAACTGATGAAAGGGAGATGATATCGCGCGTGACGAAAAACGGAAGTGCTTTCGGAGTAAATTATTAACCATTACAATCCATTCAACATTTTAGGATAAATAATGCGTCGCGGATTTTATTTTAATGAATTTGTGGTATCTGGCGCGACAGATTTAGCCCTGACAGAAATTTTTGATATTAATATGTATACTCTGTTCACAAATTATAGCACAACCACAAATTGACAGAATTGGGCACTTAATTTTTCTTCTAATCAAGTAAAATATGTTTAATTTTCTAAGTAAAACCATAAACAACTATATTTTAAAATATTTACAATATGTGCAATGATTTAACAAAATTTCATCAAAATTTTGAACTTAAAAAAAAAAATTGTTAGCAATTCTTTGAGTATACAGTTTTTTGGCTTATTTAATTTAAGTGTAAGAAAGCGCAAGTTTCAAGTATCTGCAAGTTATTACTGATTTTAGACAATTTTTTTGCTGGCAGTTTCCACCATACTACGCAAAAAAAAATTTTGTTATTGTTTGGCCATACAAGTATTTTATTTCATTATTTTTGAGCTTAAGGCCGATCACTTTTTTTGGTAAAATTATTAGAAAAAAAACAACATTCGTCAAAAAAAGCTCGGACTTAAACTCAAAAATAATTTTACAAAATTTTAAATTTACTAACTTTGATTTCGGTTTTTGTTTCAAAAAATTCTGGAAATGTTGGCTCATACTTTAAGACATTAAATAAGTATAGTACATTAATCTTAAAGTAAAATATAAATGACATTTTTCAACATTTTTCCTCAATTGATGGATGACCTTCACGGAATTCATTACTGAGGCTGGCTGGTTCAAATTAAAATACTGCAAACCAGTCAAGTTGAATTAAGCTTTGTTTAACATCTTTCACAAGATATTTCCATTATCTATAAAATTATTGTTTTTACTATCTTAAGTATAATGTAATTAAATTTTCATTTCCAAAATATAATTTCTCTTCGAGATCTTTAGTTATAAAGGCTCTGGCTCTGAGACTGAATTATGAGTTTTATCGTATGATAAAACGATTGTGTGGGTAATCGTAGAAAGTTATATGTCCTACTAGATGTCCTCTACTACATGCATAGTAATGATACAAATATACAATTTGTAACACCAACAGAAACACTATGCTACTTCAAATCGAAATCGAAATAGATGTCGCTGAGTTGGTGAGTAAAGCAATCAGATTATTGCGCATTGCATGCAACAGTGTGGAACAAGCGAATTAAAGCTGTGGCAAAAAAAAAAACAGCAATACGAATAAATATATGTTTGTAGATCTTGCGATAAGCTGACTGTCAAGTACCCATAGGAATTGTCGCCACGCAGCGGAGGAACGCGGTGAAATAAAAAAAGACAATTTGACAAAAAGTTAGACAGCGCCATAAATAGAATTGACGCACTGTTGGCAATAAAAAGCAAGCCAGTTGATGAGAGGACAAATCACACACTAACTTGGCCAGACGATGGCGGTTGACAGCAGCAAAAGTGGCAGTAAAAAAAAGCGCTGGCGCTATTTTCGAACCCATAACGACGAAGATATGGAAAAGTGATACATAAAAACGCACTAAGTTCATACACAGCAAAACTCAAATCCACTCATAAATAAGCAACTAGGACGTAGAGTTCGGTTGACTGACAAACTTCACACAAATATGGAAATTGAGACAACATTTTGGGTTCAAAGTTAAAGTCAAATTGTGTGTCTTATTCGGATGTGTATGAATACATAAATCTGAAATAAAATAAGTTGAAGAGTCGAGAAGCAGTAAAATTAGATAACGAGCGAAAAAAATTCAATATTGTTGCTTTAAAAACAAGATAGCTACGCTCAAGAAAATTGGTTAGCAAGTGTTGCGGCGATAAGAAAAATGTACAGAAGAGAAAAAAGGCTTAAGATATGGCAGTTTTAAAATACCAAAATGATAAGAATAAAGTTAAGTTAAGTTAAGTAAACATTGCGTTTACATACAATAAAAATAATTTTTTGTAATACTTTTATATAACTCAACTAATTTTACAATTTTTATTGAGCTCAAGAAATTATATGCAAGGATGAGCACACCTTAAAAATGCATTATAAGATAAAGTAAAATACTTATACAGAATTTGCAAAATAAAAAACACAAACAACAACCACACAAACAAGTTAAATAGCGGCAGATCAGTTGCTCTTGTTTGTAGTTGGTTTGTTTAAGGAAGATGAAATAAACACAACAGCCAACTCGGTAGAGTATTGGCTCTGCAACTCCGAGCTCCCAGGTTCAAAGCCTGGGAGAAGTGGTTATGAAAAATAAATTTAATTAATTTAATAAAAAGAAGTCTGATGAGGAAATGTGGTGATTTCCGAAATAGTACTATATCTTCTACCATTAAAAAACTGTTGTTGTTTTTTCACAAAAATCTTCCATAAACTGGCCTAGAGCTCAATAAAAATTGTAAAATTAACATTTACTAGGCCAACACAAAAATAAACAAACATTTATAACTCAACTAATGATAGATGCTTTCACTAAAAAGGTTGAAGTTTAAATTTAATTAAAAAGAAGGAGGCTGTGTCAGAGACACGGCCATTAAGTTTAACGTAGAATACGCCATCCGATAAGACAGAAAACATATGTATAATGATAATTTATAATTATAAATAATACAAGCAAATTAATTTCTTTATTTGATAGTTACTTTTGATGATATACATAAGCTTATGATAGGAAAATAGGATAAAAATGTTTTTAAATTATCAATTAAATTTCTCGCAAAAACGAAGTCAATGGTAGTTATCAATAGTAAAGATAAATGATAAATAACACACCCAAATCTATTTGATTATTTGAAAGTTACTTTTGAGAATATAGGCTTATGATAGGAAAAATAAGATAAATATGTTTTTAAATTAACATTTAAATTTCTCGCAAAAACTAAGTCAATGGTTGTGTTATCAATAGTTGTGGGAGCATCATTTCGAATATAATCCAAATTAAACGTATCGCTCATAAATTTCGCCAATCTAGTATTTGAAGTGATTTCTGTGTTAAAATCACCACCAATAAGCAGTAGTTGGCAGCGCTTTCTCTGCCTTTACTCTACTTAAATTTTCCCGCCTAAAATTATGCAATAAAATGAACGTCTATTCACGCTACAAACTACTACTACACACTCAACCAAACACCACACACATATTTGTTTGGATGTGTTTATAAAATTTTAATTTGAGAAATTTAAATATTAGGAAGATATCAATCAATATGAAATGTATGTCAAACGAAAGCTAACATCTTCATTTGACTACAAAAATTTTTTTTAAAAAATTTATCTCGCCGTTTCCTTATAATTAAAGAAATAGAGATTACAACAATAACAATCTGACATGGGTGCCCATACCGTAAGGTAAGACGTATTCTACGCCAAAAGATAATCGAATTATATATTTAGATAAGAAGTTAAAATAAAAAATTAATTATAAGTATAGCAGACATATTTCTGGATCACGAGTTGCTATATATACATACTCGTATTTGTACTATATCTGCTAGTATTTCTTAGTTTTTCTCTATGCTAAAAATAAGCGTTAAACTCATTTCTCAAAATTCCCAACCTTTTTTTCTGTGGTTTAAAAATAAATTTGAGAATGCACTTTTATTTCGAATTCAGTTTAGCAATTCGCGTTGATTAATATTATTTTTTTTGAGTATGTTTTTAGGCGGTGCTGGGGATTTTTTCTTCATTAAAATTACGTCATACATAACTCGCTTTCTCATATTTAATGAGCAAAGAAACTGCACACTCCAATAATTTCAAAGGGTTACAAATATAAAATGTAAAATTTCTATAAAGATTAATTATTTAATTAATTTTGCCAGAAATTGCAATTTTCACATTTTCAATTATAACACAGTACTTTCTCTAATAAAAATCGTATAAACCGAAGTTCACTCTTTTTGCTTACCTGTCGCGAACTTTTTATGGAAGATCTATATACATATCGCTATCTCAAAATGCAAATCTCATTTGGAGCAAAACTTAACTTCTCAATTAATGCTTTTAAATATTAAAATTAAAATTTCTTCAAAATGAATCTTTAGATATTCTCCAGTTTTTTACTGCAAATATTCTGAAGCTTTTACTTTAATTCGCTTAAGTTAAATGATATTCAACTATTTATTACATATTTGCTTCAGAATGCATTTTTCTTATGCTAAGTTTTTTGAAAAAAAAATTGTTTTCTTTGAACATACGACGAAAAACTTTCTAAATATGTAAATATAATTTGAAAAAACTATAAATTTTTTCTAGTTATTTATTATAATTTAGCGCTTATACTATATAGCTCAGCGTTTGGCCGAGCTTCTCCTACCATTTGTGGTGTGCGTTTTTATATTCAACCACAAATGGAAGGACCTACAGTTTTGTGCCCACTCAGAAGGGCAGATGTATTTTATGGGAAACTTTTTTATGGCAGAAATACCCTCGGAAGTATGCCCTTGCCTGTCGAGGGGTGTCCGCTATTAGAAAAAAACTTTTTCTATGATTTAGATTTTACTTGCCCTGGCTGATATTCGTACCTCGAACTCAGCGGCATATCGAGTTATAGCACGCACCGTTACCAACTCGACCACTGCGGCTATTCATTATAATGCCTAATAGTATAACCAGAATGAAATGCTGCCACCTTTCTAAAGTCAGTGGCTTAATTTTCAGCTTGCTATTGTCAAAATTAGCTTGGCTTTACATCATTTGGCACGCTTTAGAAACTCAAGGAAGATAACTGTCGCTTTAAAATTTCTAGAATTGTTGAATAATGAACTGCGCTACCGACATTGCCAGTAATTTAAACGATTTCCGATAAAGCTAAAGTGCGTTGCTATTCATTTTTTATTTCTCCAGAGTAGAAAAAAGAAATTTCTATCATCTGGTTTCACTTCATTCTATGTATAATTGAATTAATTGCATTCAATTAAAAAATTATTATCATTTTATTCAAAAAAAAAATTACATACTGTAGCATAAGTATTGAATTTTATAGCATAAGAACTTAATTTCATTCATCTAAGATTTAAGTATCATCATGCAACTCTGTAATTCTAAACCATTAACTTACGTTCCAATCATATGTGAAATTGTAATCAACAAAAGCTTTTATATTTTTGAGCTGTAAGCAAAAGCTCCACTCTAGCCACTATAAAAGGACGAACTTGCGAGTGATCGTGTTCATTTGCGACAGACGTTCACTCGAGAGTTAACTCTTATTGGATACATACATATATTCGTTTTACTATTGTCCTTATCTACATATATGTATATTAGATGAACAGCGACGAGCTGGTCTCTAATAATATATTATCACTAAATAATTAGTTGAACAGTGTCAAATTGGTCGCTACTTTAACTAACATAGTTGTAAGTTAATTACTATAAATAATTTAAACTATTTAAAGTTTTTGATATAAGTATTTGTGTAGTAAAAAAATCTACGCCTAACATTTTCTTAAATAAATTACTTTTTTTTCGGGACAAAAATTCGTTATAATATTAATTTTTGGCGCACATACGACTACAAAGTAAATGCTTATTCCTGGAATGCGAATAGAATTTAGTCATTTTGCATATGCATTGTAACTCAAAGTACCTTCTGTACGTGACCAAACCGTTTTTTCGTTGCATTTTCTTTCTAAAATTAAGTTTATTGTTTCACTAACAAGATAAAAGCGAACAAACTCGATGAGTAAAAGTTGCAGTCAAAGCAAACTTTGCGAAAACTTACCTTTTGCTCCAAGCTAAAAAGTATCTGCCAACATCATTGTCACTTGACATTTTCTTAGTAAATATTTTATGAATATTTGGTTGTTGAACTTTTTTTATTTTAATTTTTATTTTATTTTTTTTTTGTTATTAACCTCTTTGGCGTCTTCTGCATATTTACTGACATAGCGACAAGCAGTATAAAGAAATTCAGCAGCAATCAAATAAATGAAAAATTTTAATGATAAAACTTAAAAAGTTCAATGTTTCTTATAAGTTTTAATTACTTCTATAACCAACTACTGAGTTGTGCCTTCTTTGTATTTAGTGTGTAATTAATGTATGTATGTATGTATTATTTGCTTTAGTAACAGCAGCAATCAAAAATATTTGTAGCATCATCTTATTTATTTTAGGCAAAACAAAACATGACCAGCTTTAGCCGACTCTAGTAGCATTTAGAAACTTTGTTCTTCAATTCGGAATTAGCATTCGAAATCAATTTAAAGTTTCGTCTATGCGTTAGTGTGACTGCGAGCGTAATTTACATTTAAATTGTTAATTTCCTTAGCTATCATCGAAGTTGTGAAGTTTGTGTCTTACTTTATGAGTTTTAACTGAACTATTTAAATACTAGGCAAATCTTTAAAAAACTTCATTGTTGACCTACATTTTAAAACTATAATATTTTTAATTGAATTCAATATTTAAAATGTTAATCAAAGCGAAGCTTTCAAAGATATATAAAATGAATTAATTACACAAAGCTCGAAACTGACAATTTTTTTCTAATAGAGAGCCAACGCTGTTACTAAGCAAATTCAATTTATTATAGTCGAATAAAGAGTGCTAAAAGTGTTTCAAACTAAACTAGCACAATTGATTAAAGAAATATTTTCAGAACTAAATATTCCATGTTGTTATTAAAATTTGGTTTTCCTAAATGGAAATGATTCCAGCACATTCTTCGAAAAACTCTTATCATCATATAGCTCATACACTCCAACAAAGAACTCTCTCAATATCTAAATGGTTGTCGGGGCGTATGAGTGATGGATATTATCAAGATATGAAAATTGCTTGTTTTCCATTAAAAAAATCAACATTAAATTTACTCATTATTTTTGCAATTTTTCAATAAAAATATATTTCTGTGTTTCGTTATATAGCGTTTAGTTTCATTTTGTGCATTGCAAATTTGGTGGTGAATTAAAAGTTTTTAAAGAAACTTTGGACCTACGAGGCTAGTTGAAATGCACTTCAGCTTAACTCAAATACTATGTTGATGTAGCTTATGAACGCATTGAAATTAAGAAATTTCAAAGTACTTATTTAATCTTATGGCACTATATTACAAACATTGTTTTTGCGAGCATACAATTGAAAAAGTTACAACTTTGGTGGGTTAGTTAGAGTATTTATTAAAAAAAATTAAAATTTCTACTTCTATTCGAAAATAAGTTACATTTGAAAGTCGAATGCTTTCACTACTAAACCGAACTAAAAGTACAATTTTTTTCTAAAAGTAAAAGTGAAATGCCTGCAAATATTTTATAACATCTTAGAAATAAATATTTTTAATATAAAATAAGGTTTGGGCAAACAGCAAAACTTTCGTATAACTTCGAATTGGAGTAAAACCTAAAATAAACTAGAGAGACAGCAAGAAAAGGTTTCGGGCCCTTTCCCAAACTGATAAATATGCAAAGTAAATAAGTAGTTCACTAAAAAATGTTTTTCAAAGGGTGGCAATTTTTTTGATAAAATAGTGCTTTATTGGTAATCAATATAGAGTTTTCAAAAGATATATAGCACTTCTTATTTTTCATTTTCATTAATTTATTATTCACTTGAAAAAAAAAAACCTTAAAATCAAGCTTTAATTTATGCAAAATTTTTATTAGCAGAGTAGGGAGGCAGAACAACTAACAGAACTTGACTTTCGTGTGTTGCATGCAAAAAAAAAATTTGCTTGTACATTTTTCTTTATTAACGTCTAAGTAATAATAAATTTAGCATTTAATTGCTTAAATAATTAATTCTAATAAATTGTGTTTTCCCTCTTTTTCCAGGTATAATACGTTTTTATTATCATTTACATGAACAAACTTGATGAAAAACTATTACAAAGATCTCAAACTCTAGAAACCTTCCATTGCGGTAATACATTTCGGTAATACGTTTCGATTGATTGACAGCTGAAATACCAAACACAAGAAATTCGTGTTTACAAAGAGCGCGCGAAAAACAGGCGGCCTCAACGCCGGAACTCTATACGGATATGGAAGTGCGGGGGAAATGTCAGTGGCAAGCTAATGATCAACCACTAAGGCAACAGCAACAACAGAAAGAGCAGCAGCAAGAACAGTCACACCAAACATCACAACAACAACAACTACTTCAACTGCAGCAACAAGCCCAACGGAAATGCCACCAGAAGCAAAATGAAAGAATAAACCACCTACGATTGCATAAAACTCAGCAACAGCAACAGCAACACAAATACACAAACAATAAACATTCAAAAATCAAACAAAAGCAACTGAAACCACTACAACAAACACACACCAACGATGTGCGACAGCAGCAGCAGCAGCAGCCGCACCGAAAAATGGAGCTCCAGCCGGAGCCAGAACCTTCACCCATTTATCATCATCGATGGCCAATGCCTCCGATACACGCATACACAAACACTCGCACGCCAACGTCAAAGACACCAAAGCTTATGCGCACATCAACAAATCCTAATGTGGTCAACGAAATTGGGCGCTTCGCTGCAACTGTCACTTCCTGTAGCATAGCAGCTGTGGCGAAGACTGTGACGAAAACTCGAATACTCACTACAGTCGTGTGTGCTTGTGTGAAACGTTTGTATTGGCTTTGGCTGCTGGTGCTGCTTAGTGCGGCGCATGTCACACCGCACATACCAACAACAAGCGGCGCAGCAACAGGCCCAGTTGCAATCGCCACGAGCCTTCTCCTCGCGCCAAAATTACTGCCACACATAATATTCACCACCGCCGTGGTTCAGGCATCCGCCGCTGCACAAGCGGCCAACATCGCAGCCACCACCTCTCAGCCACGGCTTGTGCGATACAAATTTCCCGCAGATGTTGCCGAGCTAACGGAAATGGATGTCGATGCGGATGCACTGGTGCAAGTGCAATTGAAGCGCATTTACTTAGTGGATAATGAGGATGATGATTCGACAGCACCACCACCACCACCCCCACCTGAAGAGCTGGAACAGGAGGAGATGGTGTCAGAGCAGGAAGATTTGTACGATGAGGATGAGCAACGGCAGTCAGAAGCACCAGTCGGTCGCAAGCTGAATAGCAATGAACAACAGTTACTTGCATTCTATAGACGTGTGCAACATACGCCTGAGCGCCAGGAGTTGCAGCAACCACAGCAACAACAACCGCACCAACACACATCTAATATGCAACGTCAATACGAACACAGCGATAGCGATGAACCATCATCTTTCATGCGCGCAGGATCGAAGTTACATTTGGGTACGAAAGTGAACATCGATAATGCCGATGCGCTTCCGCCACTCACTGGTAGTGATTCAGCGACGCTTGCAGAGCACAAACATGTCACCAAACGCAGCGCAACAACTAAATTGTCCTCGACAACGGTCGCACCGTCAACTCTTGCGGCAACGGAAACAAATGTGAGTCCAAGTAATGCAACTGGTAACATAACAACAGCAGCAAACAGCACCGTAGAGAAGTGCGAACCGAAGGTGTTGGACGAGGTGCCACCCGAGCCGGTAAGTGAAATGTGAAATTTAAGCTTAACAGAAACGCAAAAGTCGTTCATGTTTATGAGATATTATGACTTACTTTACGGGATTGAACATCAAAATGGTGGCGCAATTCAAAAACTTAAACGGAAAGAGTTGAGATATTTGAATATATAACAGTTCTAAGCTTATTTACTATTGAATACTAATGCCGATATTCCAAATTTTGGTTTAATCTCAAGTTTTAAAATTTAAGAGTCTCTAATAGTCTTGTGATGAACAATGAAGGCGCTAGTCCCACTTGTTATGAGATGAACAAAATAAGAATTTCAGTTATTATTTAATAGTTCGAATTATCTTTATCAACATCAGGATATCTTGTCTTAAACCACACTTGGTAAAAAAGCGCTCTCAGAAGTACTTGCTAATTCTAACCTAATTCGTGTGTTACTCAACTTCAGTTAAGATAGGTCGCTGTGCGCTCTCCCCAAAAATAATATTAATAATAATATCAATATAACCCATGCCGGACATTCACACAAAAGATGCTCCGATGTCTCTTCTTTATAGTGGATTTTGTCCAATCCAGTGCATGGTAATACACAGATTATTGAACCTGTCGGGACAAATTCAGAATCACGACGGTATTAGTTCTTATCTAGTTCAACGCCAACTCGGGACTTTTTTTGCATCATTTCGGACTAATTCAGGCTTAGCTTGGGATAAGTTCGGGACTAGTCAAAAATCAATAAAAGAAATTTTGTTTGTGAAGTCTTAAGTTAGTCCCGAAAAAGTGCAAAAGTGATCCCGAACTGGTCCCGAAAATATTTCGAACTAGTCCCGTACTAGAATTGAACAAGTCCCAACGAGACTCGGAATGATCTCCAGCTGGTATTGAACTAGTCCCGAACTAACCGCAAATCGACCCTGAATAACTCCCTTCATTTGAGTCCTCAATGATTTTTTCTCACTCGCAATTATTATAAAAAGGCTTTTATAACATCAGCCTCAAAATAAAAGTTTTGGAAAACTAAAAAATATTAACCTCGCTGACAATTTGTATAAAAGTATTTGTATAATATTTATAGAGAACTCGAAAAAATGTATCTTACTATTATGATTATAATTATTGATTGAATATTATACTTTTCTCTTATAATAGTTATGTGTCTGATTGGAAGAACTAAGCAGATTAGTTTTTCTCCGAGCAAAGTGATATCCAAATAATTTCGTCTATATTAGCCCTCCTTCCACTTCCCAGTAATTACTATGTACGTTCTGATTTCACTCAATCATACCTTAAAATTGTTCCGGTACCATAAAAACAAAAATGAGCCTTGCTCAGCCAGATCATGAGATATATCCGTTCCTTTTTTCTAGCAAGCGTTGATTTGCATAGCACTCTCTGAAGAATCTGAAATTAATTCCCCTATTTGATAGAACCTTGATAACCGCTGAGCTGACGTTTTGAGTAACTGAATAACTAGCGCTGATAGTGAAGAGCAGCTTAAATTACACGTGCGGTTTGCCTTATGCCTTAGTTCAATTTTATTAAGGATATTTCACTTAAGGATATTTCACTCTTTTCTTGTAACGATAAAATCTTCTGCAAGTAATCTAAAAATTATTTAAATAACCGAATTAAATGCCGAACACACAGAAAACAATTTTAATATATCTGCAAATACTTCAAGTGGTTCGCATATATATATTTGTACATACTACATATAAATATATGTATTCATACATCGTGTTGTACTTCTACTTTATTTTTGCAGTATTATTTTATTTTTATCTATCTCAGCTTACGATAATGGACTCGTACGCTTGTGGCCAGCTGTGTGGGTTAAGTTGCTTTTTCTATTCTAAATTTATTTGTAGTTATTCTCGACTTTCTTTCTCTCCCTCTTGCGATCACTGCACTGGTGACCGGCAAGTCCTTGCATATTGCACTGCATTTCCAACTTGTACATGCACACACACACATACATCTACTTGTACACACATATTGTGCGAAAAGAGACAAGAAATACGCACTGACCACTCTAGTGGCGGCATTAAATGTCCAGTATATAAAGAAGCGATCCAAAAATTAAAACCACTATGAGATTATTGCAGCTAAATCTTAACCACTGCGAAGCCGCGCAAGACCTCCTGTCGCAAACAGTTCTCGACTTAAAGGCCGACATAGCACTACTGAGCGAGCCTTACAAGAGAAAGTCGATCAATTGGACTCAGGACATCTGTGGGAAAGCCGCAATATGGTCTTGTGGACAAAATCCCGCATATATAGGAAATGTACTGAGTGAAAGAGGTTTCATACGCGGTAAAATAGACGATATTTATATATACAGCTGTTACATTCCGCCAAGTACCCCTCTTAATATGTTTGAGGAAATCGTCGAAAAAATAGCCATAGATGCCATAACAAAACAGCGGTTCATAATTGCAGGCGATTTTAATGCCTGGGCCACAGAGTGGGGCTCACAGCGAACGACTCCAAAGGGAAGAGCGCTGTTGGAAGCATTTGCCTGCTTAGATGTGGCAATACTGAACACCGGCGCAGAGCACACCTTTTCGAGAAATGGCTTCGGCTCCGTCATAGACATCACACTCGTAAGCTCCAACCTTTACACGCGGTCCAAATGGAGTATAAGCGCATGCTACACTCAAAGCGATCACTCGGCTATTATATGCGATATAAAATTAAACAGTAGCAAACCTGTTAAACGACAACAGCGACTAAAGCGCCAAGGGTGGAAAATCAGCACCCTCGACCAAGAGGTGTTCAAAGAAATGCTACAAACTACAGAATACACGGGGTGTGCGAACAACAAGTGCATAAAATTTATGAATAATATTCGAACAGCATGCAATGCGTCGATGTCTCGCAAGTCTGCCACCAAGCAACACTCTCCGGTTTATTGGTGGAACGAGGACATACAAAACCTTAGAGAAGAGTGTATCAAGTCCAGAAGACGCTTCCAAAGAGCAAAAGGAAGACCACACTTCACAGACTTCAGAGAAATTTACAGATTAGCGAGGCGCGCGCTGAAGATTGCAATTAAAGAAAGCAAGCGTCAATGCTTCCTTGAACTTTGTGATGAAGCTGAAAATAATCCATGGGGAACAGCATACAAAATTGTGACAAAGAAATTAAAAGAAGTAAAAGAC
This sequence comes from Philophylla caesio, assembly GCA_963971545.1. Taxonomy (NCBI): domain Eukaryota; kingdom Metazoa; phylum Arthropoda; class Insecta; order Diptera; family Tephritidae; genus Philophylla; species Philophylla caesio. The sequence goes on along the minus strand of OZ020609.1, from coordinate 79,187,750 downwards.
TCTATTCCAACATGTCCACAATTCCTAAGACAAACAGTGAACATACTTTTTCCAGAGCAAAGAAGGCTGGTATCATCTACCCCAAAAACTAGAGAGCATGTTTTCCGCAAGGTTACCGCTGAAGAAGTTATTCAAGCACTAAAGAGACTCGACGACAAAAAGTCTCCGGGTCCTGACGGAGTTCCAAACAAGGTGCTAAAACTGGCCTTTACCCACGTGACATCAACAGTAGTAGATATATTTAATACCTGCTTGGCGGAGGCAACGTTCCCATCGATATGGAAGCGACAAACGCTGGTACTTTTGCCCAAACCAGGTAAACCCCTAACGGAGCCATCTAGCTACAGACCAATATGCTTGCTCGACTCTGCAGGTAAAATCCTAGAGCGTATAATATACAACCGCCTTGAAAGCGAAGTTGATGCCGCAAACGGTTTATCTGAAACCCAGTTCGGGTTCAGAAAAGGAAGATCCACTGTCGACGCCGTAAACTTGGCTACAAAAATAGCACAAGAGGCGATTAGTGGAACTCGATGGCTAGAGGGATCTAAAAAATACTGCATAATGGTGACTCTTGATGTTAAAAATGCCTTCAACACAGCCAACTGGGCTAAAACTCTAGATGCGCTGGACCGTATTGGAATATCCAGCTACTTACGAGAAACCATGCGCAGCTATTTTGAAGGACGCGTTTTGGAGTACGCAACATCAGCGGGCGCGAGAAACTTGAAAGTCACAGGCGGTGTTCCACAAGGCTCCGTACTCGGACCATTACTCTGGAACGTCATGTACGACGGGGTCCTACGTATAAAACTGCCAAACGAGGCAAAAATAATCGGATTCGCAGACGACATTGCTTTGATTACTACAGGTAAACACCTGAGCGAAATTTGCGACACCACGAACAGAGCTATAGCATTAGTTCAGTCGTGGCTGGCGCAAAATGGACTTAAACTGGCGGAGCAGAAAACAGAGTCAGTGCTCATATCCAGCAGGAAAAAGGTGGAGTCAGTCACAATAAAAGTTGGCGACCACGATATAACAACACTGCCAGCAGTTAAGTACCTGGGAATAATGATAGATAGGAGGCTATCGTTCAAATCGCACCTCGAATACGCCAACGTAAGAGCATCAGCCACAGTAACTGCACTATCGAGGATAATGCTAAATGCACGCGGTCCAAAGCAACGACGACGCCAATTAATTGCAGGCACAGTAAAGAGCCAAATATTATACGGCGCTTCAGTCTGGCACTCGGCATCAAAGTGCGCATCGTACATGCGTGGCATAAAAGCAACATACCGCCTATGCGCGCTCCGCGTGTGCTGCGCTTTTAAAACGGTTTCCGACGAAGCAGCACTAGTAATCGCGGGGATGTATCCTATCGATATACTGGTGAACGAAGCGGCAATCATTGCGGAAAACACAATGGAGCGATCCCTTGCAAGAGAGGCCAGCACGCATACCTGGCAGATCAGATGGAGTAACGCAACAAAGGGTCGCTGGACATACCGCTGTATTCCAGATTTAAAAAGCTGGTTGACCAGAAAGCACGGCGAAGTAGACTTCTACTTAGCACAGTTCCTGACGGGACACGGGTGCTTTAAAGCATATCTCTACCGCTTCAAACACGAACCGGACCCGATGTGCGATTACTGTGGAGGAGACGCAACAGAAAGCGTCCACCACGTATTCTTCGAGTGCACGCGATTTGATGACATCTCACGGAAAATTCGTAACATAACCGGGGTAATTTGTACACCCGAATCGCTCGTAGCGTCTATGCTACAAAGCAGTGAAAAATGGAAGACAGCTAGTGATGCAATAGCAGAAGCAATGAAGAGGTTGAGAACCCTCGAAAGACTTCGGCGTAGCAGCGGCGACTAACCGCCTTTCCCCCCCATGATGTAATGCTTGACGGCAGTTCCGTGGGGTGGAGAATTCGACGAAAAAACAGGCTTATCCTGGTTTCAAAGGGCCACTTGAGGGTAGTGCGCTACCACAACGCCCCTGAAAAAAAAAAAAAAAAAAAAAAAAAAAAAACACACATACTCGTACATAAACACTAACAGCTCCAGTTGCAATTATGCAAATGAAAACCTTTTGTAACACTTGAGTAATACTTAATGACTATTACTTGAATATTTTGGCTTGATGAAATTTTAATGTCGACAAATTGGTTTTTGTTGTTTGTGTAGGTATTTCGTGAAAAATTAAAAAGTGGATGAAATGCTTTTGAGTGTTTGATAACAAAAAAATATGAGCTTTCTGTGAGTCTGATAAAAGGTGATTTTTTTTTAAATGCTAAATAGAGAATTCCTCATTGAAGTAAAAAATAGTTGTGCCTTCGTTTTGCTTGCTTCCTTCTGCGTATGTTCTTGATTTTTGTTTTGTAAGAATCATTAAATTTTGATATTTTTAAGTTTTTTTTTTGAGAATATTATGAATGACAAAAATCAGTTTAAAAGCCTTAAATTGTGTCTTTAATTTTTCATGTTTCAAGCCGCAATAAAATCTGGAGACATTAATATGACTTTTAAAGATATTTTTTTAATTGAGTCGCGGTTTTTATTAAAAAACTTGTTCCTTGTACTTGTTAGCAATAACAGCAAACTATATTTAGAAATATTTGAAGAGCGCCTTGAATGTACTAAAAAAAATGACGCAGAATAAAATGCAACCAAACCGAACTATTTTTATATTTTAATAATGCGAAAACTGAAACGGTGGCAATTTGTTTTTATTTTTCTTCAAGTAAAATAGTTGCTTGACGCATTAACAAGCAAACGTTATCGGTATGTCGATACAATTTGGCACGCAATTTATTATTTTTAATATTACAAATTTCGTTAAAAAACAAAAAAAAAAGGTAAGACGTAGTGTGAATAACGGAAACCATTTCTCAAACACACTTGGGCGTATGAGTAACATTATTGCAAAAAATAGCAACATTTTATTCTACCAGAGCAGACCAAAATTTTGCCCTTAATAAGAAATCAAATATGAATAATACCCTTCTGCAATATATATGTATAATATGTTAACTTTCAAAATGCCGATACACAAATAAATTTTTGGCTCCTTCCAACAGAATCCGATTTGGGACCCTTGTTATTTCTTTCTCTTATATTGTAACAATTTGAGAGAGCTTCCTGACACTCCAACATAACAACCATAGCAAAAAATGTCGGCTGATCCAACCAATTTTTTGATTTATTTTTAATATAAAAAATACATTCTGAAGCACTAATCAATTCAAGCCAAGCGTATGCTTTCTCACTGAAAAATTTCCAAGAAGTTTTACACTCTATAAATAACCTATGCAAAAACCAATAATCTTTAAGCTTTACATAAATATGTATGCGCATAGATTACACATATTGTGAATAAACATACTCGTACGTATTTATTTCTTTGGAGAAATGGCTTTCGCAGCCCCACATATGCATAGTTTTAGATGAAAATTTTAGAGTCCTCACCTTCATCAATTTACATAGAAGTTAGTATCCCTTATCTCAAACGAGCTAAGTGATTTTGGTGCTTAAATTCAACTACACACACACAAATATAAATTGTACATTTATATACATATACAGTATATGGCATACAAGAAAATGCAGCAGAAACGAGATGTGTTGCGTTAAACGCAATTTCGTTGCCAATTTTCTTGACAGCGCAAGTTGCAACTCAGACCGTGAAGGACGAGGTTTTACATTGGCATGCAAATACTAAGCCAAATTCACATATAACTTTGTATGGCCATAATAAAGGTACAGCAGTGAAATGCTAAACTAGTCAGAAAAAGTATTAGTTTAAAACGAGAATTCCCTGACTGAAATCGCCTGACTTGTCCAAAAAGACCAGACTTGTACCGATTAAACAGCGATTTATTACACTTTTTGATTCCCTTTTCTGAGTGCCTAAAATTTTGGACCATTTAAAAAGAAAGTAGTGCAAATGAGTAAAGATTTCAATACAGAACGCGAAACAAAGCCAAAAATGTACAGTGGTGAGAAAAAAAATTGGTGGTTTTAGATTATCTATGATGTAAGCAAGCCTTCTGATTTATTTAATTAAAATAAATGTGTACTTTTGAAATTTAATTAATGTAAGTTAACAAAATATATGAGTTTAAGTAGGTGTGATCGGTCATGGTGTGATGGATTTGAGTGTGTTGAGTGTAGGCGTGTTTAGTAGAGTCACATACCTCTATTGTGTTCAGTTTAATTGCGGTAAGCTCAGATGTGGTAACTTTAGGTGTGGTGAGTTCAAATATGGTGATTTAAGTTTGGTTTTATTGTGGTGAATTTAAAGATGAAGACTAAAGGTGTGATGAGTTTAGCCGTGTTGAATTTAAGTGTGGTTAGTTCAGGTATGTAGAGCAGAAGAAGAACTTATTGTTTTCGTCGCGTACGTCATTTCGATATTTTATTTGGGAAAATAGCGACTATTGCGCCGTAAAACACAGTTTTATTCCACATAGTTATGAACTTGCAACTTCGACCTGGTGTTGATGAAATCTGAAGTCTGAATCAGTATCTTTTAACTATTTATATTGCAATGATTCATATTAAAAAAACTTTCGGGGATATAAAAGGATAAATTATCAAAATGACATTTAAACTATAATTCGTTCTTGTACTCAAAAAAATTTAGCTTCTTTAAATTTTATGGAGTTTTTTTTTCATTGGATATTCGCAGAGTTATTTTACGTTGCTTTGAATATTTTTAATAATTGTTTTAATTAATCATATCACGATTATATCGAGTGTAAAATTAACTATCGCATGGTGTTATGAGACTGGTACATTTTGGATCAAATTGTAAGAATTGCCTTGAGAAATACCATTAATTTGCATGGATATAAAACAGCTGTCTGACTTATTTTGCCTGCGATACATTCTAGTTGTGAGGTAGAAGCCAACTGCTACATTTGACTGCAGGGATACTCAGTACCCAGCAAAAAATCGGTAATCGCTTTTATAAACAATGTGTTCCAGAAGGCATTACCTTAGAATGTCTTGTAATGATTTCACTTCTTTTACACATTGCTGGTAATGCATAGTAGAAGATAAGTAAGACCTTACGCCCAATGACATGCTCCATGGTTAAGTAATGAATTACAGAAGCGAAAGGGTAAGCGCTTCCTACTCTTGATTTCGTAAACACTTTTGCTTCTATGGCAATCATGTTTTCTGCTGGGTACCGGTCTATGCATGTGCATCTATACCTAAATATGCCTGTGTATATTTAAATGAAAGTATAGATACGTGTATAGTATAATCTTCATAGGTGTCTACATAGATGTGTATTTTCAAAGTACTCCTATAAGTATATCTGACAGTTAACACTTTAAAACTTACTTTTCCTATTTGTCTTTAATGTTTCCGTTTTGTTCCTGTTTTCATTATTATTTTTAAGTTTGACGCAACTTTGCAATCGTAATACCCACGCTATCACATAATACTGAATATATATTATCATATTGAGTACGAGTATACCCAACGGGTACTTGGAAATATTCATTTCGTTTGCATGGCAATGTGGAGGAAATGTTGACACTTTGCCATCGATGCGAAAACGCTTGTATTACATTTTGTTTTTGTTGTTGAGTGTAGTGAGATTACAGTAAAAGTTGCATTTCTAACATGACAATCACCACTTCAAATGTGATGATATCGTGTGTACGTATGTATGTATCAGCTCGTATGACAAGCATAGCTGCATAAAGTCGTTAAAGTGAAAATGTTACAATACTTAGTTTTTGAAATACCTACCTTTAGTGTATTACGAGTACAATATGCGGGAGTGAGTAACACATACATACATAAATGTAAATTGGAAGATGCAATATTCTCAATTCGAAGTTAAATTTTGTAAGAAGTCAAATGTTTTTAGATTTTGTTTCAAATGGAATGATTTAATGTATAAATTTCACATGAAAATTCACTGAACTAAAAGTATTTCTGCGGAAACTTAGCGACTATTTGTACTATTTTTAAAGAAAATATGGGTGTTTTAACAGAAATGGAAAAAAATTATGACTTAAACGATTGACCGTCACATGATTCATTTACCATAAGCCGAAATGATTTTCATGGAAAGTTGTTTCGTAATTTTTTTTTTATAAAACAATAGTATATAAATCAACAAAAACCGACAAATTATCGTTAAATTTTGAATTTAAAAAAAATAGACACTTAAACAGTTTGTCCGTTTGACCGAGACGAAAAAATATCACCAGTGTTGCACAACTTACTAATAATAATTGAGAAAAGGGTCGTTCTTCGCTTTGTTCTACAAATGTGTTCGTAAGCATTCTTGTCTTCATGATCCACCAATGGATGCCAAGTCGATAGATCTTTTCATCGGAACATCGGTGTTTATTTTATGGGCTTGATTATTTCCATATCTTTAAATAACAAATACAGTTTATCTTTTCAATTTATTCGAAAGCCGTCGCTCATGTGAACAGGGTTATAAATATTGTTTAGAACATTTCCGTCAACGGCACCCTTAGCCTTCTCATCGTTGAACTATACTGTATTTGTATAAGGAGAGTTTTGTTCGTCGGAAGATGGCTCTGCTTTTCTACTGCATACCGACCCAAAAATCGCGCTTGTTCGCAATTATTTTTGCTTAAAGCCCAGGCTTTCGCCAACAGTATCGTGCTTTTGTAATATTTAGTGTCGCTGCGATTCAGATTATCAATTCATATAAAAATTTCTGCATCGATTGAAGTAGTTGCACGAAAGTAAGTCGACTCTATATAGCCGTATTAGTTTTAGGTATCAAAAGTTTGCCATTTGCCTATCTATGGTCCTTTCCAAGATACGGCGTGCTGTGAAAATCTGGTCAATGATTGCTATACCCGTCCTAAGGTCCGATCAGTTGGTTCATATATTAAGGAGGCTTAGCCTCTTACATTTGACGAATTCTGGCTCATCTTGGTCTAGGGGAAGGTTCCCACTATACCTCATTCTAATCAACTTTTCTAGCCGACGGCTAACATCTCAAACTCTTCGCGTTGAGGTCTTAATGTCCAGATGGAAATTGACAAAGTAGTCAGCAATACACCAGTTAATGGTGTAGTTAATCAGTAAATCTTTACGCGACGCCACGATCATTAAGTTCGATAAATGCACTTTTTTGTGTTTTCTTTTTTAGATTTGCTACTCCCACATTTCGAGGAAGCATGTCACTGAACTACAGTCACTATCGAACTGGTATGCTTTTCCTCAATAAATACCAGTTCACGTAATTGAATATTTTTTACCTTAATTGCCTTTTCACTGCAACGTACATACATATATCTATACGAGTATACAAATGAATATACATTCCGTGTGCCAACCGTTTTGCTATTGAAAGGCATTTAGCGAAACAATTATTCTTATTAATATTAGATTTACGACACGCATACTCGTCTGTGATATATGTATGTATGTGTTCGTGTGTGTGTGGCGTGTGTGCAACACAACTAAAAGCCACTAAATACAAGTATACTTATACCAACTCATGCTCGTATGCACTGCCGTTTGCGTGAAAGCTTATGCAAGAGCAGATGTTTCGATTGCACTGGCGTGTTGTGGCATTGTTTTTGTTGTTGTTATGTGTATTGCCAAAAGCGCTGACATATTTGACATAGTTGCAGCGGCGTGTAAAATTTGCTTGCAACACGCGCACATGCGTAAAAATTTGCAAATAAGTCAAGTTTGCACTTTTAAGCGGGTGTGAGTAGATGTTTGGCTTAAATATGTTAGTTATTGTTTGTGTGTATATGTTGGAGATACGCACGTACAAGTATACAAGTATACATTAATATGTGCTCACATCAAAACTGCCAAAAAGGTAATTAAAGCGCGCAATAAAACCACAGATGCGAAAGTGAGCGAACGAAAGGATAACAGGCGTGTGTAGGTTTGGCATAAAAATCAGCTCATACGCACTCGTATAACATCTAAAGACGAAATAATGTAATTTTATTTCATTGACTAGTAAATAAAAATGAAGAATGTTGTAACTTATTATATTTTTTATTCATATGTAGCTTAGCTATACGCTACCCGATATTCACTCGGTAACTTAATTGCAACTTTTTGAATATGTGATAAATATTTTGTACAAAAATTTTAAAATTTTTTTTTTTATTTTACATATTTGTAGATGGCAACGTTAATTTTAAGACCTTCGTGCTGAGAACTGTTTAGAACTGAAGCTCGATCCTATTGAGAGACGAGTACTGTTAAACTCTTTTCAAAATCAGAATTCAGTGTGTATTTTGCTCAAAAATAGTAAATACCTCATTTGCGAAATATAAAAGAATATATGAATGAATATATTTTTATGAAAATTTGTACATTGTATGAAATGAAATTATATGTACGTTTAACATATGAATTTTCGCCTTTTTTGAATAAATCACATACACCGAAAATTCCGACAAATTTCTAAATCCCGAAATTGCAATTTTTAGCACCTGTAACTCCCGAAACAATTATTCTTATTTGTTTTTTGGCCTAACAAAATTGTTTTTAGCGGACTTTTCATGACATTTTAGTCATTTAAACTAATTGTCCCTTAAGAAGCTTTAGAAAAAGCTGAAACGTATCAGGTGAAAAAAAATTACGTTAACGCATGAGCGATGCGTTCTGAAATTACGAAAAACTAATATTTTTTTATTAATAAAATTTTAGTAATATATATTTTTTTTCAATTTAACTAAACTTTGTAGAAATTAGCATGAACAAAAAAATGTTTGATGTTTGTTGGAAAATATGTTTAAGATTATTTTAACAAGATTCAAATTTACATAATGAAAAACAAAATTTTCTCATATTAACGAAAATTGTTCTCTAAACCTCTAAATAAACTATATAGATGAGATTAATGATGGCAGAAAGAAAAAACCGAATTTGATATAGCTTCTCCTCTCTTCTCAATCCCACTCTTAAACATATGTATATGTATGCGTTGGCACTACACCGAAGTTGACTTTTTTTTTTCGATGGCTGCAAAATATGTATATGTTTTTAACTCGCTAGATTTTTCCGACTCAACCATTATGAATTATTTTGAAGGACTTACAGTTTATGGTAATTCTAATAGGAGCCTTCCTTTTCAGCTTTACTTTACATAAGTTATTATTTAAACAAACAGTTTTACGGTCTCATTAATTCCTTATATTACGTTTAATATTGCTACTTAAATTTTAAATGAATTAGATAAATATGTACCTGCACGTGTACACACCTTTGGATATTACTTTTGGGTATCAGCGAACGTATTTCAGGCATTACAGCGAACACAATAAATATTTTGGCAAATCTTTCCAAAATTTGCCAGCACACCTAATTACATGTTTGCTATTCGAAATCCCTTAGCAGCTGCCTGACAATGTTCTGCGAAAATAATACACACGCATACATACATACCTGTTATAGTATATGTGCACACACACACACACACACATGCATTCTCGTGCAATCAGGCAATCCACTAAGGCCTCAATCGATTTACTGAATTGGCTTTAGTATATACATATACATACATACATACATACATATGTAGCAATGTAAACCGATGAGAACGCCACGCCGACATTGAAGTTCTTGAACGCTTTGTGCTGCGCAAATTTCCCTTGAAAGTGCATTCAATTCACTTGAGCTCATTTAACTGAATGTGATTAATGCTTAGATATTTAGTGTCCTTTAAGCGATTCTTTTCATTATTTAAATAGTTAATTGAAGTACTTCTTAAGGATGACACTTGACAGTTGAGTTGGTTGACGCGCGCCAGGAAGCATTGGAGATGAGTTAAACTATGAATTCCTTGAGTTTTGGCGAAAGATGAGAAAAGCAGCGGAAAAATGTAACTTAATATTTAAGACAGAAATTTTTTTTTAAAGAAAATTAGGAAAAAAGAGAAAAATGCCGTAAGAAGAAAAACGATAAAAGTTATGTAGATTATTGTTTCTTTACACTTACTTTCAGAAGTGCTTATACCAAAAAGCTTAGTTAATTTCTTCAAAATATCAAAAAAAAAATATTTTTTTTGGCATAACTTAACATAAAAAAATAAAATTAGCTTACTTTATTTTTATTTAATTTTTTTTATTTTGGTTTGAAGGAACTCACTGGGAGTAGAATAGATAGAAAAAGGGTCAAAATCATGATATCGATAACCAAGAAATTAAAAAAAGATGAGCCGTTTACTAAATAAAAATTTAAATAAAAATACAAATGGTTAAAATTATAAATGTAGCTACATTTACGAAACTATATTAACGCATATCGGTTATAACTATAAAATCGATTTCTACACCAAGAAAAATGGTGCCATGTAAAATTAACATTTTGCAATATTATTTGTAATGTAAACGAAAAAGTGTTAATTGCACTCACGCGTTTTGGTGGTACATTTTTAAAGTATTAAATGTAACAAATAGCTAAAAAAAAATTGAAGAAAATTTGATTCTCATTGAATTGATTTCGGAATACGTCATTATTTTCGTCCGGTAAGAAGATATCGACCATCCAATTGATGCCGCGCAAATTTTGGAGGCAATTGAATCGGGCGACGATGGTGAGTAAAAATAAGATTTCAGCCGCTGAGCTCGGATGCCGTTGAAACTAAGTTTATTCTACTAAAATTAAATTTATTTTACATTACTAATTTAAGCTTCTTAAGATTTCAGAGATTGCACACATAAACTGCATAAATGATATGAAGATGATTCGAGAAGAAAATATAAGAAAATCTTTGGAAAGGAAAGTTACAATTCAACCATATACATATAACAGTGGTATGCCCATTTTTTTTATCAATAAATTAACTTTATATAAGCGCTGACGAAACATTGTATAAGTTTAATTCATTCATGTCAGCACTAGATAGTTGCTTCAAGATTTTTCATGTCTTTAAGTTTATCCAACTGAGTCGATATTAATGTGAGCAGTTTAAGTCTTATATCCTAGGGCCAAAACATAATTTTTTTGAAATTATTGATATAAAAAGTTTCGCCTGTTCACCTATACCTACATATATTTATATTGTATTCCTGATGGAACTACTTTAATAAGAAATAAAATATTTTGAGTTAAATTATTTTTATAAAAAGCATTTGAATTAATAAAATTGTTTAAAAAAATATTTTCATTGTTTTATTTTTCATTAATAAAATCAAAATGATATTAAAATCGTTCAAATATACATTTTTATCATATCAAATGTACACATTTTAAATGCTAATTTAACATACACTACATTGTATCATAGAGATTTTTTACATTTCTAATGTCAGTTTTGCATTAAAATAACATACATTTTACATTTGTTAATATAATATTTATAATGTTAAAATAAAAATGGTGTAATGTTAATTTTAACATTTTTTAATGTTGGATGACTTTTGTAACCAAACATTTTATTTTAAGATGCTAGTCGATAGAACGGGGCATATTTCTGTACGTACGACAGTGACTGACATCCATATCTTTCTTAAATTATGGAGGAAGCACTTAGCCACACTGCTTAACAGAAAAAAATTTGAGAAATTGAAATCCAACGAAGAATCTATTTTGCCAACAAGAGCTACTTCGGACTGAGAAGACGAACAATACACACACCTCTTGAATGGCGATGATGCGTTGACAATGAAAACTTAAAGCAGACTCTCTGATGAAGGCGAAAAAGACGCCGAAACGCGTAGGAGAATAGAAATGAAACTTTGTTTTCATTTTAATTTACACCGGTCGTAAAGCTCCTTATTACAACGTTCAATTGAATAAAGTTTGGCCCAAAGAATTATCAATTAAAGCGAATTAGTTGCTGTGGTGCTCGAGAATATATTCTTCGATAAACTTAAATTCCTTTAACTTACTAAATTAGCGCAGGAATCGCCTAAGCGATTTTAGCCTAAAGGACTATAGACAGTTGAAGTTACTTTTTGGTGACTGCCAGCGAGCAACTAATCAAACTCTTTCGTTCAATATGTATCGTAAATATATCAATGAAACTAAGGACGAAATATAATATTCTTTTCTTGCATTTTTGTTTATTATCTCCGAAAGCGACAGTTCTAATCAGTAATGACTATTCTAAATCAAAAAACGAAAACAACTAATCGATAAGGCTGTTTAGTAAACTTAGTCGAAATATTCAGAACGCTAAGTTATGAAATACATGCGTATATGGACATTAAGTTATTGCTTACTTTTTGAAAATTATACATACATATTCCTAAATTATGTAAATATAATTATAATGACTTGTTGTAGCTTTCATTATTAACACGCAATACACACGCCTGAATACTGACAGACGACGTACCTTTTGAAAAAACCATTCATTAGCTATATTTATTACAAATTTCACAAGCGGAATGAGGAATCAGACAAATTACCAAAGAAAAAAATATTTATACATACAAATATAACGTATGTACACACATACACACTTTGTTTTATTAGTTATTTAGGGGTGGTGGGTCAAATTTGGGATATACTCGTACAAACAAAGTATAATAGTATCTTTATCATTTGTTTACAAACAGTTCGCGCTAGACAAAAATTTGTCTGAAATATATATGTACATGAATATATATACTTACATGCATACATACTTACTTACATACAAAGTTTATTTTTATACAAATATTCAGCACTCAATGATTTGATAAGCGATAGAGCTTTGCCGCGAATATGAGCGCCGAACAATGAAGTCAAAGGCAGTTGGGTATAGAAAATGCGAAAATTAGGTGCAGTGGACTATAAAATTAATTATTTTTGTAAATATGAAAACCAAAATAAGAAAATCGAAGTGAATGACAAAAATAGATAAACATCGGTACGTGGCACAATGACCTGAAATTTATCATTAACTTGAATTAAGTTATTTAATGACGCCCGCACGCAGTTCCAATGAGATTTCTGACTCTTCCCTAATTTGTTAATGCTATCATAGTTTAGCTTTAAAATTATGAATGTTGAATATTCCAAGCAGCGTTTCTTTCTATATTTAGTGCATAAATCAGAATATTACCTCCGAAACAAGCACTTTTTAAAAATTTTACGAAGGTTTCACTGCTTGTATTGTATTGTATTCTCTCTCGCTGTCACTCAAATTATAAGTGAAAGAGATAAATGTCATTTAAATTAACCACCGTTTTTTAATTAAATAGATTTTAACGTCATTACTTTTTTGACTTTTTAAGTATTATTATTTTTAAATGTTTAAACCGCCGTTTGATTGGTTTATTCAGATGTGAAAATTTTCGTCGACGTTATCAATCATTTTGAATAGTATTTGGGATGATAATGAAAGTGGCAGTAGGTGTGATATTACAATATCTAGGTAGCCAATTCACCGGTTTAAAACATAAAATAAACAATTCACCGATTTTTTTTTTAACAAAGCTGTAATTTTAACTTTTTTGTGACAAGTATTTGGAACCAAATGCTGATGGATCGATAATTCCTCCAACCCGTAAACCGCACCTATTCTTTTACCTGAGCATGTTTGCAGGATTTGACCTTCTTCGCGTTTTCCTTAGTACAAATGCAGATTAAGTGATTAATGACCAAATACTTGACTCTCCACAGGAAAGCACCTCCGACCAAGATCAATTTCCACTAGTTTGACGTCAATAGAGATTGTTCTCTATTTCAGGTAGCTTCGGATCAAATCATATGCCTAACCCTTATCATAAATATTACGGGATCTGCTTAGTAGTTTATTTGCCAAATTCTCCTTTTATTTCACAAGCCAGAGTATGCGGGAGAGGGCAGCCTTTTTCGGGGTGCTGATATTTACTATTCTTAACTAGCATGCGCTGCCTACTCTACCGCGACATTTGAGTTGCTTTCAATTCAAAGCAGAGTGTTAACGAAAGTTTCTTTTATATCAATAATAGTCTCAACCGCAATATTTTTGTGATTGATGGCTTCCTCTATAGATTTCTATGGACTTTCATTACAGCAAAAAGCATGTTGAACTTTCGAGAAGCGGTTCTGTGAAAGCACATCTTTAGCTAAAACAAAAACAAGCTGATGGGCTAAAAGTACGAGTACTTAAGAGAAGCAGAGCCATTTGCAGCTGCACAAGTATAGCGATATTCTTTTCATTAAATAAATTCTTCACCTACGAAATCCCAAAAACAGCCTTAAGGGGTAATCCGAGTACTACTTTGTGAACTCGAAATCAACAGTCAGCTTTATGACTTTGTCAAATGAAAACGAATTGATGTATTACATTATGGTTTTGCATGTTTCTACATATGTCGAAGTATATACCATAAAACAAATTTTTATGAAATTTTTTAAAATAAAATGTCGGCCCAGCATCTGTTGCAAGTTTGCAGCTAGAACACATAATCAAAAATAATCTCAAAATACGAAGTGAACTTCATAGGAGTTTTGGTAAATATTGAGTTTAAAAAAATGGCGTCGATTTATGTATGAAAAACTGCAGTGATTGACGTAAAATTCATTGCAAAAACCAACAAAAATTAGTAAATTTTAATTTATTAAAAAAATTCTACAATATTCACTGGAAAATGTAATCAGCCAGCTGCATGAAAAATGTCAAGTCAATCATTTGAGAACTGTAGGCGTAACTGTTCCGGTACGAGAGGAACGGTGTGGTGACATCACTCTGAAAATCGACTTTTAAAATGCCTTCTGGACTTTGTCCTTGTATAAAAATTTAAATGTAATGAGACGATATCTGTAGGAGCATTTAAAAACCAAATTAAAAAAAAAATACTAAGTAGGATTACCCCTTAAGAAAACTTTTACATTTCAATGGGCAATAGCTTTGGTATTAAAGAAAAATATCTGCTAGATAAAAGTTTTTCCAACCTGGAGTAAGGATAACCATCACAGTATTATTTACATATGTACATATATCAGAATAATGTTGCTATATATGTTTACTAGATGAATAAAAAATAACTTTAAATGTCTACAATTACTTCCTTTTCTCTTCCTCCCTCTAAAAAGTCACTGCTCACAAAGTATTTCGCAGCTGATGAAAAATATTTAAGATTGGTACAAAAAGCAAAATTTACGAAAAATCAGAGTATCTAAGAATGTACACAAATACATAAATCACAACAGAATCTTAAGAGCTCTCTATCGAGCTTATCACATTGTCAGTTACTGAATTAATTACTTTGCCATGCAACAACGAATACTGCGGCAATGCAGCCATTGTTTAAATTTTTTTGTTATTATATTCTAGTTGCTTTGCTTTGTATAAGAGCAAACAAAAAAAAAATAACATTCCATACAAATTCGCCAAAGTGGCCACAAATGAATTTCTCTTCATGCTAGTAGTATAACCGCAACGCTCGCAGGACTGGCGAAATTGTGTAGAGCGTTTGTTGTGATATTGAGGACAGCAAAGGATTTATTATGTATAAACGAGTACAACAATATGACTAGAAAAATAAATAAATATTGCGATAAAAACGAGCTGTATTTGTGTGCAGCGGGTAAAATATGTTTGTATGTACATACTCGTAAATACCACAAGCAATGCACAAAAGGCAACAAAAGTCTTAATGTATCTCGTACATATTCACAAGTAACAATACTGGCCACAATGGCCAAACAAAAATGATTACATAAAAAGCCACTCAGAATTTGTCGTAGTTGCAAATACAACAACTACATACAAGCATACCTATACTGAAAAATAAACTAACATGCATAACAACAATAATAACAATACCAATGGAGTGAGCGCATGCAAACCAGCTGAAATATTAACAAAAGTAACAGCTGCTGAGCCTTTTGATGACACCCTTGACACTTGTTAGCCATTCTTCGTGGATTATTTTTTTTGTGTTTTTGAACAACATCCCCGCTCTCAGCTGCAATTGTCACCTATGTACATAATACAAACATTTATGTAGGTGCATACTTTTGTTTAAAATAGCGGTAGTCATTTTCGTGAAGGAATTTAATTTAAAACTTCAAAATTTAGATGAAACTTTTAAAAATTGTCCCAAACTTAAAACTTCAAAAATGAGATGAAAATTTTAAAAATTTGCGTAACTAAAACTATTTTAAAGGCTCTTATTCAATATTCTGATATTTTGTTGTTGCTTCCGACAGGGTGTGAAGTGATTGGTTTTGGACCGAATTTTCCCAAACTTGAGAAGGGATGACGAAAATTCTTTCCAAAACCAAAGCTCTTATTTAAATTTGTTTCAAATTTTCATATTTTCATTTATAAAACCAAATTAAATTTAAAAAAAATTAACAAAAATCAGTGCGAAGTGCATAAAATAATAAAATTGAATTGCTATAAAACTGCTCCTTCAAAACTTTTATAAAAGCATCTTATTTAAAACCTTAAAATTAGCAATTTTCCTACAACCTTTGAAACTTTGTTCTATATGGTAGGTGAAAATTAACGAAAAAATTCAACATCAAAAACAATTCCGCTATTTAAAAAAAAAACACCATGTGAACACTTCTTTGAGTCACTGTATGTAGTAACTTTTAATTTGCGCTGTTTATTGTCGACCTTTGTTTGCAATACTGTTTTGTTGCTTTTGACTGCTGTTCTTATTAGTGGAGGTATAGGAGATGAAGACCAGCCACCAGCTTCATTTGGCGTCTGTCAGAATTCGGTTTTTTTTGTTTTATTGTTTGTTTTTTTGCTTTACAATACTTGCAATACAATAATAATGGGAATAAGTATATGGAAAGAACTTAGCTATCTTACTCATTAGGTATGAGTTCTCAAATAACTTTTGCATCGTGTGGAACTGTATCAACTCAGCATTCATAATTTTATTTCTTTTCTACATGTTTCTGTTTGTCCATTAGTTGTTGATGAAACTGCATTTATACCTTGTAAGTTTTTCATAATAATATCAATAACTTGGCGCTTACAATATGTATAACAAGTTATAGGCCGAGCTTCTCCTATCATATCAATATCAATACCCTCGAGGGTTCATCTTTTGTAGACCGCTATTTGCAAAAAAAAATATTTCATCTTCGTCTTGGGGCGTGTAGGCTACAAAACACAATTTTGCTAAAAACAGAGACATTAACCACTTAAAACTTATTTTTGATGAGTCCAGTTAGATAGGTAATGAAAAACAATATGAAATTTTTAGTTAGCTGACTGAGTTTTGTATTAAAAAAGTTAAATATCACCCAATTTATTGTTGACAAAAAAAACCTACTCAGAAATTTTCAAATAAACGAAAAAAGTTTATCTTTACATTAAACCATATGGTAGTAATTATTTAATAAATAGTTTATCTTCAAAAAGACAGCCCGACAAACAGGTGATCTTAATATTCTTCTTCTTGTACTTACAAACATTGTACTAAAATTACAATACCATTACATTTTCATGAAGGGTATGGAAAAAGCACATTTTTAAGCAGTTTTTCGCTAGAAATTTTTATTAGACGAAATTACATAAAAATGTTTATTTTGTCTCAAACAACGCGAATTTTATGCAAAATTAGAAAATGTAAATTTTTAAAAATGATTTTTTTTATTGTATCAAAAATAACAATTATGTTTTTAAGAAAGTTTAAATGAGTCCCTTCGTAATTAAGATTTTTAATTGGACCCGCCAGTTGGCGCTGAAATCCAGTTGTTACTAATAATTGTATTTATGGTCCCTTGTTGTTCATGTGCGAAATATTTATTTGTTACGCGTAGATACGTGATATTGCAAGTCGATTTATTACTAAAAATCGTATTTTTCTGATATACGACATATGTATTTACATACAAACATACATATGCACTGCTCCTTTTACATATACTCGAGTTGTATATTAGTATTGGCAAATTAAGTACTTTTGCAAATTATTTCTCAACCAGGGGCGCTGAAGTCGATTTATAACCAAATATATTATATTATGTTATTCAATTAGCTCATATTCAAAATATATAAAAATAATGGGAAAAAAATTTTTTTGGAAAAAGTTACTTTTTAGAAATCGAGAAATATATTGGTAGCGAAAGTGTAATATTTTTACAAAAATTTGGGCTAACAGGTTGATTAAAATCTCGAAAATAATTTCATTGATTCGTAAGTATATATATATGTACATATATACGTATTTAAGTACAAATTTAAGCGTCGAAAACTCTTTCGATAAACACACAAATGGGGTGCAAGACAAAGCTTGGGCAGGGCAACATCTGCCGGGTTCACTAGAAAAAAAAAAAATAGGTGTAATTTTATATTATAGAAATATATAATAATTGATATTTATGGAATATATGTATATATAAAATAAAAGTAAAAAATTTTATGTAAATTTTTGTAATAAAAATTTCAGCTTTACCGCTGTCTTCTTTAAAGTCTTAAATGTTTCAAAAATTTGATTAAAAATTCTTCCACGTTTTGAAAGCAAAATGTAAAACCAATGTATCTGAAAATTTATGCTATGATGAGTATAAATTTATTTTTTTTTAATTGTCACCTGTTTTAAATTAATCGCTTCAATAATTTACGTTCTATAAGCGCTTTTCGCAATCCACTAAGACAGTTTTGTCATTTCAACTATCAATCTAGGTGGAGAACGTATTTTACTTCAAGTACGTTGATATAAGTAAATACAACCGCTGGAGATAAAAAACAGCGTTTTTTTCATTCAATTACAAGAAGTTCCTCTAAAATCCTTTAAGTAAATTCGGTATCCTAGTGATATATTTGTTGATGAGTGTTGTACGATAAATATAAACATGTTTTTGTTTTCAGCGTAAATCAACAAAGTACAAAAAATAAACTATAAATTTACATAAACCACACACACACATACATACATACATTATATTGAAAATTATTACCATGAAGTAGCTAAATATTTATTTTCTGACACAAAGGCGTTCATACATATCTACCTACATTCAAATATTCAAAAACTCACATTCCATACACAAATATCAACATACATACTTACATATGTACATACTACATAAACAAATGCAAATAATGCTTCTTCCATCTTAAATATATGCCAACAATTTACATACAGATATCTACTCATAGATCCATGCTTATCAGTTAAAGTAGCTTAAGTTTTTTTTCTTTAAGCTTGAATTCGGATTTAATAATAATCAGTTTAGCATAATAAATTATAACCATAAATGGATTGCGTTTCTATTAAAAGGTAATCGGAAGGTACTTATCTCTACAGCGTAGTGTAGTGCGTTTTTGTAACTCATTTCGATCGATGCTTAGATTTATATTCACGATTTGACGTCATACTGACGTAACTCTCACTTATACGTTTCTGTATTTAAATGAATTATTCGGGATCAAATCTATGTGACGTCACCTATAATAGACAATTTTTGTCGATTTCTTACAGAAACGTACTATTGGTTTATTACTAAAATATTGCCGGTGCACCCTATTTCATTGCATCAAAGAGAAAATTCCATAATTCGAGATAACGCTTTTTAATAAAACGCCACATCTATACAACCAATTTTTTAATTTAATCCAGTTTACTTGAATATTTCATATTGCTCATACGCCCTAGACTGCCACTTACTTAATGCGGAAGTGTTAAAATAATATTTACCAAAATTTTTAAGAATTTAATGCACTACTCAAAGTAAAGTACTATTGGCATAAGTGTTTTCACTTTGTGTTTATAAAATAAATACTATACACAATTTTATGATAATTTGTGAAAATAATATTTTGTAACTATGGCTAAACTTGCTTTAAAAGTATTGCAGCATTCTGGTGTATGAGCTAAGATGATGTTGATCTACATATTTAAAAGAAATCAAAATACCGTAGGCAATGCTGCCGTAAATGTTTTGTAATGTGATGTCTTGTGATATGATGTGGTGATGTGATATGATGTGGTGATGTGTTGTGATTTGATGCGATGATGTGATGTGAAAAGAAAAATTGATTTTAAGTTTTACGAAACATAATTTTTCCTCGAGCAAATTGCATGGGAAATAAAGAGTACTCTGAGAGACTGTTAAATACATATTTTCATATTCTTAAACAGTGCCATTTATTCCGTTTTTATGAATTAGCTGTGACGACTTTTCTCATGCTATTCAAATGTTTTTAACTATTGTTTACTATGATTAATGAACTTTATTTTATTTAGTACTGAGTAACGTTAGTGTTCGCTTTAATTACAGCATCCAGTCGTTTAGGCATAGTTTTCCATTCTTTTTTTTTCTTGCTAAGTAGGCTGTTTTTTTGTCAAATTTGCGGTATGTTACGGAGCCCCATTTTGATCAAAAATTAACTCTTCTAAGATGATAAGGTGAGGAACGCTAGGAAGCAGAGTTTTTTCCCAAAAAATATCAATGTTATTATGTGCTTTTATTGCACTATCGATAAAATGAACTTCCCCCACTACTTAAAAGCACATGCAGCCCCACACCATAATGCTTGCTGGAAACTTAACAACTATTCTCAAACAATTTCTGTGATAAGCCTTATTTTTTAAATTTAACTCTTTTTTTTTAATATCACCATACCTTTTAAATGTACATATGCAAACAAATATTTATTTTTATGCACATGGCAACTTTATCGTAGCGTTTAAACTTTAAAGTAACGTCTATATTTTCGTTTGAAACTAGGTAACTACGTACATTCATATGAGTCTCATAGAAAATATTATTAAATAAGATTTGTGTATATCCTTTAAAACCCGTTTATATGATATTGTTTGCTTTATGTGCATACATACTCGTATTACAAGCTCCTATGTCCGCAGCAATGTCGAGGATGACTTTTTTCAGCGTTTGTCTGTGTTAGTAAAAGTGATGTGCTTCTGCTTAGTTTTTCAAGTACTGATTATAAAGAAAGTTTTGTTTTCTAAATTTGTAAAGTTTCATGACTTTGATATATGCGAAAGAATAAGTTAGAGGCGGTTTGTCTATGTTGAGTGAACTATTCAATATTTTTCAATAACTTTTAGTAGACATATTGTTAGTTAGGCACTTAATTTACACACATATATGGTAAATGATAAATGTAGACACATTGATAGTTAACAACTTATGGTTATTTATATACATACATACATGGTAAATGATAAATGTATGGACACAAAATATGAACACTAAATATGTATGTACATAAGCATAAGCTTATAAAAAAGGTATATTTTCACACAAATTTAGAGCCGAAAAGACTATGCCGCCTTTATTTTATACGCTTGTTATACTAAATATAAGCAGCTTATTAAGAAATTTTCTGTAGTAGCGACAAACCACGAAGTGTGCTTAAGTGATGCAAAAGTTCTTAAACCTAAAAACCACCTGCCTTTGATAGGCGACAAATCACTGTAGACGTGGAGATGGACTCGTCAGAATTTTTTTTTTGTTTGTAACGAGTTTTCATCATATCTCGTAAATTTTGTGTGTAGACAAACAAGTTTTGGCGTTGGTTTATCTTTAATGTCAACGTAAATTGACTTTTTATGGAGGCTTCTGTAGCGAGAATATGAATTTCCTTTAAATAAGCGAAAGTCACGCGAACACATAGAAAAACCGAGAGTTTTTTGACCGCGGCACTATAAAAGAGAGAGTTCTCTTGAGTCATCTCTTAACTGTTCCATAATCATGATACATATTTGATGGTTACCATCAACTAAACGCAGCATAATAATAAAGAGACAACATATCACGTTGATGAATTACACAATTTTAAATTGATCCAATCAAAATTGAAGTAATCGATTGCATTGAATTAAGGTGAGGGGAGATCGGATCAAGGCGTTGTGAAGTTAGTAGTAGTGGGATAAGTTATGATGGATTGCTGTATTTCGTGTAAGGCATGCCGTCGATGGTTGTGTTGAGGCAATTGGGATGAATGAGATTCTGTGCTGCCATATTGCTGGAATTCATTGCGGCTTTGATTCTATTAAACTTTTCTTTTTTTGTCTTATTGACATTAAATTTTTAAGAAAGATTTTGCACCTTACAACAAGTACAATGTTTTAACGAGTCTTTCCTAGTTCGAGCAAATTTTAATGTAAGACAATTTCAACTTAAAAATGCTGGAGACAAAATTGCGATAGTCAAAACATGACAAAGCCTTGATAAAAGGTTGGGTATATAATTAATTAGAGATTCTTCCTTCAAGTGTAATATAAATAATGTATGTATGCAAGCAAATATGTGTACATGAATAAACATATTATTATGTGACTTTGCCTTAACTTTGTGTGCGCTTTTATATAAATTCTCGTAAATTAATCAAGCCATCAAACTTTTAATCCGTCAAAAAGGACAAAGTGTTCTGTTTACATGCACACACAATGAAGTTGTGTAGGTGTAAAAAGTTAATGGGTTTCTAAATACCCGTCTGTTGTCACCAGGGAGATGGTTGGTTGGTTGAAGCGTTGCCTAGTCCTTTAGTGACAAGGGCCCAATTAGCGCTGGAAGCACCATTTTGCTACGCTATTTTTCATGGAACCTCT
Source organism: Philophylla caesio (assembly GCA_963971545.1). Classification (NCBI taxonomy): domain Eukaryota; kingdom Metazoa; phylum Arthropoda; class Insecta; order Diptera; family Tephritidae; genus Philophylla; species Philophylla caesio. The sequence continues at coordinate 79,165,297 of OZ020609.1, read as the reverse complement.
GGTATATCCTACGGTCTTTAATTTTCGAACCACTTTGATTTGTGGATGAAGCTATTTAAACAGGTTATATTACACTTAGAGATCTCCTTTAGCCCTCTTGGGATAAACCCAAGTGTTTCTTGTCGAAGGCGTGCCAGAGCTGGGCACTCACACAGATAGTGAAAAATGGTTTCTCTGCTGTCTGCGTGTTTACAGCTCCTGCAGTAGTTATTGAATGGAAGGCCAATCTTGGCCGCATGCTCACCATGCGGCCAATGGCCCCTGATACTGCACCAGGGAGATACTGATGTAACATAACAAAAAAACAAAAATTGTCTGTAGACTAAAGTATTTTGCTTAACTATGTACGTATATTTAATAACTTAATTCTTACATCTATTCAAGCTGATATTATTATGTTGACATGTTACTATAATGTCGATAATGATGTCAATAATGATGTCATCGAGCACAGTGTACATTTGTAATATTGTGCAACTAGTTATTTGTTTGTTTACATCCACTCCACTTTGGAGATATACACTCCTACATATGTATGTAAGTTACAAAAATTACGCCGCGAATTTCTTAAGCGTGAGTGACAGTCACTTTGTAGATTGATATCTTTTATCTCCGATAATATACTTACGTTTCTTCAATTAATTATTAACAAAGGATACATAGAAATTTATGTTAGATAATCTTAATCACAATATAATCAAAATTTCGAACTTAAAAAGTGTAATTTTTTTTTGGCAGTATGCCTTTATGTATTACATTAAATTTATTTTAATAAATGGCAATTTTGAACTTTGCGAAAATATATCTTTGATTTTTGAGAATTTCTTTTTACTGGTGCTCTTCCGCAAAAAATTTCAAAATTCAACGGAGTTAGTTAGCAACATGAATTTTCCACATTATTCTATTAAACTATTTTTTTTTCTTTGTTCAATTATTTATCATAAACTTTGTATAAAGTTTGAAAATTGGGTTTATATGGTGTTTGATACATTTTTTTTATGAAAAATATTAAAACTTGAATAAAAAAATAAATAAATACCCAAAATTTGTCAAGCACTATATAATTGTATTAAAAATTTTAGTGCTACAAATATTTTTACATTTAAACATTTATGGGGAAAATGGTTTTTCGCGTTCCAGTTGACCCTTTCTTATTCGCCCTCGTTACACACTTTCAAAAGAGTTATTTGGATATTTCATAGTTTAACAGGGTCTTAACCGAAGCACCCTGGATCACAAGTTATTAATTTTATATATAAATAAACATTATATAGTTATTGCTTATAGAATTCAAATTCTTAAGTGATTCAAGATTGATTTAAATTATACACAATTTTTTTCAACAATTAAAGTACCCATCATTTGTGATCTGTGTTTCCGAAGGACATTAAAAATGAACAGAAAATGTTTTTTTACCACTGTTCACATTGGTAGGCGTTGCCATTTACTATACAACATTTACCACAAAACTCGAAGAGAGTCGATCCGTTGATTTAACAAATCGTAAAATCTTCAAAAAAAATTCTTTGGCAGGGCGTATAGGTAACCTGTTGACACATACAAGAAAAAAATAACTGCTGTAAATAGCTAAATGATTATAATTCCGAAATATTTTTAAATAAAATTGTCATCTTCAATAAATTGACAACTATTGTTTACATATTTATATATTTGAAAATTAAAGTTCATCAGATATAACTTAATACCAACTTATTTCCAAATATTAGTTAATGCAGAAACTTACGTATCAAACATCTGAAAAGGATATTCACATAATGAAGGTGTTCAATTATATGTAATTTACCTTAAAGAAAAAGGCGAATTATTATTTAAAAAATAATAAAACATCGCAATAAAGTCATACCAGCAACCCCTAAAATGTTCCAGATCTCTTTTTCAAAATGTTTCTGTGTAACTACGTAATGCACACAATTCACATTGTAAGCAGTTACATAATTTAAAATGGGGGGAAAGAATACAATTGCTCTCAGTATGAAAAAACGCTTCGAGAAAAAAACTCAAAATGACGCAATGTTTAAGGAATATAATTGCCCATCACACGATATGATAACTTTTATTTATTTTGCATATTTTTTTTTATTAAGCAACAACTCAAAAAGTGCTCCTTAATTAGTACAAGCTTGTTTTCTTTTTTCATTTTTATAGGTCTCCATAAACTTGTTTTGCGCACTTAATTATCTTGCAATTTGTATTTAACTGCTGTCGTTATACTTAAACATATTAATCGATTCATAATAATATAAGCTTCGTGCGATTGATTTCAGTATAAATTATGTATATGTTATTTTATATAATTGCTTTTTTTTATACGTATTTAAGAGTGTGAAGAAAATTACGCATTGCGGTAATAAGCTAATTTTAAAATTTTCGTACTAACCCAGCCAATAATTGAAAGATAATGAATGGAAGATCTCTTTTTTAAGCACATCAAAGTTTCGGCTAAGGTCGTGTTTTAAAAATATGACTTGAACGTAAGGGAAGCAATGAAAAAGCGAAGTCATTAAAATTTAAAAATTCACGTTTTTTATAACTGTCCGACCAAAAATTTGGTAAAAACAGTTTTTAAATAATTTTTGGTGGAAATAAAAATTTTAGTTTTCCTATTAAAAAAGACAATATGGCTTGAAGTCATTAATTCACTTGAACTTTTAAATCTTTCGTCAAAAACTCTGACCCGCATGTAAAAAAACCAAAAAATTCAGATTTGCTACCATTTAGCCCTAAAATAGTAAAATTTGTTGCTCTGTATTATATGCGAAATTAAAGAAACAAGAAGAAATAGAAAATAAATAAAAACGAAAATGATCACAAAATTGGTCAAAAGAAAAATACGAATTTTCAAATGCAAAGCTTTTAAAAAACATTGGCGTTTCTACATCCTTAAAGAAGACAATAAAGCAATTTATCAGCGGTTTCGAATATATAACTTTTACAAGGGTCAAATAAGTTGCATTAAGTAAAGGGTGTGTTTATCTGCGTAGACAAGCGATTTCACATAACCCCACAAAAAATAGTCCAGCAGTGTTAAATCGCACGATCTTGGAGTCCCCGCCACACGCCCACGACGCGAGATAATGCGCTCACCAAAAGTTTCCTTCAATAAATTGATTTTTTCGTTGGCTGTATGGCATGTAGTGCCGTCTTATTGGAACCAAAGGAAGTCCACATCAGCATCCTCATATTTAGGTACGAAAAAGTCATTAATCATGGCTCTATATCGTTCCCCATTGACTGTAACATTATGGCCGGCTTAATTTTTGAAGAAATATGGACCAATGATTCCCTCTGCCCATAAAGCACTCCCAACAGTGGCGACAATTTGGTTTATTAACGTACCCATTCAACCAAAAGTGACATTCATCGCTGAAAAAAATGTTCTTGTGAAAATCGGGATCGGTGGCCATCTGGTTTTGGGGTCATACACCGAACGTGTGACGCGCTTGATGTTCGTTCGGCTTCAATTATTGCACGAGTTCGATTTTGTAAGCCCGCAAACCAAGATCCTTCCATAAAATCTTCCATAAATTGGATAGGCACAGCTCCAATTGTTGCGTGTGATGGCGGATGGACTCATTCGGGTATTCTTCGATGCTCCGCTCCACAGCAGCAATAGCTTCTAAAGTTCGCACTGTACGGCATCTCTGAGAATGCGCACTCTCCACTCGAGTAAAAGTTGTGCGAAACCGATCCATCGTTGCTCGAAATGCCGACTCTGCTGGGTGATTATGTCGACCGAATGTTGGACTACTATTTTGCTAATAAATTTCCACCATTTGCAAACTTTGTTCCGGAATAAGTCTGTTCGTTTTGAAATACAAAATCAAACTGAGTACATATCAAGTAACAGCTGTCAAAAATACCAACTCCGAAAAATGTATTGCCTCATTGAAACCCACACGTCAAAAAAAAAAAACAATCTTTATATGCCCTTTTCCAAGCGGTTGTATTAGGGTGAGACTCCGCATAGAAAATATCGACTTTTCTATACGCATCAAACTGTGTAATTAGGTTCTTGAATAAAATTATTTATGGACATCATTGCCTAATTCGAGAGTTTCTTTACCAGCAAGAGGTAGGATCACTCGCTTTGTCTACGAGTATGTGTGGCCCATTTTATGGTCGGATTTGTTTATGCCGCGCCCTAATGTGCATGGACATCATAGGTTATTGTGACGCCTTGGCGTAGATGTAACCTTGCACAACAAGCCCCGCCTTCCGCACAAATGCTGACTAATGCTTCTTTTTTTTTGCATTCGTAATGCATTCTTAATGCACACCTCTTAAACTAACAGCAACTGCAAACTTTTTATGTACTTCATCTGCACTTCACCCACTTACATACATACAAAAGCATCAGTCAGGCGCGCAGATACTGGTGGATAATGTGTCGTGTATGAATATAGGTACACACATACATATGTACATAAATAATTATGTATATATATACGCTTGTATGTTAAATGAACATTTTGACTGGTTTTAAGGTTTCGCTGGCGCCACTTCAAATAAGCTTGAAGGAAGTTTTGGTTTTGTGTGTTTTTTTGCTTTTTTCTATTATTTTTCCTATATTTTTATGTGTTACTTATGTTTCGCTCTCTCGTTAACTTTGTTCAAAAGCTACTCCCAGTTACTACGTTATATTATATTTCCATTTCATATGCATACATATCTACATATGTAAAATTGTTTGTATGTTAGTATTTTTATTTGTTTATATTGATAGTTTTTATGCGTGTGTTTTACTTACATATTTGCTGAATTTATTTCCTTTGTTCCTTTCAACCAACAAAATATGTTTACATACGCCACAACTATGCTTTGCTATGCATTGTTATGTTGGTATGTAAATCACTAATGCATACAAGGAATTCGCTTACTCACCAACGCCGCCATCTCTACATTCACCCCGACCGGCACTAAGCGCTTAGCTGCTTTTCCCTTCCACCCCCAAACTCACCACTGGTTCCTCCTTTCCGCGTTGTATGCCTTTAGTGCTAGTGCTGTTATAAGCGCGCTTACGTTTACCTTCACGCTTTTGTGGTTTTGTTGTTATTTGCTTTTGCTATTTGGCCTTTGTTCGTGGATGTGCAAAAGTTTGCGATTGTTTTTATTGCCAATGTTGATACAAATATAAATATGTAAAAATTAGTTATTACCTTCAAACACATAGATAAGCATGTTTCGAGACAGTTCAATAACCATTAATCCTCTGGTCAGATGGTATTTCTGGTTGTCAAAGTCACCGAATGTCGCTTCTGATTGATGTCTTTTTTGTCAAGTAAAAACTTAAGCGTTGCAGAATTATGTACATACATATTTCTAAAGAAGTTAAGTACAAATTTTGTCTAGCTAACATTTGACGTTTTAACTCAATGAGCTTAGGTTTTGCCGAAAAAATTTTTTGATATCGGCATCCGCTTGCATTAAGGCGCATCGTAAGTAGTTTTTCAATAGTCCGAAGTAGTTACAAAAAGCCAATGGGCATAATTTTTCAATATACAATTCAACTAAATTTTAATGGAATTTCAACCTTTTTTATACCAAAATTTTAGATTTTTTAAGTATGCAGTTTTCTAATTTTTTATTTTAATTTCTAATGAAATTTTGTGGATTTATTATATATTTTGACTCAAGTTTAAAATAGGAGTTTACTTGATTTTTGTTGGAGACTGACTAAATTTTAATAGAAAAATATTAGAAATTAAATAGAACAAAAATTAATAGTCAAAAAATTCAAAATATCGCTTTTTTATTATTTTTATCGTCAGTGTACATATATGCAAAACTTATTTTTTCTCCTTACCTCATTTTCGGTTCCTCAGTCCGGTGTTAAAATTGTTCGAGTTACAAGGACTGAGACTTAGCCAAATAAAGGTGAAACTTAGTTTCGATGTGCATGAAATAATAAGAAAAATAACCATACCAGAAAAAAACATGGTTAACCCAACATTTTAAGGATAGCATATTTTTTTTTTAAATTAAATTTAGCGATGAAGAAGATGGAATTTTGTAGGACCACATGATATCCACAAATATTAGAGGAATTTCTCTTTGAAAAGCTGGTCCAAACTATGCTTTGTTTAAGCCAAAATGCACTCGGAACAATTTTAAATTTGTTAGGGAGCAAACACTTTCATTTTCCCAGTTACACATGGCTGGCAATGGAAGAAGACTGGTTAATAATTTTACTTCTCAAAACTTTAGTCGTTAGAATAATCTGCCTAAGAATATATCCTGATAAAATTTAAAATATTCGTACAATATTAATTGCCAAATTATATATAACTTCTCAGCATAAGCACAGCTTTGAGCAGTTGAAAACTTCATATTAGCCGAATAAGTCTAAACTGTTGAAAAAAAAATGGCGGCGATAAATGAGGGCAACAAAATTCTTTAATTATCAATTATATTTAACTATAGGCCTCATCTTTTGTAAGCGACTTGCAAAAGTACACTAGGTAGCTTATCGTATAGCGAGTTGAGTTGAAATAAGCGGGTAAAAATAAACTCGCTTAAAAAATAGCCGACCTCATTGAAAGTGTTGGAAAGTGAGAAAGTGGTGCTATTGTGAATAATCATTGGAAAGTACCAAGGGAAATTTCGAAATTTTCACTAAACAATCAAAATAAGTAAAAAAAAAACAAGATAGAGCAGACGTAAAATCGCCTCTTATACGAATTTCTTTTTTGTTTTGTTTTCCTAGCAAATTTTACAAACGACAATTAATTTTGACAGACTAGTGTTGTAAAGTGTATTCAAAATATAAGAGAGTTGATTATAAGCGAGTTGGGCGTTGTAAATTGTGAGGGGTCATGTAAATTGGCACACTCCCTTACTTATAACTAAAAAAAGGACTCCGTTAGGACCTACTACAGGAATAAACGAATAACTGTGCAAAATTTCACGTCTTTCCGTGCAGTGGTTTGGACGTTATGCGCGGACATAACGAAAAAGCGTTTCATTTTTATATATGTACATGAAGATGACGAATTCAAGTTCTAAAATTCCCCTAGATTCCCTTGATAATCGATAAATTAACGATATTGGGAACGTAAGCGTCAATAATACCAGAAACGGTAGCAATAATGATAAGTTACGTTACGAATATCGATAAGCTAATGATAATTTTGTTAACGTATTTCATTATATTCTAACTAAAAAGTACGGATTTTCTTTCACTTTCAGTTCTTTGACTTCTCGGACATCGCCGTAGATGCCGCCCACCAATTTACTGATTTCATTGCGAATAAATTCGGTAGCTCTGGTCCACCACCACAGAACACCATCACCGCTGAACTGCGTGAAGAGCTGCGACGTCGGGCGAATGGTATTGCCAGGTACGCCTTGAATGAGGATGAGAATCTGTTGGCGTTCGCTATTGCAGCGCCGAGCATACAAACGGTTGTGGTCAAGTTCAGGGATGATGTAACGGTAAGTAGCGGCATTGAATTGCTCAACTCGGAAATGGTTAAATTCAACTTAACTCGAAACTTTTTGTTTTCTTTTTTTTTGCCACCCAGATACCACCGGATCAAGTGCACAATAAAGCATTTCTTGGTTCCTATTGGCGTGAATTGGGCGTAGCGTGGAACAGCACCGAGGGTACACAGGAGTGGGGTGCACCATTTCGAGATTGCAATGTGCTGAAAGGACGTTGGCTGTGGCCATTTCGAATAACATTTAGTGAAAATAAATTAAAGTGAGTAGAAAAAAGAGCGAAGTTTTCGGATACTCGGTAGGTATGTATGTATATTTGGAGTGTCCAAAAATGTAGGGGGAGGAGGTAAAGTAAAGTATGAATTTGAATACTCTCTAGTATCAGTTTTCATAGAAATGGTATTTTTGGTATGATATTTTTCAATTCGCAGAATCTCCTTCTCTAAAGAAAACGTTAAGCTATAATACCCATTCATTGAAAATTGAGCCAACAATTTAAAAAAAAATGGAAGTAAATTTTTTTTAAACGACCGTTTATGTATTTTGATTTTGTTTTTAACTATGTAACTGGGGAACCGTAAAAATATATTGTATCACAAAAAAAATTCAAATTAACAAATTTGTGATATATGTATGTATTTTGAAATCACCTGAAGAGAGTGTATGTGGAATGAAAAATATTGATTTTCAATGATAATTTAACATTTCTACGAAAAATTATTTTTCCTTTATTAAATACATGAGAACTTGGAGCACTTTGAGCGAATAAATTAACAACATTTTTTTGATTTCTTGGCAAGCAATTAATAGAAATATGAATCCAAAGCGAGTCGTAAGAATGATTCGAAAATTACTGCTTTCAAATTATATTGTTTATGAGCTACTACTGTTGTTTTATGCAAAATAAAGCATGTTTTTCCTACTACACTCCTAAAGCACTTGGAATAATTATAGAAGTTTGCTTTCTCATCACCAAGAATTATCGCCAAACAATGTTCAACTCAACTCTTAAATGTCTCGATCAAGTAGCAATCACCGACCAGTCTTCTAAATGCTGGCTGCTTTGAAAAATCCAACGTAGTTTATTAGACAGGAATCATGAACGAAAACTGAACTCACCAAAAATAAACCTAAATTCACCATAACTGTACTCTTCCCATTTTAATGCTCCACTCCAAATTCATGTTAAAATATTTTATGTTGCTTTAATATTATTTTATTATGTTATGTTATGTTTCTTAAAAGTTTGCTTTGTAAAGCTAGGTTATTTATAAACTTAAATTAGGAATTGATTTAAACAAAATAATATATGATTTTGTTTTTTGCTTGAAAAAAATTTATTAATATGTTAAATACATAATTTATAAAATCTTCTCTTCTCACTATCATTTTAATTTGCTAATATAATAGGTTTTTTATGCAATATGGTCCATCTACTTATGATCCTACAAACACTCCACACCTTAACTCACCACGCCTAAACTCACTACGCCTGAGTTCACCACAACTATGTTCAACTCGCTATATTTAAAGTGGCAAGAGCTAAACTCACCACATTTCAATTATCTTTCACTCGCCTCACTTTACCTCATCTTCGTTCACCTGAACTAACCCCTACTCATATTACACTAAAATTATGATTTAATCAATTTAAAATTACCAAATCTAGCTTTATGACATGTTATCTTATTTTATATTATGTTAAGTTCAGGATTTTGAGATGTTTAAAAAATTATTCAATACAGAAAAGCCCTAGGTGTGATGGCATTAAAATTCGTACCTTAGTTGTTTGGACCACCCTAATGTGCGTATATAGATAATGTCTGCTACTTTCAATATATTTTAACTTTCAGAATTGGTGCTGTTGCATTTATTGCTGCTGACGAAGATGTTTGCAATGATGGACTAGAGGAAGTCTTTGGACGAAAGCATGGGTACATATGTATTTAATTCCTCTTCCGTTTTTCGGATCTTTCCTATTAAAATCTTCATACATTTAATTTATATATTTTATCTTTCTTCAACAGCTGTGATCGCAACACTACATTTTGCCTACTTACCGAAAATAAACCGGCGGCGACCCGCGATGTTTACACCTGCATCTGTCTCGAATCCTACTATTTGCCCAATTCAACGCTCCAAGGCTTTCGTGGCGATATTGTTGAAGCGTCGGAAGGATATGGCAACTATTCATGCATATCCTGCCCCGATGGTTGTTCAACGTGTGATCAACATGGCGTTTGTTTGCTAGGCGAACCACCCGAAGTTGTATCGATGGAAAGCTTATTCAACGTATCTGTGGGATCGGTATTGGGCGCGTGTATGCTTTGCTGTATAGTATTGAGTGTTATTGTCTTCCGGCAGAGAAAGTGTAAGGTGAGTAATTTTTTTGGATAGAACTTGATACGAGAAAAAAAAAAGATTAAACATAGACTTATGACAGGGGTGGAAATAGAGATGAAGACAAATATAAAAGCTGTTAGGCCTAAGGAAAACAAGGCAAAGATTAAATTGTAAAACAAGAGTAAGAGCAAATATTTGGATAAGAACAAAGACGCAAAACAGATAATGAAAGGAATAAGATAATAACAACGCTAGAAATTTGTATAAATAAGTATAGGAATTATGTCAAGGAAAAGAAGGCGTGGAGATAAAGATACGTTTATGAATAAATATATGTAGATGTGCATAGAGATGAAGATCAGAATCAAAATTACAATACAAAAATAACTAAAAACACCATAAGACTTACATACGAATATGTTTTCAAAAAGTAAACATAATGAACAATTTTCAAGTGAATAAAGAAAAGAATAAGAGTAAGCCTAAAGCAATAAGTACGAACAAATAACAATAATAATAATAATAATAATAATAAGGTTTCAGATAACCCAAGTAATAATGATTAGTAAAAAAAATCCGAATATGGTTCAGGATAAATACATGAATATCAAACACGATATTTGAGGTATGAGGTAGACTTTTCGTATAATTCACGACAATTCAAACTTTAATGTATATTATTACTATTATTTATTATTCATTATAATTAAAATTATAATGTATATAATGATAGGGTTTCTACTACGTAAAGTTTTCGAACTACAATCACTATTAAAATAAAGCTGTGTATTCTTTTTTCTTTTTTTATTATTGCATCATATTTCTTTTCTAATGCTTACAGGCAATCGCTTCTGGTATGTGGACTGTGTTGGAAACAATTTTATTAGGAATCATATTACTTTATGCGTCGGTAAGTAAAATATTACAGTATAAAAAGTATCTCTATGTAGCTATCATTTAAGTTTGTTACCATTAAATAATGAGTATAATAAATTTTCACTTGGCAAAACGTTTAGTTTGGGTTGAAGCATTGACGACTGTAATGCACGTGCACACATTTTTCTCGAAAGCAAAGTTTGCATTACTTGCGCTCCACTTTAGTCCCTGCATGTGTCATAGCACTTTAATTGACTAATAAAAAAAACAGATGTTCATCACTTATACATATTTGTTAACACTCACTTTGAGTGGGAAATTCGGATTTCAGCATGTGGCACATTTGAGACATGCAACCTTATTCAGTTTCCTTGGAGGCCTCCAATGAGAAAAGCCATGTAATGCCACAGAGATGAAGAAGTCTACGGTGACTTCCTAATTTAAGTTTTTTAACCCAATGTTAAGAGAACGGCAAACGTACTGTACTTCATATGGTACCGATTTCTGCTTCACACTATCTAGAAGGGTACACAATTTATTGCAAATACGAAAGACTAAACTTCTTCTGGTCACGAAGAGGATCATCTTCACTATCTGCAACTAACGACCTTATGAAACAGTTCCTAGTACCGGAGCTTGCTACATCCAGGCTTCGAAAAATGTGTCGTTTCAGAAGTTCATCATTTAAAGAGACAAATCTTAAGCAGTCTTAAAGTTATACTCACAATGCAAGACTTCCGTCAAATAAAAAAAAAATAAAAACACGTTTTTCAAGGAAGTGTTCTTCATAAACATAAAGGGTGTGACTTGTAGGCTCTTATATAGATTTTTACTTTAACTTCAAACTTTGCTGATAAGAAAACAACAATGCTGATGTTAAAAATGTACGCTCCTATAGAGTACTGATTTCTATTTCATCGATACACTACTAAAGAAGAAATCAAACCTGCTACCACTCTCAAAAGTGATCAAGAATCAAAAAGTAATAGTTTGCTAGAACAACAACCACTTGAAAATCCAGTTCGAACTTTCGTATAAGAATTTCTGTATAAACGCGAGAGGCTATGAAAATCCAAACTTCATCGATCGCTTTCTGAAAGCCTGAAGAGTTTAGAAAGCGCTTGAGGCTTACACTTCGACCCAAGGACATCAAGATGTCCAAATTAACTAATTAAAAAACTGCCTACCTCTACTAAACTAAACTTTCTACCGCCTATTTAGGAGTAATCACTGTTTATTAACTATTCGATTAAACAACTACATATAACACTTTTGTTTTGCTTTCAAATCTAACCTCTCACTTTCCTATCTCTTTCTAGGTTGCCGTCCATTTCTTTCCCGCCACCACTGAACGCTGTTTACTTGAACCATGGCTGCGCGAACTTGGCTTCATTACCTGTTACGGCGCCATCATATTGAAACTCTACCGCCATCTGGTCGATTTTCGTACACGCAAAGCTCATCGCTGGGTACTGCGTGACATCGATTTGCTCAAATACTTAGGCACCATGGTATTTGCGGTCACCTGTTATATGGCTGCCTTCACTGCCGCTGCACTCGATTTAATCGAAGTGTCAGAGTTGGGTTCATTGCGTGAGCAACGCACCAACACTTGTCGACCCCTGAAATGGGAATATGTGACGCAGGTCAGCGAAGTATTGATACTTTGTTTTGGTCTGCATTTGGCCTTCGCCAGTCGCAATGCCAATACACAATTCAGGGTGAGTATTTCGTTGTAGGTGTGTGTGAGTATTTTACTTGTAATTAATATTCGTTTTTTTTTTTCATTATTTATTTTGCAGGAAAGGCAGTTCCTTGTCGCTACTCTGGTCATCGAATTTCTCGTGTCGACCACTTTTTATGTGCTACGATTTTTCTATTTGCCCGAAATGAGCCCCAGTGCTATTCTCTTGGCGCTTTTTCTGCGTTCTCTATTAACCAACACTATGGCGTTGGGTTTGATATTTGTGCCAAAATTGTGGTATCAGCATAAACAGGTGAGTCGTCAAACAGTTGGCGAAGTCGTTGATGTTGAAGATTATGTTGGCGATGATGATGATGATGAGGAAGAGGAAGAAGAAGATGAAGCAGAAATTGTATGTTAAGTTCTTTTTAATAATTTCATTTGATTTTATTTTGAGTTACTTTTATTTCGATACATCATTATAAAAATAAAATGGAAGCTGAAAATAAAAGTGAAAAACATGACAAAATTTGGTATTGTGTTAAGATTATACATTTTTTTTTTTAATATATAATTTATATAAGAAAGTTTTATGTCGAAGAAATATTTAGCATTAGAATATTTTTAGTTGTTATTAGGGAAAGTACAATAACACATACACATTTAGGATTATAAGTGTTTAGACTCAGATGTGAAAACGCTTTGAAAATTTTTGAGTTTCCTTTGTTTTAATACGACATTTAAAAAGTACACAATAAAATTTTCATCATCTTAATTTGCTACACATTCAAAACGATGCAAAACGAAATGAAGAGTTAGACATACACCTTTCAGAATATATTTAAAATCCGGTACTTAACTGAGAAATATGCTATTATACCAGACGATAATTTAATTAAAGTGCAGACCAACAGTTTTAAATCTTAATTAACACTGAATTGGCTTCATTTGAGACCTATTATGAGGGACACAACCAATATATATAATTTTTTTATATACATTTTTGCTGTTTTAAAAGAAGGAACAAAGAATAACCCAGAGGTTAGAAAGTTAAAATACTCCACAAAATATTCTCTGCCAAACATTAAGTCTAAAATCTAAGAATCGCATGGTTAACTATACCGATTTTCTATAATAATTTGGCCGATACACGCCTCCTGAACCCGAATCCATGGTCAGAACTTTGTTATTTCAAAATACTTTGATCGATTTCCCATAGGAAAACTTGCACATTTCACGGCACAATCTTTGGCTTCCAAAGTTGACACTTACAGAAAATGAAAGCTCTGAGCTTTTTTACGAACGTCTAAGTGAAAGTTTCTAAAACAATTCTTTATTGTCATCTTTCCATTTTTTCAATTCCTAAAATAGCCAAACTACGAGATAATCTCACCAAATATTTACTATACTTCAAAAACTTTCAATACTAATATCTAAATCATTAAAAAAAATAAAAAGAACTTTAAATCCATTACACGTAATTTAGCGGCTTAGAGCAAAAAGCACATACATACATATGTATGTATGTATGAAACAATATTTCAATACGATAAAGTTTGATTTTTTATGGAAGAATGTAGGACAAAACGAGTTCAAGTGAAGCTTAATAAGATACATTTTAAAGAAAACTGAGATATACAAATATTTTAAAGGTTATACTATAATTGGCGAATTATCTACATACTCGTATATACAAACATATAGAAATAGATGTAGTTCTTAGGTATATTAATTTAATCAGCACACAATGTTTTTAAGTATTTACGTATAAACTTACATACATCAAAAATCGGTGCATATATATTTTTTATAATTATGTAAATGTAAAACTATTGTTAATGGCGACGGCTTCTGTTGTTTATAAAATGCTTTGTATATTTTAAATAAAAAAAATCTGTTTTATTTTAGTTTGTGTTATGTTATAAATTAATTATTGAATACATTAAAAAAAAAAATACTAATAAAACTAACTGTATATATTAACAAGCAATTTTAACTATTTTTGCTAATAAGCCAAAAGATTTATAATAAAAAATGAAGTCGAGCTATGAAGTTGCTGCAAGTGTTCTGCGTGCGTTTGTTTGTTTCTGTTTTTTGTTATTTCATATTTTAAATTGCAATATTTCTTGACACAATGTTTACTTGGTTATTTGTTATTTAAATTGATTCAACACTTATTTTGAGAATGCAACTCACTGTATGCTTTTATGTAGACTTACTTAGATGCAAAAGGCATGCAATTTTTTATTTAAAGCATGTCGAGTATTTCAAATAATTTGGAAATTAATGTAAGCAATACAAAACAAACTTTAAGAAATTGGGTAAAGCTTTTCAGTAACCAAAATATACCAGATACTATTATAAAATATAATTTCATTAAAGTTATAAGTTTATTCGGTTTTTGCAAATATTGCAGGAGAGATAAAAAAATATGTAATTTACCATCTTCTTTTACCTAGCGTCAAAATTTAGTATTGAAAAAATGTACTTAGCAGTTTGTCCCCCTAATTCAAAAATATTATGTTTTTTGTTTAATGTTATAAAAAATAAAATAAAAATGTGATAGTGTTCGCTTTTTTTGAATGGAAAAAATTCAATGCAAAATTATCATTATCAATGAATAAAAAAGTTAAAATCGACATTTGAAATAATAATTCTTTCGCAAAAAAAAATATAAATTCGAATAATAATATAATTTTTATGACAAAATCACTGAATCCAACTTTTTAAATATAATTTTTAACAAAAACATAAACAACTTTTTAAAACCACTTTTAGTATTATTTTGTTATAATTGCATTTGGCCGCTGGGTCCGAGCTTCGAATCTCAGCCAAGGCAAGTCAAATCGAAATCAATTAATATATAAAAAAAATTCTTTTGTAATAGAGGTCACCCCTCGACAGGAAATGGCATACCCCCGTACCCCCGACGGTATTTCTGCCATGAAAAAGCTTCTCATAAAATATATCTGCCGTTCGGAGTCGGCACAAAATTGTAGGTCCCTCCATTTGTGGTAGAATAAAACGACGCACACTACAAATGGTAGCAGAAGCTCGGCCAAACACTGAGCTAAATAGTGGTAGCGCCGAAATTGTATTTTATTATATTATTGCAAAATGTAGTTTTTATATCTTTGGTAAAAGCATGTTTCACAGCTCACCTCTGCATGTGTATGGTATTGAAGAACAATTACTAAATTTCAAATAGTTTGCTACTTAATGCATCACATATTTTAAAAGTGTTTAGCCTCTTACTAACAGTTTTCTATTAAACACAATTTTCTTCTTTAAACGTTTAAATTACTTTGCCAAGTTCGGTTTTCTGTCACAAAAAATCTTCTAGGAGACATAAATATATATGAAAATAAACATAAAATATACATTTTTACATATTTATCAATAAATTCTTGTACAATTAGAGTAGTGGCCAAAATTTAATATACTCGTATATATGTACCATAAAATGTACAAACTTTCTTTAGATCTTTTCGCATATATATATTATCCTAGGGAACATATACACAAATGTACTGAAATATATATATGTACATACATAAATACTTATAAATTTATGAATGCCTTTCAAAAGAAAAATTTTTTTCGTAAGTTTTTTTCTTTAATGATTTTTACACACAACTGGAAAAACTTCAATTTTTATTGCGTTTTGTTCTTCATTAATTTCAAGTTAAAACAATTTTTTATGAAAATTAAATACCAACCGTTATACCTCAGTCTATATCCAACAATTTGAGTTCCTCCCACCTAAATAGACTACTAAGAAGTTTAGGCTGCCTAATATCTTCAATAAATATCTAATACTTACTGAATTTTTATTAGGCATTTATAGTAGAAGACCTGCTTGATGTTGAGCAAAGTTCGTGCTAAGTGTCACTAAGAATTGAATAATAATATCTAATAAGGCTTCGATATACCAGTGGTATACCAACAGTTAGTATTTTTGATTAGTGACGCAGTTTTGTGATTTATTTCATCACGATAAATCTTAGGTATTTCTTGATTTTGCATAGCTGAAATTTAAAGATCAGTTGAAAATTTTACACACATGGATAAATAACTCAACCTTGCAGATTGATTATAGACAGAACTAAGTCCACCAGTACTCTCTAAAGGCTTTAAAGTCTTCAATGAGCTAAAAGTTCATTTCCAGATCAGAAATAAACATGGCAATTATGTTTAAGTGCTATGAGGCAATTGGAAATAACGTAAACAATTTCTGTTAGAACATAGAATAAGATGCTGGATTATTATTTCTATGCAGACATTCCTGAGCTCTGATCTCGATCGCTAAGATTTTCACATGATATATGAGTATGTTTGCGACTATCAGCATTGGTAGATTTTGCTGGACTCTACGTCTAAATACTCGTCATCCAGTTCGGCCATCGTTCAAAATTCATTTTGCAAAACAATAAATATCGTCCGATGTTTTTTATTCGTTTGTTTGCATGATGATGCAGTCGTCTTATTTATGTTCGTGTTTCTCAAGGGTTAAATTATAGGCCCTTTCTCCTATATACTTAATACAAAAACAAGTAGTTCTAGTAAAACTATTCACAACCAGTTAACAACTTTTTTTTCTTAAAATCAATATCAATTGTCTATTGTTTTTTTTTTTTACTATTTTGTTACATTTTCTTTTTTTCTATTTTATTTTAGCGTCAACGCCACAACACAACGTCATAACAATTTTTTGCACAGCAAAAATTCGCACAATCATACACGAAACAAATATATTTACACCAAAAATTCCTCTTCTTGAATAACACACTTACATAAATTAAATATTTCAAAAACACATAATCTGCACATATCCTAAAATCTTTAGCATATACCAACACTGCTCATAAACTGTAAGAAACTTAAACTTCTGTGATATATTTAAGCCTTTACTTTTGATCTGCTAGAATTGGTATTTTTGGTTCTTTCTACTTTTTTAGACGTGTGGTTTTCAATGAAGCAATTTTTTCGGAGTTGGCCTTTTTGACAGCTGTCACTTGATTTACGAGTATACTCAGTTTTGTTTGCCATTTCATAATGAACTGACTTGCTCCGGAACAAGCGCGTCGCAGGATCGGTGTATGGGCCCAAAACGAGATGGCCATCGATCCCGATTTTCACAAGAAAATTTTGTTCAGCGATGAAGTTCACTTTTGGTTGAATGGGCACGTTAATAAATAAAATTGTCGCATTTGGAGTCATGATAATCCACAAGCCATTGTTAAGACGCCGTAACATCCTCAAAAAGTCACTTAAGCAGTGTGCTCTATGGGCAAAGGGGATCACTGGTCCATATTTCTTCAAAAATTAAACCGTCCGTGGCTATAGAACCATGATTAATGATTTTTTCGTGCCTGAATTGGAGTATGTTGATGTGGACAACTTTTGGTTTCACAAGACGGCGCTACATGTCATGCAGCCAACGAAACAATCAATTTATTGAAGGAAACTTTTGGTAAGCGCATTATATCGCGTCGTGGGCCTGCTGGACTATTTTTTGTGGGGTTATGTGAAATCGCTTGTCTACGCAGATAAGCTCGGGACGATTGACGCCTTGGAAGAGAATATTCGGCTCGTTATTGCTGACATACGGCCTCAATTGCTGCAAAAAGTGGTTGAAAATTGGGCTTCACTGCTGGAATTTATTCGAGCCAGCCGCGGCGGTCACTTGCCCGAAATCATTTTTAAAACATAATGGCAGATAATAGCATGAAATTATATGCGTTTTATTTCTTCTTAAAAACCACATGTCTAAAAAAACAGTTTTTATTTTTTTTACCTTCTCTGACACGCTACGTCTATCGGTCTAAGATTTCTATTTCCGTCTCTTCCATTGAACCAGATTTTTTCTTTTTTATTAATTATACATTCATTTCTTAATTTCATTGTTCTCTAAATTAGTCTTACATACATACATCTTAGTATGTATCTTTCTCTTTTCTTGTGTTGTTGTTATTCTTGTTGTTATTTTTCTGTTACCTTCCTTCGTGTGTTTTGGCAGTGTTTGTTGCAAATTCATAGCTTGCAGGTCCCCTTGCCCATGAATCTATCAATACGTTTACCTGTGGATGCTTTCAAGGTCAACGATCCCCAACGCCTTGGTGGTGGTTATGCTGGTCTATGTTTGGGTGATCCCGATATTGGTGAACTAACGATTGCCGAAATGAGCCCAGAGGATATACGTGCTGAACTCAAAAGGTGAGTTTAATTGAGTAAATTTATTTGAAATATGCGTACATATGTACTTAAATTTTACTCGTTATTCATACACATATGTATATGTACATCCGTATGTATGTTGCAGACTGTATACACAACTTGAAATTTTAAAAAATAAAACATTACGCCAAGACAATCCACATATAAGTAAGCGGCGTGGCGGACGAAAGGCTGGACATCGACGTTTCTCGTTACAAGTAAGTTGAATCGTAAAAATCAAAGAAAATATGTAATATTTATGTATCATGAAGAATAAAATCAACTTAGAAATCATAAACATTTTCAAAAATTCATTTATCAGAAACACCTCGTACATGAATTTAGTATTTTACCCTTAATTACTTAGTATGTATGTACAAGTGGAGAGATTGTATACGCCTATATGTACCTATTGTATACAATTTTCTGACACATATCCTTTAACTAATTAATTTGTAAAAGTACAATCATATACACACAAATATACTTGTACATATATGTATTATATAAAAGGTTTACAACTACCCCAGTAGTATTCAGAATAATTACTTGAATGTTCCGCGGGTTTCCTTTTGCGAGTTTACTCGTATTTTCCCCCCTCATTGCTCTCTATAATTCAGTAAAGGTTCTTTAATTATCTCTATACTCCTTTTTATAATATACATATGTTTGTATATGTGAGCTTTATAGAAGCCTGTGAATTCGATTTAACAATCATACATATATGAGGGCAAAGTCATAGAAAATTCTTAAACGAATTATTACAGAAGAGAGAAGAGAGATATAGAGACAAATGTCTTACTTTCAGACCAATTGACTGTCACCAGTCTAAAAAAAAACTCTCTAGTCTCATAACATGGAATATAAATTGTATTCAGATGATTAGCAGGTCACTATTTAAGAAAAGTAGAAATAAAAAAACTGAATATAAAAGAGAAAACGCGTTTTCTGTGTTCCGTAATTTGGTTAAATCTCAAGTTTCATAATTTTAGACTAGGAGAAAAAATGATTGTTGCTTTACATTTATTGCCTTTCCTCGCCTTCACATGACTTACCCCTCTAATAGAGACGAAAGTCACAATTTTAGACCAGTTGGCATTTATTAGATTCAAAATAAAGCCTCTAGTCTCAAAATGAAGTCTCTAAATTGTGACCTGGTGACGAGCAGGTCACACAAAATTGAAATAAAAACAAAAGAACAAAACATGAAAGCGAGGAAAAGAAATAATCTCTAGCTCATTTTGAGACTTGTGATGATACAAAGTTACTGAATTCGGACATAAGTCTCTAAATTGTGACAAAAAGTTAGAATAAAAACAAAAGAAAAAAAACGTGAAAACAATTAAAAGCAATAATCTCTAACTTATTTTGAGACTTGAGATTATACCAAGTTACAGATTTAATTAATCGAATGGTAAAACACTCACCATTTAAGACCAGTTGACATTAATTTTATTCAAAATAAACACTCTATTCTTAAAGTTAAGCTTTTAATGCCAGAATTCCGTATGCAGTTTCAGTCTCTTATAGAGACAAAAGTCACAATTTAAGACCAGTTGGCATTCATTTGTTTCAAAATAAATACTCTAGTCTTAAAATTGTGACCTGGTGATGAGCAGGTCACTAAAAATTTAAATAATAACAAAAGAAAAAAACGTGAAAGCGAGGAAAAGACATAATCTCTAGCTCATTTTGAGACTTGAGATGAGACTAAGTTACTGAATTCGGGTAAATATCTCCATATTTTATTGTCACTATTATAGTTTCGTATTTAATTTTATACGAGTACAACATATCTTGCACAATCCCTTGATATTATTTTCGTATAATTGGAAAAATTTCTTCTTACGAATTACGAATTACGAAATGACTCTTCAAACACTCTAGTTGCAGCCAACAACCTCCCTGACATAATTGTTTTCTTCACAATCTCAACTTTTGAAACCGTTTAGTTTTTAATTCTTTTTGTTTCTTTAATATTATGTTATGCTTTGAGAGCTGTATGTGTTTTGACCGCTTTTTTCGACAACTTTCGGACTAAAATTAGAGACGGCAGCGATTTTTATGTGATTCGCATTGTGATTCAAATCGAATCACTAACAAATCAGGTGATTCGCTCACAATAACGAATGAGAGAGCGAAATACGAATGTGAGAGCGAATAACGTGCGTTGAAAACATTTTATTAGGAAATTGGTTCGTAGTAAGGAATATCATTGATGCTGAATAAAACATATCCTTGAAATAATCGCGTCTGTCTTTTTAAATTGTGTACATTCAGAAAGCAATCCCATTAGTGTATTCTTCAATTAGCAACCAATAATCCATTGTGTAGTTGTTCCTAAAATCATTGTTATATACTTATCGGTACATCGTAACATACATATATATATATATATACAAAAATAAACATATAAGAGTACATAGTGCATATAATGTTAATATCCCTTAGAAAATTATCATAAATACAAACATATTTTGTAACCATTTCGTATACAATTATATACATACATACATAAATATGTGTTTATCTTTAATTTATCGTAAATGTTTTCGTTATTAATTTCGTTACATTGTAGAAGAAAGGAAGCAAAGATAAGGTAAGAATCGTGCTCACAAAATTTTCAATTTCCCTCCCCTTATGTAGATCACTAATAAACGTAAATAAAATCCTTCAATATCCCAGTGTACTAATATTAACAAATTAAAATGAAATCTTATTGTTCTAAACCAAATCCCTCACTTCTGATCCATTAATCTAATCAAACAATTTATGTGTACATTTATTCTTTGTATGTGAATACCCTATATATACATACATATGTAGTATATTATACCTCAATAAATTGTTTTTTTTTAATGTGTTCTGTGTGTTGTAAAATATTAGCAGTGCAATAAAAATCCTCCTACATTTTAGGCTAGGACTCTTTCTAATGTTCTTTGAATTTAAAAGACAGTTTAATAAGTTTTAGCTGAATAAATTTCTATTGCTTTTTATACAATATTGTCCTACCTGCTATTTACATAAATGATTACAGAAGTCGATATTTAATCAAATCGACTGACGAAATAGAAAAATTTATTATTTTTATATTATGCAGGAGACAGATGGCAGCGGCTATCCGCACGAGAGCCCATAATCTGCAGTTGCCCACCGGCAAACGTGTCAGGTTAATAAAAAAAAAATCTTTTTCGCTTTTTCTCTTCTGCTTTGGAATTTCTTTTTTAATCTCTCTCAGCTTGAATAACATTAAATCACAACAATCATCTTCAAATTTTTTAATACCATTTGATTTCGATTATCACGAAGAAAGCTTTTGAATATATATGTATGTACATAAAACATGAGCCTTAAAACTATCAGGAATAAGGTAGTCAATGTCCTTGCCTCGGCTTTTTCAATTTTATTTACAGTACTTATTGTCTCTGCATATAGGTTGATTGAATAAACGACTTTGAATTTTTCCAACACTACATAGAATTTTCGAGGAAGGTAACCTCGGTTGTGTCCAATATATTTAATAAGCCATCAAACTTTATTTTTTTTCTCGGAATTAAACATTTTTTTTTTTAAATTTATTTATAGTTCTTGGCGCATTTTATTCTAGTATAATAAAGGGCAAGTTTAAAATATCTAAGTATGACAGTTAATGTTTGAGCATTTTTTAACGTATTTGCAAAGGAAATCAAAATCCATTATATTCAAAATCTGAGTTCAAAAATGCAAATGTACACATCAAGACCTTTCATATATTTCATCTTTGTATTGTACCTCCATATTATAGTTTAGTCAACACAAGCGCCGTTTTTTAGAATATATTTCTGTATATGTAGATATAGATTTAAAGATTTTGTATGTATATCAGTAATAGGTGATCAAATCTTGCCTATCTCCAAATCGGCCTATCCCGAAAATGACGGATGTGTTAAAATTTTTCAAGATTTCTCTACTCACCACAACACAACTTACTTACTGTACCTAAGTGAACTTATTTGCCATATACATATGCACATACATATGTATGTACGCAGTTATTTCAACCACTGTTTAAGCAGTTAATAACATTTATATCTAAAAGAGCCTAACCAAATAGCTTCCTTTACACACAAGATCGTAAACACTTTGTGTAGATTTTTTTTAAATTAAATTTTATAAACTTTCAACACTAACATGAGTTTATATATAATTTTATTTTTCTTTTGTGATTTTATTAAACATGAAAATCGCACGTGAGCGCATGAACTAGTAATTGTATATTTTGAAACATAATTACGTTATTCATAACAACACGAGTTGTTTTTTTTACGTTTATTTGAATTTTCGCACAAATTATAAAGTAAACTAAAACTTCATGTCAGCACAATATCAAAACGTCACATAGATGTTTACATCTCTTTAATTATTTCCGAAAACAAATTTGCAAACACTAATACGTTATATCTTTCACGTTTTTTTTTTGTTTTTTTTTGCAACTCACAGGCTTTAAGTGCCAAACATCGTAGCAACAAACATCATCAGGATATTGAAATCACCGAAGCCGAACCATCGCGCACGCCCGAGGACTCTGTATGCAGTGTAGAGGGTCCCACAGATGCAGAGATATCAGGTATTTCCCATTCGATGCTCTCGCATTCGGCCATTTCACATTCCATCGTTTCGCATTCGAAGTGAAATACAAAGTGGACAACTTGGGTGTAAAATAAACGAAGTAAAGAAGCAAAGATGGGAAAAAGTGAATACTTAGAAGCAGTGTTATGAAGTGATATATAAAAAAATTGGATTATTGAAAGTGGACACAAAACAAAATGGTATAAAAATGGCATTAATTACGAATGCAAAGATGGCAGTTTATCTTTTGAAATGTTCAAAAACAAAAGAAAGTATTACTTAAGGTATTATGAAAGGAAATAAAGTAAAGGGGTTACAATAAATGTGTATATGAAAATGGTAAATATATACCTATGTATGTAATACACAAGTAAACAGCAAGCTGAGCAAGCTGAACTGTTTAGCAGCATGAATATTACTAGAATGAAATTAAATATTAAACGAACACAATTTATCAATTTATACGATTTTTGTACGTTTTTTACAAACATTATTTTGTTTACATTTTTCAATATACTTACAAACATACATACACTTGTACACATATGTATATAATTTTTAGCGAGTTAAAACATATAGAAAGAAAGCCAAAATAAGATATGTATAGTAGATGCTTAATTGATTTCAAAGCACGAATTTTATTTAATTTAACACCGCATTTATTCAACGTTTAATTTTGTGCAAATTGACTCTCAAACTGTCAAAAATAATTTTCCCCATTTTTAAGTTCAGTTTTTTTTACAATTCGTGACCACTGTGGTCGAGTAGGTAGTGGTGCGTGCTAAACTTGATATGCCGCTGAGTTCGAGGTTCGAATCTCAGCAAGGGGCAAGCAAGATATTAATGATAGAAAAAGTTTTTTCTAATAGCGGTCACCCCTCGGCAGGCCATTGGAAAACCTCCGAGAGCATTTCTGCCATGAAAAAGCTTCTCATAAAGTACATCTGCCGTTCGGAGTCGGCATAAAACTGCAGGTTCCTCCATTTATGGTAAAATAAAAAAACGCACATCACAAATGATAGGAGAAGCTCGGCCAAACACAATTTTTTACAATTCAAAAGAGACCAATGCAAAATATTTAGAGTTAACCCGAACTACAAATATTTGTATATATCTGTTCGAAAGGATCATTGCAAGGAGTGCAAATTACAGTTGTATAACCCGTGTTTACCAAACGCTTAACTGTAATTAAAAGCAAAGTCAAATTCCATAAATTATTCTTGTTTTCACGGCAACAGATTTACAATGTTAGTATTTAGTTTTCTTGATAATCAGTCTCGTGTCTGTTTGATTCTTTATTGTACGGTGGGTCATCTGCAAATTTCAAACTTTTAGTTTAATTTTTTAATATTTATATTTCCAGAATTGATAGAATTAAAGAATGTATTAAATTTTGTACGAAAATTTTACTTTCAATATTGGTTATTTAGTTATCTTCCTCCTATATGAGAGTACGAGTTAGAAGTAATTTTTGCTATAACTTTTGAGAGACAAGTGAAAGGATATATACACAGCTCTTTCTCTGCAATTATACTCGTAGAACCGACGAAGATGGATTCGCAATCTACAAATATCTGCATGCATTCCGGCATAGTTCTTAATTTTAATAACGGCTATAAAATCTTAAGATCTTTTCCTAGAGTATATTTTAGGTGTCCAAATCCTGTAAAAAATTTTGTTGAGCTTTTTTGTATGCTGAGAAACAGTGAAAATGGATGCGTTGGTTGCTAGAAACATTAAAGGCAGACGGAATCTTGGCAGCTTGAGCTTCACTTAAGAGAAAACGACGCCCAATACATTGGTTTCGTTGTCTCGTCTGCCGTTTTCTCATATGCCTCCAATGTAAGAAATTGAATTGAACATTGAACCAGTGAAACATTTTATATACCTAGGATCCAGCATAATATAATAAATATTGCAAACAGGTTATACTTTGGCTCGGTAGACAATTAAAAGGCAGAGCCCGTTCTCGACCAACAAAATTCTTACTCAACAAATCCCTTATTATTCAGGCTGGAGCATGAAGGCTTCCAGATATCTGTTCTACGCAAGATTTATGGAGCTGTTTGCGAGAACAAAGGGTTACGGAGCAAATGGAAAGATGAACTTTATAAGCTCGTATGGACCTACTCAAGCGCATAAAAATAGCTTTCTTCACTTGGTATGAGTAACTGGCGTTACTTTGAAAAAGAGAGGCTACTGGCGAAGTAACTAGGTCTCGGCCTTAATCGACAAATGGTTGTTGTGAAAAGATAAAACATTCTGTTATATGTGTCTCGAAGGTCTTCTTCATAGCGCAAGCTTCAAGTAAAGAACCAGTAACCTATTTCGGTAAGCAATTTTTGCAGAGCTACCGCAGATATAGAGATATCTTTTAATGAGTGTTGTTATAGAGATGCATTGTAGACCAAATGTTTTTTCAAATGTTTGGTCGTACATATTTCTGTAAAGAGCGAATTATGGTAGAGTTATTTTAAGAAGCTGGTTCTAATAGCTCGCTGAGTGCAATACACAGGCAGGTAAAGACAACCATGGCCACGACTCAATCGGAGTAACAACGTAAAAAGGGCTGTCTAGCCAATTAAGACAATTTTAATAAAACAATTGTTGTGGCGTTAATTGTTATTTATATAGAAGAGATATATCAAATCTAATTGGGGTACGTATGCCATGGCAAAAAATCTAAATCATTGAAAATCATAGAAATCATAGCGGTCACCCCTTGGCAGGCATTGGCAAACCTGCAAGGGTATTTCTGCCATGAAAAATCTTCTCATAAAATACATTTGCCGTTCACAGTCGGCACAAAATTGTAAGGCCCTCCATTTGTGGTATAATATAAAGACGCAAACCACAAATGATAGGAGAAGCTCGGTCAAACACTGAGCTATATAGTCAAATTATTATTATTATTATTAACCGAATTCAATAATTATTGTTTCTGCTCTAAGAATGTAAATATAGCGTGGTCCCATATCGATTTCTGTTTAGTTATAAGATCCGACACGTTTTGGGTCTATCTTTAGAGGGTCTCGATGGCATCTCTGCATTCGCTCACTGAACTCTGCAGAGCCGAGAAAATTATATACAGCAACAACATTGCAGCTATTTAATTTCTCTGTAAAAAATATAATTAAATTGTATTAATTTTTTCTTAAATAGAGCAAATAGATAATTGTGATAGTTATCTTTGAAAATATAATTATAATTCGCAATCCATCAAAAATGATTGAAGGATATATTTTATAGAGTAAAATGAAGTAAAATAAATGATTTTACTAATACAAATATTGAACCAAATAAAACACACTAATATAGTGTTAACAATAATAAAAAATAAATACAAATTATAAAAAATACGAAACAATATAAAGAGCAAAGCCCACCTCTGTAGGAAACAATGAAAACATTTACTTTAGAATTGTGCTGAAGTTAAAGTTGCAACGTTTTTTGAAAATTGTTACAGTAACGCAAGCACTTTTTAAACATTTTCAACATACATACATATGTATGTTAAAGGCACAAACGAGATACATACTTAGAAAATAATTGATATGAATTAAAACAATAATAATTGTTGACAAACTGTAAATGCTGTAGAAAAAATGTAGCAAAACCAATTGACAAACAAATTTACAAGCGTAATATTTCAACTATCAAAAAGCAATTAAATTTCTTCATACTTTTAAAAATGTGTGTATTTAAAATAAAAATGCGAAATCAAACAAAATTACAAAGAAAAAATCGTTGTAAACTTTCGTATGAGATTTAAGCTATTATATATTAGCCACAGATAAGCACTTTTTTCGAAAAAGATTTACTACAATAGGTTTTCCTACAAACATACTAACTTAATTTACTTTTGTTCCTTATCGCTGCATCAGCGTAATTCTAACTAGTTACTAGCAATAGTTTGCCTTTTTTCGTTTTTCACTTATAAAGTTACGCCTCACACACATACATACATCACATACATACATACCTATGTACATACATACATACATAGAAAGTTGCTGTAAATGCTTTACTTGTTAATTACTTAACTACTTGAATATAATAATTAAACAAAAAATTGTGAGAAAAATTGTCTTTTAAATAAAGACATACACACGCATACTATTAGGATTATAGCAATAATAAAAGTGTATACATACATACATATATACATATATATGTATGTATATGTGCGTAGCTAGTAACGCACAAAATGCAAAAATTACTCAAATCAGTTGTAAAATTGGAGCTTATAGTATTAATGCGTACCAAATACTCGTAAATGAGCTATGAATATTCGAGTATATTGTATCTACTTATGTATCAATGTGTGATTTTTATTACAAATTATTATGCTTTTTGTTGTACTAAATAAATTTGGAACTATGCATACATACATACATACATACTATTTTAAACTCTTTGCAAGCAAGATAAAAAACCGATAACTCGAAAATATAAGTTTAAGTGCGGCATTGTTAAATATGTACATATGTATGTCAGAAATAATGCAAAGAAGTTCAGAGACAAATACACAAATTATGCAACATTTTAGTGCTAGAAAATATTAAGAAATTTAAAAATACTTATTTAATCCTGTCAAGCTTGTGAGCTTGTAAGTTTTAATGAAAGCTTCTAAATATATTCTGCGTTAAAGCTTAAGCAACCATTTTTTTTTTTAATTTCAAATATAAACTGTCTACTTTTATTTCATTAGAAACTTTTCTGTTTAATTGAAACTTAATTCATGTTTTGTATACAATGTAATTTTCCATTCCATTTAAGTTGAAATTTAATCATTTCAATACAAAATATGTTCAATGAAAGCTATGCTTCTAACTTCCTGTGATTCGATCTAATAATCAGCGTAACGCACTTAATGTAAGGTGGGCACCCGTTGGAAGCCCGCTCCGCAGCAGCAATCGCTCACATTCGCCATAACAAGCAAGCGTAGTGGCTGCACAACGAGTGTATCATTGCATTTGTATTACTGGCAAAGTTACACGGGAAGTTGCAAGAAAATACATATGCAGCAAGTGAAAATAAAAGCGTATAATTCTGAAGTGTCCACTAGATTTATTGTTAACGCCACTTTGTATATAACTTAAAATATATATCGCGCGTTTTCTGAAAGAAAATCCTATCGAAAAAACTTTAATAGTTTGCATTTATTCGTTAACATTGTGAAATTCTTCAAATGACAATTTAAAGTAAGCTTGATTGCAAAACTTTTCCAAAAAACAATAATATCCGAACTATTTAAAATAACGTTTTCAGTTTTAGAAATATAAGATGCAATAAATATTAAACAAATTTTTCAATAATATTTCACCTGCGATCTATTACTTGAGTAGGTAATTTTAATGACGGTATGGTCTTATAGTGAAAATGAAGACAATTGTTATTTTATTTTTGTTGTTTTACATTCACCACTTTTTGTTCTACAAAAGCGCTGACTAAGAAAAAAACTGTGTTTAGATTATCATACTCCTCAATTGAATGTAGTTATATAAAACCAAAAAGGGGAAAAATGTTTAAGATTTATATATAGTACATAAATGAAATATAAATTGGTATGTAACTGTAAAAATATATTTTAAAATATGTATGTATGTATGTATATGGCATAGTTGAAATCCATGCAGGTATTAAAAATGCGCACATATGTACATAAAAATATATTTTAAAATGACAAAAATATACCATACTTACATTTATATAAGTAGTAACAAAAAATAATCAAAAAATATACGAGAAAAAGCATTTATCAAACATTATATATACGAGTATATACGTATGTATTTATTCACATGCATGCAAATGTATATATGTATGTAAATGCAAACAATTATGGAAGAATATCAGAAGCACAATATAAGTTTAAAAAATTTGATTTTTACAAATAATTTTTACGATTTTTTTTTTTGAGAATATGTATTATAATTAAACAAAAAACCATATTTATAAAAGTTTAAATTTTTGTAAAAAAAAAATTGGAAAATTTAAAATAGCTGCTAATTTTAAGCGGCTATAAATTGCTTTAATTTTTTTACAATTTTCAGAATTTAAATATGTATATACATATATGCATATGTATTTTTTTTTAATTTTCATTCTATTCATAAATTTTCATAAAAACTTTTCAACAAATATAAAATTGAAATCAAGTAAAAACAAAAACATTTCAAAACTTGTCAATAGTTTGCATTTCTGTTATTTTTACCGCTGTTGTATGCATTAGGGCGGTTCTAAAAAAAACGTAAATTCCGAATTTTATTCCTCTCATTCCCCAATACTGTTCGATATCGAAATAAACAAAAAATTGTGGTCGCTAAAAGCGCTTAAAGTTTCCCATTGTATTTTGCATAGAAATATTATAGAATCCCTGAAAATCTAAATTTCACAATCGGCAAATTCGATTAATCTTCATAATGTATATCAGTTTCACAATTTTTTATATGTGAAAATATATAAAGAAGCGATAACAAATACTCTTTTTGATTTGTTTTTATTTTGGGGCGATTTTCAAAAACAAATTGGTTATTATTCTCTGAAGTAGAGCATATAGTTTAGATACGCGAAACCTTTATTTTCATCAAAAGTTATACTGCTATGACCTTTATAGAAACAATAAAACAAATTTTACATCTATGACTGGTGAGACGCCAAACAATTGTTTTTAATATTATTGAGTCCATTCGCAAAAAGTGCCACTTTCTTTACTTGTTTAATAATCAAGAAAAATTTAAAATTTTTTTTTCCATGGAACGCGCCAGGAATAATATTTTTGACTATATAAAACAATCCTAGGGATTGACAGCAACGACTTTACACTAATCCTTTACATTTTTTTGAACCACCCTAACGTACATACATACATATGTACATAATGTTGACGTTAAAATAAATGTAAAACTTAAAAAAGTGGCAAAATATGAAAACATTTATAGAGTGCATTCATACAAAATATAAATACTTATCATCTATGCGAACATTTTAGATTGCTATACACTAGAAAAAGAGACCCTTATACATTTGTACATAGATACATACATGCATACATACATATACATACAACACATAGTTAGATTTATTTACGTAGTGTACTAACGTACTTACGTATAAAATATACACAAAACTGTAAAATAAAAGAAAAAAAATTTAAAAAAAATGGAAATAAGTCCAAGTGAAAAAAACCAGATAATTACTTAAGAAGTATTGAACTTAAGCAGAGTTATTAAAGTGGCATAAAACTAGAGCTATATAAATAAATGTACATTTGTATAATTAGTTCATATGTTCATATAAACATTAGTACATAAATGCCGAAATCAATGTACAACAATTAAAAATCAAATTGTAATAAAATTTAGCATTTCACAGCTTATGCGACTGAAAATATGCAAGAAAATTTTAAATAAGAAACTTTGTTTTGAAATTTTCAAAACAAATAATGAACAATGAAATGGTGCGCTGTTAAAAATAATGCATTTTTGTTGTAGAAAACCATGTAACTAAATTTCCAGGAAAATGTTTAGTGTTGGCATTTTCGTCTTTAAAAGTGTGATAGCAGTATAAGAAGAAATGTGTAAGCTGAAAAAAAAAAAAACAAATAAAAACTCTCAATGCATATATAGTTAAAGCAGTAAAGAAATATTTATCTAAATAAAAAATAATATAAACTCATATAGTGCATATGTACATACATACTTAGATATATATTAATATTAAGAACAAAGGTAAAATAATACCAAGTATACCTACAAATATAGAATTTAGTTAAAAAATACGATGCGTGCAAATACTTATTCAAATCGAAATTCTATACTTTTATTTATGAGTTTATTACAATGAAAAAATAGCAGTCTGCTCTACTTTGTCAAAAAGAAATTCACTACAAGGTTTTTCTTTTCTTTGTTTTTTTGTTGTAATCAGGGCCCATTACAATTACACTGTCCAACAAATGAAGAATTTTTGAATGGAACAGAATAGCGACCCTATAATTCTGAAAGGATATGTTGAGTAGATCATTTTTGTAGAACAAACTTATGCTCCAGCACGTCTGAGTTTTTTTTTACAGTGGGTCAAAGTTTTCATTTTTTGGTCGAAGGGAGCATTATACTATATGAAAAAAATGTTGTAAGTTAATGTCTGAGAGAATTCTTATGGTCAGAGTTGTATTGTGGAATTGTATGAGGATTATTTTTGTGGAAGATCTTAACCCTCTAACTGGTCACTTTATGGGTCAATTTAACCCTTTTTTTCGAGAAAATCAAAAAATATCCTTTAAAAAAGGACATTTAAGGATTAAAAATTTCTACGAAAATGTTTTGCGGAATATTTCAGTGGGGGTCAGCAAAGACACCATTGTTGTAAATAAAGCTCTTTACGATTAATTGGCAAAATTACACGCCAACTTCTATAAAAAAATTATAATTTTGTTTTAATAGTGGTTTATTATAGTATGCACATATTTATTTTTTTGCTTCAGGAGTAGTATGACAATGGATTAAAGATTAAACTTAATATGCTTTCCTGTATTTAGCTTGACGTGAATGTTCCGATGTGTCAAGGTTTCTGTACAAGCCCCATACGTATTCAGCAGGCATTACACTTTGGGATTTCCCTTTGAATCTTTCTTCCAATACCTTTATATGCTGATGAAACCTTTCACTGTGTTCATCTGAAACCGCTCCAAGGTTTTTTTTAAAAAAATTTAGACGAGAGTGCAGAAAATGGCAGCGCCTTAGTACCGCCTTTGTACCAGGTCAAAAGACCACTTTCGCAAGTAGTACATACAGTTTTTGGTATCCAAGCTTCACATAAAAATCGTATTCCAAAGAAAAGAAAATATGGTTCTTCAATTGTAGGGAATATCTTTCTTCTGCTTTGATGGTGCGTAAAATGTCCACAAATAAAACAAAACCAATCTCTTAATTTGCAAACAGAATCCGCCATGATTATTTAAGCTTTAATTGTTCTTTTTTTATATTAATTTTAGTAAAAATCACACCCGATATGTACTGCTTAGTAGCTCAATTATGCTTAATTTTATCACACCCGATTTGTAAGTCACAGCTGATTTGTAAGTCACAGCTGACTAGACGCGAGAACTCAGTGTTTGGCCCGGCCGAACTTGACGACGTTTTCACCTGCTTTGTATATGTTGGCGTGTAATTTTGCCAAACATTTTCGTAGAATATTTTAATCCTTAAATGTCCTTTTTTAAAGGATATTTTTTGATTTTCTCGAAAAGTAGGGTCAAATTGACCCATAAAGAGACCAGTTAGAGGGTTAAGATCTTCCACAAAAATAATCCTCATACAATTCCACAATACAACTCTGACCATAAGAATTCTCTCAGACATTAACTTACAACATTTTTTTCATATAGTATAATGCTCCCTTCGACCAAAAAATGAAAACTTTGACCCACTGTAAAAAAAAACTCAGACGTGCTGGACCATAAGTTTGTTCTACAAAAATGATCTACTCAACATACCCTTTCAGAATTATATGGTCGCTATTCTGTTCCAAAAATGCTGTTGGACAGTGTTATTAGTAATTTTTTATATGTAATATTAATTTTTTATTTCTATTTTATAAATCCAAATAACAATCATTATCCACTTAAAGACTTATAATTTTTTTTTTGTGATTTGAAGTTTAATGGCCGAAACCAAGGCTGATTTAACAGATAACCTCAGTAGAGTTAATAATTTGACTTTTTTCATTTATCTTAATTGTTAAACTTTGTTTTCATTGATAAAAAAAAAAAAAATTGTTTACAACTGATTTGTGCTTTTTAGTTAAAAAATATATTGTGCATTTTGCTCATCAAATGTATAAATATATTGTGATAAAGAACGGCTCGAAAAAGGCGGAATTTCTTTCTTAAAAGTGCTGCAAGAGCCACGCCGAAGGATTGTTAGACGTGGCATCACGTTCGCGGAAACAATGTGGTGTCCACAGACCATTTCACGAGCTGTGATTTGGTTGCTGGCGCAAAAAGCATACACTTTATGCCCAACTCTGTCCCAATACTTAAACATTAAGTTCTAAAATAAAAATGTAGATTTTGTTTTTAATTATTTTGGATGAATTGAATTTGTGAACTTTTGTTTTCACTAAACTGATTTGATTGGCAATTAATGTATAGCAAAACACCTGGCAGGGTTGCAACTTCTCTACTGTGGTTACCTGTCAGATCTGCCTTGGCTGAAACCGAAATGCTTTTCAAAACGCCAGGTTGGCCCACCTGTTTTTGTAAGTTTAGTCCTATGAGCGAAGGCTCTTTCTGTGGTAAGGAGGCCGATTACTCAATCCGTTAAGAAATCGTCTTCGACAACAGTGCTTGTTGTAAAACTGCGTCTTTGACAATGTGCATCGAAAAGCTTTTTGTAAGTGATTTTTGATTTAGTTGGCATATGGTTTGTCATTTCTTCAGTTTTGTCTCATTTGTTGTTTACGCGTATAAACGAAAAAAAACGAGGTGGACGGTATTAACCCCTATTAAACCATCAATATTTAATATTTAAAATGAAGCTTCAATTTTTGCTGAAAGTCCGCTAATTGAGTAATCTTACCTGTGTCAAAAATTTGAAAAACTTTGGTGCTGTTTTGGAAGATTTCGAAATTTGCTCTAACATTATCGTTTCCCACACCTGCATATGTTGTGGTTGTGTACATTAAGATAGGCTGCATCAAAAGTGTAGCCAGAGTTAAGGATTTTTGTCTGCCGATGCATCAAACTACAGTTAAGGAACAACAATTTTTTTTTGTCTGTCTGGTCGGATCTGTAAAAAGTGTTTGGTTTAATGTACGAGAAGTTGCGAAATTCAGCAAGTCTTTCGAATTTTGTTTTTAATATGTTTCAGCGCTTCTGTAATTGTAAGCTTGGTGTCTATAACAATTTCGCTATTCACTGCTACCTTTGCTATACGATCCGTCCTGGTTGTACCTGGTCGAAGATGCCCGCTAAAATGAGCTTGTGAATATCTACAACACAGCTGTTATTTGTTTTTGTTTTGTCCAGAACTTGGAATGACGTAAGACCATCCATGAAGATAGCAATTTTATCGAACTTGAGCTCCGTGGCCAATTGTAGCGTGCTTTTTATGGCATTGATTTCACCAAAACTTGATGAGGATTTAATACTTATTAAAAAGGAGTGTTCAGTGGGGCATCTGTCCCTATTGAGGCGTATGTAAAGAAGATTTTGAAATTGTTTTTATAATAGTCAGTTACGATTTGTGCATATACTCGTATGGCTCTGATAGTCACTGGTAATATATTTTTATTTTTCTCATGCAATGTGTTCGTGATAACTCCGAAGTTGGGGCGCGAATCGCCTCATCAACCGTGTCAAGACGGTCGAAAATCTGCCGGAAATAGTGTTGTCTATTTCTTTGGCTGTCAGCCATTTAGCCCTGTCCGCAGGTGGGAGTTCGTTTGGTAAGGAGTAGATAAAAGGAATTGGTGTTGATGGGTTTACCCCGAGGCAGCGTCTCAGTAAGCAATTTCGAAAAACTTGAATTTTATTGTTTACAGTTTTCCATTTAACTCCTTACCAGTGACCTGTAATAGTTTAGAGCAACCTGTAGATGTATGTGAGACACTTAAAAATATTAGCATTCATTAGCTAGAATTCTTTATTGTATGATTGTAGTGTGGCTAAGGAGGCATGGATATAAAAAATATAAGTGACTTTACCTGTTTACCCTGTCAATAGTTTTGACATATGTAGGTATAAGAGTTTTGTTTTTTTCTGGATTGAAAGATAAGTTCAGGCTATTGCATAGATACGAAAAATCAGTTATTTTTTGTTGCAGGTTGCCTACAGAAGTTTCAAGTTTGTAGTTGTGAGACATTATAACAAAATCATCTGCAAATTGAAATATTTTTGTATTAGCGTCCTCAAAAGTGTAAAGGCTTTGGTGTAAACGTTAAACAAACCAACTATGTACAAACAAGAGCAACTGATCTGCCGCTATTTAACTTGTTTGTGTGGTTGTTGTTTGTGTTTTATTTGCAAAATTCTGTATAAGGTATTTACTTTATATTATAATGCATTTTTAAGGCGTGCTCATCGTTGCATATAAATGTTTGTTTATTTTTCTGTTGGCCTAGTAAATGTTAATATTTTACAATTTTATTGAGCTCAAGGCCAGTTTATGACAGCAGAAAAGCGTAGACTACACGATTGCCTTTCCATAAAAGGCATACACACGCACACCAAAAAAACAATTATATTGTCACAGAAAAATTTTCTTTATAATAACTAAGCACAGCAAAAAAAAAAACACGTCCCTGCTCGCTCGTAGTCACTAAAAGAATGGTGTTGAAGACTTATTGAAGACTTCTTTTTCTTTTATAAAAGACATCAATTTCTTCTTAGAAAGAAATATTTAGACGAAAAAAAGTATTATTTAGTTTTGAACATTCTAACAATAACAACTTGTATGAGCATGATTTTACAAATAAAGGGTGTTTTTTTTAGACGTGTGGTTATCAATGAGGCAGTACTTTTTCGGAGTTGGTATTTTTGACAGCTGTTACTTGATTTACGAGTATACTCAGTAACTCTGCTGAACTATTTTTTGTGGGGTTATGTGAAGTCGCTTGTCTACGCAGATAAGCCTGAGACGATTGACGCCTTGGAAGAGAATATTCGGCACATTATTGCTGACATACGGCCCCAATGACTGCAAAAAGTGCATAGCATTAAATTATATGCGTTTTATTTCTTCTTAAAAACCTCTTTATTAATCACTGATTAAATTTTAATGATGACTTTTATAAATATCATAAAAACATTAGTCATTTTTCTTCTTCGTGAATTTTTCTATGAAATTTTCGTCAATAACTATAATTTTCGAGCTTTGGTTATAATATTTTAAATATTAAATTGTTTGAATTTTTTTTTCAAAGTACATATGTACATACTAAAAAGATATGCAAGCAAATGTGTGCACATAAATGCATAAGTGCTCGCAATAATACATACATACATATATGTATGTATGTACATTGTACATGCATAAAAGTACATAAATATAAATATAAATTTATAAACATATATACATACTTATGTATGTATAAATATTTTAGCAACTAAAATCCATACATACCTACATGCATACAAACAAATATAATGTACTTATGTAAGCATATAGAAATGAATAAAAATAATAAATAAATTATTATTGATTAATGATGAGTAAAAATGAAATGAAATATTAAAGCATTGAAAATTGAAATAAACCAAAAAAATATATTAACTAAAAGAAATTGTTTGACTTCGGAAAGCCAGAATTGTGAAATAAATTCACCGACGCAAGTAAGTACCCACACATAGAATATTAAATACTCGATAGTAACGAACTGAACATGGATGAAATCGGATCATAAAAATGTTAATTTTTTAATGAAAAACTGCATCTACCTGGTGAAAGCCAAGTAAACAAAATTTCCAGTCCGCCGAAAGCAACTTACCTTTATTAAGAGGCAGTTGCTCAATGTCTGATTAAAATTACTACCAGCTGTTAGCTACAATTCAGCTTACTACTCAACGCTTTCTTATCTGACGGATAGTCTAAACCGACGCTTTTAGCATCGATTAAGCGCTTAACCAAAGATGGTGCAAACGGCCCTTAATCTTATTTATAAAGTTACTATAAAAAAAGATGAAAAATCAATGTTTTTAAAACGTTTGTGAAGTAAGATTTCTTATGTAGCAACCGTTTGGTTTGGAGCATCTCTCATCTGCGTAATAAGGCCAATTACTCACACCAAGTGAAGACAAGCCATTCTGCACTTGTGTGTCAACGAAATGTTGATGGGTGTCGATTTGCTCATCTATGGTCTTTTCCAAACCTAAGTGTTCTGTAAATATCTGGTCAATGGTGGATTTGCCTGGTCTGGAGTCCGATCAGTTGTTTTATGTTGGGATTCAGTCTTTCACACACAACATCGTCGATGGGGTGAAATAGGCGATATTAATAGGAAGAAAAATGTGTACAAGCGTCCTACCAGCTCATCGGTAGTCAGTCCTAAATAATGCTTATTCCGCGCTTAAGATCACCCTACTTATATATTGAGCAAATACACGATGATTCCAATCTTCTGTAAAGCGATCTATGGACCAACAACTGTTCTCCCTTCGTCTTGGTTAAGTGGACGAATGTAAACGTCACGTCTATAGATTGGTGTAGACTTCTCTTCTTCAAATGCGCCACGACGGTTGTGTAGAGAATTGTTCTCTTCATACCTCAAGCGTGCTCTAGACGTCTGTTACCAAATTTCCATCGTCGCCTTTGTAGAAACCATCAACGGTCTGCCTTGAAACCATTGCTGCACAATTTTTTTTGGTATTGTTTTTGAACCGCACTCTCGCCAAGCGTTATATCTAACTCTAATATTATCATATTTCTGTCCCGCATTTTCTCCTTTAGAAAAGACTAATCTCTTATTTCCTCTTCGCTCGATATCGCTCGATTATTGTACGCGTACAAATGTCGGTTTGACGAGAAATTTTTTTTTTTGCAGGTTTGAGAGTCGAGTTTTAAAGTACCTGGCCGCCCATTGTGATCGGAGTTATTCGGATAGACACAAGTCGAGCACGCTCGAAGCGTTTCTAGCGTCTAACAGAACGTGATCAGTTTTTCACTCTTAGATCAGGTAAAACCTAAATGGTTTTTATAAATGCTTCGATGGTAAAATCTGATGCTTATCATAACCAGTTTGGTCTCATCATCCATCTCCTCCATTAGCGGGTGAATTTTACAAATTAATTTCGCTTTAATGCGGATTGTGAAAATTCCTTCGCTGAAAGTAGAGAACCTGGAGACCAACCAATTTTCTCTAGACGATGAACTTAATTTGTAATACATGCTACAAACTTTTTTTAATGGATAAACTGGATAACTGAGCTACAAAACCACATACGTGTACATAATCGAAAAATTTCCAATAATTCGAGCTAAACAATTAGAAATTTTAAGGAAAATTTGTTGATTTCATTTGATACTGGGAATTAATAATTAAAATAATAAAAAAGATTTTTTAAAATAAGTAAGTGATTTAAGTTTTAAATTTGTTGCATATGTTTTGAGCAGTGCTCGTTATTTTTGTATATATAAAGACCACAGCTCATTTTCGTTTTTTTTTTTCATTTTTAATAAAAATTGAAAATAATAAAATTAATTATTGTCTAACAAAAATCAGCATTTCGACAAAATTCGGAACTGTGGAACTTTATTTTTTTGCTTTTGTTTCAGGTTTCGTTCAAAGGAACGAAAATGTGAGATAGTCTATTTTGAGGCAACGATTTGTAGATCTGAAAGCCAAGGTCGTTGGAGAAATATTATTAATGTATTAAATAAATAACAACCATATTTTTTTCTACTGAAATGTTTTATTAAATTATTGCTCGCACATTCTTACATGTACACTTTTACTCTTCATGTTAATTGTTCTTTCTTTTATTCTTTGTTTTTTTTTTTTTTTACTATGTAAATTATGATTTTTTCGCACTTTTTTATGAAGTTGTTTCACATTGTATGTACTTATAATTTTTTCCTTCGTTTTACAATGATTTGAATATACAATTTGTAAGTATTATATAGTATGTATTATGCAATTCTAATGATTGATGCACACAAACGAAATTTTGACTTTTTACTCGCATACGTAATGTATTTTTGCACATAATTTTAATTGTTTTTAATTTTATTTATATATTTTTTTTTTTTCAATTTTATGTTACACATAAAATATGTATGTAAGTATATGTAATTACAAGTAAACTGCAAATGGCTTCGAATAATTAAATGTTAATGTGTTTCGTTTAATTTTTGCTAAGTTCGGCCAGTATTGGCCACCATCTGGTACAACTGATAAATGTATGTATGTAGATAGATCTTGTCGAATTGGCGCGAATTGTGCTTGAGTTGCGCTGCTAGTTATTTGATTAGACTTTATTTTTTTTTTATTTTTGCATTTAGTTTAAGTGACACTTTTACTTATAATTTCTTGTCTTTTTTGTTTTTGGTTTTTATGCTTACATTTCGACAGTAAATTAATTGGTGCATGTGTAGTCATACAAAGCGATTAATTTTCTCTCTCACACAGCAGTTGGTGTTTTTTCGTTTGTTACCTTGCTTTTTACTACTATTTTTAATTGCGTTTGACATTTAGTTATATTTAAGAATAGTGATTTCTTTGCTTAACACACACGCAGTTCTTTTTTAATAATAAACTGTTTTACTACTTTTTTTTTTAATATTTTTTCATACTTATTAAAATATTTGTAAGCTTAACAAATGTAATATAGTTGTCTGATATTACTACAGTGTTAGTTTAAAATGTTTTTTTTGTTTTGTTTTTTTTCAAAATTTATAGTTTACATAGATAATATGTATGTATGTATGTTTAATGTTAGTTAAGTTTAAGTTAATTCAGTATTACCTTATGCATACAATATGCTACGAGTGTATAAATTTACATAAAATGGTTGTAGTTTCACAATCAAGTGTTGCATTCTTTGTATTTTATTATTATGTTTTAGTTTTGATTTGCTTTTTATTTCTTTATTTGCTAATTTTTAGTTTATTTTGCTGCTGCTGTGGTGTGTTAGTATCTTCGTTTTATCATCGAATAGGATTTAGTTAAAGTTAAGGGTACATTGTTGTGTTTTTTTTTTTCTTTCTTTTTTTACTATTAGTTTTGTTGCATTTAAAATTTTTCTTATAAACTAAATTACAAATATTTTTGATGCATGTGTATTTATGCATGTTTACTTTGTGTGTATTGCACATTGCGTAAAAATAAACGCAAGCACGTTTGTTAGTATGCTGTCGTTTTAATTCTTATTTTTAACATTTTTTGTGTAAAGCTGTTACAATTGCAATAATTTATTTTTTTTTCATTCATTGCTTTCTGTCTTACTTACAAACATAAAAATGCAAAATATATGCACACAAATTATACACATTTAACATTCTTTATAAATAAGTCAATTTAAAAAAAAAACATCAGTTAGTTATTATTAAATAAAGGTAATGAAAAAAAAAACACGAAGAGCATAACAAATATCAAAATGGTATACAAATACAAAATATTCAACACGATAATTTAATGACTACATAATTCATTAGAAAAAGTTTCATAAGTTACAATTTAAGAACCAATGAACATATGAAAAATTAATTGAAGAAGCGTATCTTATGAAAAATAAACGATAAGTAATTAAAGCCAACCGAGATCCTGCTCTAATATTACATTAAAAGCAAAACTATGTTTGTGCGTATTATTTATTTAAAAAAAAAATAAATAAACAATAAAATTATATATTAATTTAATTTTAATTTTTTTTTTATTTGTAGGTAATCTATCGAAAAAAAATTTTGAATTGAAAATTTTGAGGAATTGCATATGTATGTATTTATGTATGTATGTATGTAAAAGCATTTGGTGAATTTACAAAACTATTAAGCAACAAAGTTCGAGTTCGAAAATAATTTTGAGCGTTTTGCAAAGTTTGCTAGTAAACCGCCGTTGCGTATTGCCGAGAATAATTACCACAAATTTACAGATTGAAGTTAAATAACATTATAAAAATTTTTAATCCACATTAATTCCGCTTATATTTATCAGATTTTTTTTAATTGTTTATTGTAAGATAATAGACAAGATCTATTGCTTTCCGAATCATACGGCACCATATGGCGTTTTTGGAGAAACGTACTTTTAGTATTTTGTAATTTTATTTTCTTAATCTCTTTATGAAAACATATTGGGAACACATACATTCATATTTTTTGCAACAATTAAAGTTTATTATTTTTTGAAATTTGGAATTTTTTTTACAATTTTTTTTAGCTGCATTAATATAAAATAACATTTTTATAAATTTAGTAGCGTAATGGGCACGATCAAATGTCACTACATGATTTTTCAAGAAAAAAATTTTAAACAGTCCGCTTTAAAGGGAACTGTTGCTTTAGCTTTTCAATGCAACATTAATCTGAGACTTTTAACGCGGTTAACACATTAACTTCGAAATCAGTTGATTATTTTCGAATTTTTTTTTTTAATAAAAATAAAAGAGCGGCCTGATTTTCAATAAAATAAATATTTGTAAATGCGTTGTTAAAAAATTTGTTTATGACTAAGATAATACATAATTTCAAAGTTGATAGTTAAGCAAAAATTACGTGGATTTCAGAAATAATTTTGAATGCTTTTGTAACTTTATAAAAGACAAATAGATTTTAGTTGCACAAATGTATGTACATACATACATACATATGTATAATTATTGAAACTGAAAGTTTTCTTTTAATTTTGTATTTTTTGAACACTAAAAGATATTTTCTTGAAAATGTTTCATACTTTTTTTTCAACTTTTTTTTTACACAAGAAATTTTAAAAAACTAAATACATAAGTTTTAAAAACTGTACAAATGGAGCTCGAAAAATGCTAGAATTAAATTTAATTATCGACTACTAAACTCTAACAGTTCATTTGGTAATAACTAATAACTGAATAGCGTGACATCATATACAGGTGCTAAGTAAAAGGAACTAATAAAATAATTTTGCAACTATATGTATATGTATGTATGTATATGTATGCGCATATGTATGTATATAAAAACATAAATGAAAAGAATAAAATATACATAAAGCCAAGTCGAAAAAATGTATGTGTGCACATACATATTTATGCGTATTTTGCCGAAATTTTTAAAACAAGAATAATATATTTAAACACACATTCGGGTTTGTATATATGTACATAGATACAAATATAAGAAATGCGTTTAAAAATCTTTCCAAAATAAGTTAACAAGCAAAAAATTCGAAATTATAAAGTGAAAATTTTTAAGTTTAGTATATGTATGTAAGTATCACGACAGCTCGGTTACGAAACAAGCGAAATTGTATATAAAAAAATATAAACTTTAGTTTAAAAAATAAAAATTTACAAAAACTTTATAAAAACTGAAATTTTAAACATTATAAGCATTATTTTTTTTAATGTATATTTACGTTAGTCTAACGTTAAAATGTTCAAATATATAGTAGGTATGTGTGTGTGTATGTATGTATGTATGTACATTTGCACGACGGTTACCTACATACATACATATGTACATACATACATACATATATATTTTTGAAC
Organism: Philophylla caesio; assembly: GCA_963971545.1. Classification (NCBI taxonomy): domain Eukaryota; kingdom Metazoa; phylum Arthropoda; class Insecta; order Diptera; family Tephritidae; genus Philophylla; species Philophylla caesio. The sequence continues at coordinate 79,122,932 of OZ020609.1, read as the reverse complement.
TTTGCCTTTAATAAACTACTCATACAATTAGACGGTGGTAATTCCACATTTTCACTAAACTTTAGCACTAATAGATCATATATTTTAGTTATATTTAATTTTGTTGTTACTGTTTACATTGATTCGCATGATTTTGCATTGTGGCATTTTGGTATTTTTCGCTTTTGCTCATCATTCATTATAATTTCTTTACTGTCATTATAATTAACCATCATTCACGTTTGCTTGGTTACAGCTGTTCTATTTTATTGTTGCTGTAATTTTTATAACATGTACCTATGTACATTCGTCTTTTTTTTTGCATTACCACCGAATATACATACATATAGTATTCAATAATAAAAGATTAATAAAATCTCCAGCATTGTTTTGTAATTTCCTCGGTTCCTTTTTGTTTTTCTAAATAGATTGCATGCGATTTGTATTTCATGATTTTCTTTTAGTTTTTGTTGTTCCTTTTTGCGCGCGTATTTTACATACCGAAATGCCGACGTGGGCCTACTACTACAAAGCTTGCGACAAACCGATCGAATCCAGTACAAAGTCGAGTTCTTTGTTTGTTGTTCCTGATGTTGGTTGCTGTTGCATTTGTTGTAATTGCTGATATTGTTGGGTTTGTAATTGTTGGTTAAATGGTATATTGATTGTTGCTGTTGTTATGGTATTTCTTATTGTTGTTGTTGATGCTGCTGCCGTTGTTGTTGTTGTTGTTGTTGTTGTTACAGTCATTGGCATTGTTGTCATCGTCATCGTCGTCGTCGTTGTCATCGTCCCCTCCGCACATGTTTCGGCCATCAACATCGCGGCCATTGGCTTCTTCTCATCACTTAGCCAAAACTATGTTAACAAACGGCCACGGCTACCCTTGCCAATCGGTCTTCCCTAGAGTGGATGTAACTTTGTCGTATGTACCGTTAGAGCGCTGCGTTGTGTAAAACGCTTGTCACAATAAGGACAAGTATAGGGCTTTTCACCGGTATGTGTGCGTATATGCTTGGTGAGGTAATCCTTGACACTGAAACGTTTCTCACAGTAAACACAGTGAAAAGGTTTCTCACCTGTAGATTACAAGTCACACAAAATAGATACAGAGGAAAAGAGAGAAAAGTAAAAGCATGCATTAGTTATTAATATGTTGCATGATAGGAATATGCAGTCAGCTATTTGGCTATGGCAAATGATTTGTTGAACTATGTAAGTAGTACAATAAAAGCAAGCATACGAGAAAAAAAATATGATAAAAAAAAAATATTACAAGTAAATAGATATGCCGCTCAACAAATCAATGCCTTGGCACTGGCACTTGCAGTTAATTTGACAAAAATGCAACATTGTTTTTTTTTTGTAATTATTCAATAATACAATACAATACTTTTGATGAGATGGAGGGGAATGCGATATTGTAGTGGTAGATGTGGGTGGTGGCTTAGTGGCTGCAATAGGCGGACAGAAAAAAATACATATGTTTAGTAAGCGAGTGCTTTAAAATGATCACTTAAGCGGTTGCTGCAAAGTTGTGAACTCAGTGTCGTTGCTATGATGGACAATTCAGCGTAGTATTATGGTTGATCTTATAATATTCTTCTTAAGGAACTTCGTTTTTTTAACGACAAACTACTAGAGTGGATTATAACATACTATGCATTTAAGCAACTGGAAAATTTGAATTTGGTATACAACACAGATACATTTTTAACTAAACTAAATTTCTACTTTACGCAGATAATCTCAAGATATTTTCCGGCGTTAAACAATCGAGAGATTGGGAAATTTTTGCATCGATCGACGTAACTGTTACAGCAACGATATTTATGTAGCCGCAATCGTTGCACAAAAATCCACATATTTTAATATTTTGTGTAGGTTACCTTGTGGGTAGCCTTGTTTACTTTAATATCTTTTTGTACTCCTCAATTTGTTGCCCCAATGAGCAATAAGGATCGTTTAATTTAAAATCAAATCAAAATACACAAATAGCGAAGAAGCTGTTAAATCCTTCTACGCTCCACGATTTGTTGTTGCAGTTCGAACTGTCAAACAAAGCGAGGAAAGCCATGTGTAAAACCAAATTTATAAAGATGGGGATTTGAAATGCTTTATAAATTAACATTTCCACATTAAAGTAGCTATTTATCAAGCATTTTAAACCAATTTAATTTTTGTGAATTCAGTTTTTATACTTTAATATAATTTTTCACATTTAAAATCAAACAAACGTAAAATTACTAGAATCGGTTAAATGAAAGATCGTTTAAATTTAGAATAATAATCACAAACTTTTTACTTAATCAAATTTTTTCTTTCATATCAGTTTGCTTTTTCCTTTTAAGATGCTTTTTTTAAACTTATTTAACTTAAAGGCATATTATCAATGATATTGCTCTATCAATTTTTGTATATATCGATGTTGGCATGAGAAGAACAAAGTTGTTCTGACTATTTAAAGTATTTTAAAATTTTATTATTGGGAGTGATTTCGAAATAAAATAGAAAATAATTTATTCAATTAAGATTGAAACATGAGAAAATAAACAAAATAAATGTACTAAGAAAGAAATGTAATTTCAGTACAAAATAGATAATTGAAAAAAAGGGACATTTGAAGTGTACTCGTACCACATCAAACAGACAAATTAAGCGATCGTATAAGACCCCTATTAAAAAAAAAGCGCACCAAACATATTTTGTTTAATTTCTTCTAGTTTTTTTCTGTTTTCATTTTAGCGATCAGGTGTTTAAAAATATACTTTCCCCGCCTCACTAATACATATGTAGATATGTATGTCGATAAAAAAATCTTTCCACAAAATTTATGTGCACTACTAACAAAAATACGAATCGATTTTCATCGCGTATTTATTATTGAATGTGGTTTTGTGTCAAATCTGGTTTGTCGAATGGTATTTAAATTATGAATATAAAGATTAAACTAAAACGACAATTTTTTAACCGGATATGACGTAAAAATTAAATTAATTTGCTACTCATTTGCAGCAGACTGAATATGAGCCTTATGTGAGAAAATTTTGGAAGAAAATATATTTATAAACCAGACCTTTACAAATGTGCTAATAAAATGTAAAAAAAAAAAAATGTCTTCTGAACACAAAGAGTTTTCAGAAAAATGACTGTGTTCATGATGAAAAATGTATGGGATTGAGAACGATAAAAATGCTAGGCGTGTATTTGAGTCTTAATAGAGTAGTTCATTAACAAATTCAATACATTTGAAACCTTTGTAAATTATAATAAATTTTTTCTCAATAGCCGAATAAACGTTTATAACACACTTTGTAATTGGACATCGTCTACTTAGCTCTTAATTTCCTATTACCCAACGTCAGGGCCTAAATTAAGGCATCTTTGGTCGAAGACCTACTTCTTAAGAATCGCTACAAATTTACAGAGTGCACGAGTGTCGTGATCTCAGATGCGAATTTCGAATCGAAATCAATCCGATATCGAATGCGGTAATTCGGACGTGTAATTAACATAACAAAACTGGTAAAAATTTTCATTACTGTTTCTAGCTAATGTGGTTTTGTTTCGAAATTTTAAAATTGAGGACAGAAAATCTTTCCTATTTGTACATTTACACACACATTTAATTTTCATTATTGTCTGAAAATAATAAAAAAATAATTAAATTTTCTCTTCTGTTCTCCACTTTGCCCTCTTCCCTCAGATACTGTCTACAGATTTTTGAACACAGAAACGGTTGGAAAAAGTGTAGATAAAAAAATATTTCTTATCATTAAAACCATTTATACGCAAGAATTGTCCAACACTATTTTTTGAGTTTTAGTTATTTTCCAAAATGCAATGAGCAAACAATGAGATGTATTTTAATTTTTGTCGTGGACGGGCGTAGAAAAATAAATTGCAGTAGCGATTTTGTTTCAGATTAATTAAACTATTACACATTTTAATTTGCAAACTTGTTTGTTTTGAAGTAAAAAATTTATCATCGAAAATCTTATTTTTTTTGGAACTGTGTATGTATGTATGTATGTAGTTATAAAAAGTACATTGCATTTAGCTGAGCTGATACAAATTTGAATTGTTTCGTGGTTTTGATATTTTAATTGGTTTTGTGGTTTGAGTGGATTTGACTGATTGATTGATTGAACTGAACTGAGTTGAGCTGATTGATTGACTGACTGATTGGTTGATTTATTTTGTTTTCAAAATATACTATATTCTCTCACCCGTGTGAGTTGTTAAATGTTTGTTCAGGTAGTCCTTTACAGTGAATTGCCTGCCACAATATCCACATCTAAAGGGTTTCTCACCTGTATGAATGCGCGTGTGCTGTTTGAGGGTGTTCGATTGGGTGAATGACTTGCCGCAGTAGGAGCACGTGTAGGGGCGTTCTTTGGGCGTGACGCTGCGTGGACGCAAACGAAGTTGGTTAACAGATAGAAAACATAATAGAAATTAGTTAATATTTATCGCACAAATATTGTAACAAACATTTAAGTTACAAAAAATAGTTTAAAACACTAAAAAAACAAAAAAGGCTAGGCACGAAATTTCAAGTGATATTTCTAATTATGAGATCAAAAACGTAATTATGCATTGCTTGAATTTCATGAAATTTCGTTCGAAGCGCTCTACATACAAATGTACATAATATTTATACATATATACTTGAATAATAAGAAAACATTTAATATGAATGTGCAATGATTACTCTGCTTCGCCAGTGTGTATTTTGCGGTGCATCGCCAATGTGCCGGGCGTTTTGAAGGTTTTCGGACATTCCGGGCATTTGTGGCGCACTTTGTTGCCCACAGCTGTGGTAGATGCCACACCACTGGCCGCTGCACCGGTCGCATTAGCCAAAGCGCCAGCGGTTGCTGCAGCGGTGCTTACAACTACGCTGGTAGCGTTAACTGGCTGCTGAATCGTGTACACGGGCACTGAGGCCGGATCAATATCACCATTGCCATCGCTTATGCCTAGCGGTTCCTCCTTTATTATCACATGTGGATGGCCCTCTGTGTTGCCATTGCTGCCCTTGTTCAATTTCACTGTCAAAGGCGGTACTTTCAAGTGTGTTTGTTGCTGTTGGGGCTGCTGATTTGGTTGCGACTGTGCCTGTTGTTGTTGCGGTTGGTGTTGCTGTGGATGTGATTGCGCTTGTTGCGTCTGTTGTTGATGCTGCTGCTCAAGTAAATCAGGTTGTGGTTGGCGTTGACGCTCAATTAAATCTGGTTGTTGTTGCCGTTGATGCTGATGCGACTGCACTACTTGCTGTTGTCGTTGTTGCTGATGCTGCTGCTGCTGTTGTCTTTGCTGCTGTTGATTCTGCCTTGAGGTCAGTTCTTCCGGTGGTATAGTGTTCATTTCTTCTGGCGGAATGGATGGCATCTCCTCTGGCGTTTGCGGCGGTTCAGGCTGGTCCATATAAGGTGGCTGTTGAGCCGCTGTCATATTGGAGGCAGTACACACAGAGCCACAGTGCATGCACTTAAACTCGTCACCTTCATGCAATGTCACTGATGAGATACCATAAATGCCGCACGCCATGCAACGCGCCAAAAATGCAGTGGTTTGATGTACAATACGGTGGTGCTCGTCAAGCTCCTGCGCTGAACCGAATTTCTCCTCACAACTTAAGCAAGGATACTCGATTTTCATGGGGTCTGAGATTGGTACATTCGGCTGCGGTACACCTCCGAGCAGCAGGCCACCTGCTCCGGCTCCTATGCCTCCACCACCACCAATCATTCCAGCCGAAATACCGTGGCACAGCTGCATATGCTCCTGAGCGTGTTGAGGTCGTTCGAATTGCTGACCACACATAGGACAAAAACTTGCCGATGTAATAACTCCACTGTCCATAGTCAAATTTGGTAGAAACGATGTTTTCAATGTGTCCATGACGTTGGGTGATGCAATGACTGTTGATGATGGTACAGAGGTCTCTGGTCGGGACAGTCGCAGTTCCTGTGCATTAGAGGACGATTTCAACATAATTTCATCAAACAATGGCAGCGCTTCAAGCAATGCAAAGAAGACTTTACAATAAATAATGCGATATAGCACGAAAGCACAATTAGAAGCGTTGAACCATACACACAATATTGTGACGTAGGCGAGGCAAGGGCAGAAGTGGTCAGTAAGCGCGCAACAGTATACGACAACACCTATGATTTTGCTTTCCCCGTTTACTTACACCAGTAGCTTGCAATTGCCGCGCGGCAATCTATTTTGCATTTAAATAAAAAAGCAAAGTGTTAATTGGCGTAGCCGATTTTTAACTTCAACAATGGTTTTCCATTCGTCTTTCGTTTCACAATGATTTTTTGCATTTTCTACAATTATCTCTTTCGACTACTACTTTATATCACTGTTTCTCCCCCGTTCACGCTATCATCCTTCCACGATCTTTTTTCGTTTGTCGTTGGTTGTCTGTCGTCGCTACTAATTCCAATTTCGGAATTTCACTTTTTCTTCACTTTCGCATTTTCGGACGCAATTTTGTCACTGCTCCGCGTTCTGCTTCTTTTATGGCGACAACTGATGTTGCTGTCGCTGTACACTCATCCACCGTTTACCCCCCACAAGAACAGTGCACAAATTTACCACCTCCTTCCTCTAGTGCTCTACTCAAATATTGCTCTTTCCGACTGCTGTCCACACTTACATACAGACGGTATCGTTGCTAATTTGGTACTTCCACACGCTTTCAGCTATTTATGCGCCTACTCTACAATGAACTTGATTTTCATCCTCCCTGCACTTTTGGTTGATTTCACTTTAAAAATTTGGATTTGATTTTTGCCCTTGACCAGATATAAAGCGCAAATCGCCTATAGATATTGAATACACCAAAATGTGAAAATCTCTGTGAACTGATGAAAACTTTTCGGGTTCTTTTTTGTTCTGCCAAAACTTTAGCATTGCCAGAGTGAATTTAATAAAGTTAATAGAAAGAGAAAACAGATAGACTCCGCAAATGGATGGAATCTGATAATGATAAATAAAGCATATCACAACTTTGTAAATTTATAAAAAAAAAAAGGATTGTTCTTGGAATATCATTTGTGTCGTAATTTTTATGATGTCTATCGTCACCGTTCCAAACATGTGTTTTACTGTTGCGGACGATTTTAAGTTATTGCCACAGTCACAAGCCATTCTAAAAAAAATTATGTTGACACAATAACTAATCTGTTATCACAATAACTAAACGTTATCACAAATTCCTACCACACGCCTGCTTTCATTTGACGCTTTAGCATAGATTTAACCAGAAAACTAAAAGAAAATTCGCTACTACAGTATTAGGGAGTTCACAAGCGTGTTATTAGTCATATTTCTTTAGTGCGCTATTAAAATAACACAGGAACTTATGAACGCACTGTGCCATTTACTATACTATTGTATGTGGTATTCAAGCAATTAATCAGCATAACTTTTAATAAACTTGAACGGTCGGTTTCTTTAAAATATGTATACGTATATGTATAATAGTGATTTGACTTAAATAGTGATTTGAAAAAATGTTAATTTCAAACAAAAATAAGCCTAAAATAATGATAAACGGAAAGAGCTGATCGAATAACACACACAAATAACACACTAAACATACCTTTCAGAGTTGTATTGAAATACGAAAATTTAACATGTGAAACAATAACAAGTTTATTCTAATAAGCAATACGACGAAATACGACATACGACAGTGCTTGTGAACTCCCTAAATATTTCCTAAAGTTAGCGAGAATTTTAAGCAGGTGATGTCCAGACCAGTCAATTATCGATATTTAAATCGAGTTTCTTTTGAGCATACCAAATAATGCAAAATTATATAGGGTGATACCTGTTGAATAGTTGATTTAATTCCTTAAATAATCTGGTGTTTACTAAGTCAAATTGATTCATTCCGAATGATGACTAGAATGTGCTACCTCTTCCATATTTTTACAATTAAATTAACATTTTCAGCCGCATGTTTTACCGTTCATTACGATGACGAGAATGTGCTACCGCTTATATATTTTAACAACATTTTGAGCCGCATGTTTTACCGTTCATTACGATTTAAGTCTATCTAAAGACACTTCAATATGAAATATTAAGTTTAATTACCTACACAAAAGCATACGTAATTTTCTCACATTCCAACCGATTAACATTAATACTCTTTTTAAAAATTATAGCAGAAGCTTTTAGCTTATGAGAACTGCAAAATTCTCGAAAATCAACGTATAACAAAGCCAGCTGAAAATTTTACAAATATCCCAATAAAAACTTGAAATCAGGCAGTACTTTCTAAAATTTTTAATCATTACTCGTAGATTAAAATTACTGACAGCTGCTATTCGGTCAAATCGGAGCTATTACAGAATTCACCGCAGTGTAATGTTTCATGAAATTTATAAACCAATTCATGGTACTTTCAGTGCCTGCATTTCAGTAGAAAATTTGGACCAAGATGAAATCTTCTATTGCCCTTAATATTCAGCACTTATCCTAGTCTTAACCGGCGCTTTTAGCAACGATAAAGCGCTTATCCATATATTAAACCAAGGATACATTATCGGAGCATATATTAATAACTATCGGCATCCTTATCCGTCCAAAATTTTCAGAATAAAAAATTTAATTTTGGTTTTTCTTATTTTTTATTATAAACCCTATACATGTCTGATGACCACACGTAAGCTTCGTTGGAAACAAGACCTAAAAAAAAAAAAAAACAAAATGAAATCCAAGTATCCAAAAATATGTACATGTATTTAAAACAAATTGGAGTTAAATTTCTCAAAAACTCAGTTCAGTTATGGTATATAAAAATCATTCAGCAAAAGTCTGACGTACAAGCCAAATCGTCACTGTTGTTGAAAAACTTATTTAATTCCAAATCCAACAGTTACTTGCCTAAAAATTAAGCTCTCAACAAGCACACACCACCAGCTTTCTTGATTTTGTCCTCAGCCTTCTTTGAAAAATATTTGGCTTTGACGATCACTGGCTGCTTAGGCAAATGTCCACGACCCAACAGTTTATAGTAACCCTAAAATTTATAAGAACGCTTAATATATTCCCTTGTTGACTTTTTACAATTTGTGATATTAGAGGCAATAGAATTTCTGTTTAATCTGAAAGGCTTTCACTACATAGAGCAATTGTGAGGTTGCATTCAGTCCGCCCGACGCCTTAGAATGAATCTTCATGTTAAGACAGAAATTCAAATTTACCACTTTTGCGTAATTAAATACTTACGAACTGCACCAAATCGATAACAGGCGCTTTGTTGCTCTTCTCCTTTTGCAATTCAGCAAATTTATCAGCACCAACCAGAGACCACAGTTTATCCAAATTGATTGTTGGACAGAAATTGTGCTGGCGACGCAAATGGAAGTTTCTCATACCAACTTTTCCGAAGTAACCAGGATGGTATTTGTCGAAGTTGATGCGGTGATGGTGCATACCACCAGCATTACCGCGACCACCAGGATGCTTACGGTGCTTGCCAATACGACCATGACCATGGCTTACATGACCACGCAGCTTTCTGGTCTTCTTCCTTTTGATGTTCGACTATGAATACAAAAAAAATACTTTGAAAATTTGTGTTAAACACGTGCCTAGACTTTTTGGTACATCGATTGTTTATATGTAAATGGCAGTCACAATTTTTTTGAGGTTATGATGGCTCGAAATATCTTGCACGTAACTGTTGAAATAAACACGATTACAAACTACTTAGCAATTTGAATATTTACATAGCTTCATTTGCACATCGTTTATGATTTTAAATCAAACTTCTTCCAATCGAAAATGCAGAAATTGTGACCACCAAGCACGTTTTGACGTCCACTCACCATCTTGAAACTTTTTGAAAGAAAGAAAGAAATAAGTGAAGTTAGCTGTCCGTGCTGGATGCCATTAAGAACAAGTGAGGAAAGTGCGCTATTTCATATCCGCCCACAGAGATGTATTTTTATTCAAATAATAAATGCCTTAATAAATATATAAATTGTAAAAAAAAATCTCATCGTATAGAAGAATTATTATAATACTATAGTTTTCAAGTATAAACCAAATAACTTAAATTAATATTTACAGGCTCTGGTTTTTATGATTAATATTAAAATAAAAATTTATGGTTTTACAATTGCACAAACACAATGCATGGACCAATGATTTTTATAATTTCAATATATCATATGCGCTTTCAAAACACCATTCAAATGAAAAAGACCATACCATAAAAGCCTCTAGTAAACTGAAAAAAATTTCGTGACGAATGACCCTAAGGGCCGTTTTTAAACTCAGTATGCTGTTTTTCATTCAACTATAAACAGAGTTTATACTAAGTTTAAACGGCCGTTCGCGCACAGTTAAACTTAGTTAAACTTATTAGCTCTTTGCTGACTATTTCGTTTTTGTTGCAATAAATTTAATTGAGCGCAAGAAAACTAAGTTTAAATTTAAACTGAGTTTAACGAAACTTAGTTTACACCAGCACTGAAAAACTGGCTCTAAGTGGTGTGGAAATGGTTGGAAATGGAAAAGCTAAAAACTGATTCTCCTTCTTCTCACCACACTTTAACTCGCAATACAATTCGTAAACATATTTACTCATTTTATTTATTTATTTATTGATTGTTTACAGTCTTGCGACTTTAAAATGTACAATTTTACAAAATTATAATATATGTTCCATTAAAGCGTAAGTACATGTTAGATATATTTTTAAAAACCAAATATAAAACTGCTTAAAAATAATTGCGTAGTTGGGTAGTTGAATATGAACTCACCATGCATAAAATCACATTTTAACTCAACTTAACTAAACTCGCAAGACAAAGAACGTATAAAATAAAGAAGGTGCAAGTTCCGTTTCGTTCCGCTAACAAAATATCTTGGCCTTTTTCCAAACACTGGAACGAATTCGATATTCGTTGATTGGTACCAGAATTTAGTTCGACATTATTGGACGAGAATGGTGCTTCGTTCCCTATGGTAGGTTATATCGGCTAACCACACAGAAATCCAATTAGATTCTGATATGGTTAAAAAGGCCAAGGAACGGAAAATTACTTTCATCTTCTTTCTAATATTAGTACGTAATATGATTGCGTAAAAACCTACATAATAAAAGAGTTGTATAACGTTTCGCTCTCTGCGGTGAGTTATATCAGCTCATTTCACCATATCGAAAACCAATTGATCGATTTAGATTCTGATAAATCAGCGAATGTCGAACTCGCTTCGGTATTGTGAAATAAGCCGAGGAACGGATAGCCATTTGATTGTGTCAAGTTCAATTAAAAATAACCATGAATTATGTATTAAAATTATGGAAGGATTAAGAAATATATCAACAGACATTTTTATTATAACAGTAATTAGCATATTTAAACCTCATCAATTAGGCGAAAACGCTGGTGCTGTGGTTCGGGAATAACATTGAAAAATTTCTTATAAATGGTCTGTCCTTCGCGCCCGGCGTAGTTACGCTGCACCCAAGTATGATCCCAATTCGGATCCAGCTGTTCGCATGTTACATACACTCGCCCATGCTCCATTGCATACAAAGTACCATTGCGACCAAATCCAACCTGTATAAAATAATTTTATTTACTAAACATAACAGTTATTTATTACCCAATCGGAAATACTAATGCGCATTTGAGCACATGATTTTGAAGCGCATCTTTTTCGTTATTTTAATGCTCTTGGAATATAAAAGGCAAAGAGCTTCGAATCACAAAAGCTTTATCAAATTTAGAGCGCATTGAATGAAGCGATAAAGTGGTTTTGAAGCGCTCGATTTCCGACTAGGTATCCACATACATACATACATTCATGCCTGGATGAAATCGCGTAGTAAGTTGTGTCGCTAGCAAGGTCCCCTGCGACACCCAATGGCCGTCTTGTACGCGCCAGCCACGATGTTTTGGTCTTGGGTGACCCTTTTTGTTGCGCGTGCTGCCTCCAGTCTTCTTACTCGCATTACGTATTGTCGCTACGAAAAAAATTTTTTCATCAATAGTGTTTTTATTGAAATTATTTACTTAATTTCTTACTCAGTAGAGGCTGATCCCCTTTAAGGCATTGTAACGATAACTTTTGCATAATTGTGAAGGACATTTTTTCTAATTTTAATTAATAAAATTCACAAAACAAACAAGATCGCCGTCGCTTTAATAAATTACGTTAATGTCACAATCAGCTGTACCGATGTACACCTATTGATGGTACAATATAAATATCGATTATTTAACTTCGTGGGATACTATCGACATTTTTTAAACTAAGTATCCCAATTTTACTAATATTGCACATATAGGCCAAAGAGTTTCGTCCACTGCATAACAGGCTAACCTAATATTCACGGCTTGCGTTTTTGGACGCAAGCACGCAAGCTTTATAACCACGTCCACCCGAAACTGATTTGCAAATTGAAATATCACGCAAAATGAAAATTGAGTTAGCTTTTGGCGTACGCCGTTCAATTTGGGTTGCTCCTATACAAGTTGTATGAGCATGAGACATTTTTGACAGAAAATTGCAGAAGTGCGTGAATATTAGGATAGGCTGTAACACATTTTCCGCACTGTCAAGTAACGAACTGCCAAAAACCGAAATTTGTGTGAAACCCCTTATTGTGGAGTTTGTATCGGTATAATCATCGAAAGTTCCACATCTCTAATCAGCTGTTTTAGTCAGAGCTGCGTTAACGTTAGCATCTTATCGAGTAATACTTAACATATTTTTATGGTTATTTCTTATTTTGATTTAGTAAGTTAAATATTTTTTTTTTAATATGAATGCAGATTTAGAAACTCCACAAACGCCTCATACAATCAAAGTATCCACAGAACTTTTGCGTGAAAAAATTAGAAACTTTTCTCAACGACACCGGGATGTGCAGCGCGCGAAAACTAATGATGCCTTGCGTTTTGGTCTTGGGGAGATTAACAAACAAATTGAAGATATGGATAATATTACAGAACAAGATGTTCACGGGCTAATAACGCGAATAAAGCGACGTAAGCATGCTTCTATAGAAGAGATGTACCGGCTGAATCATGCTTTTTTGCAGAGTATTGATAATATAAAACTGTTCACCAAAACTCCTGGTGCTCTACAAATCATTGTAAAAGAACTTACTGGTATAAAAAAAAGGGTAGGGTTTAGTATAGTGCCGCATAAATTTGGTTTACTGTGGCTAAACGCGTATATCAAATTGAAAAATTCAAATGCACATAGATGAACAACAAAATAAACTTTTGTTTAACTATCATTTTGCAAAAATCCGTCCACAAATTTTATCAGAATTTAACTTTGAAAATGCTCTTTTTTTGGCATTTTTCACATATAGAGTGTTTGATTTTCATTCACTGCACTTAATATAGAGCCACTAATCCATTCATTTTGGCACACACATATTATTAATACATTGTGCTATCAATTTTCAACGTTTTTAGAATCAACAAATGCTTAAATACTTCGCAATTATTAAATAAAAAATTGCATATTTAAGCCCCGCACAAAAAACTAAATATAATGCCAAATGCATCTGTCAAACTACTGAAAAACAACGAGCGAAAGAGAAAACAAAGCAAATTGATATAACCCAGTAACCTAAAAGTACGCGGAAAAGAGTTCTGCAATACACATTTAAGGCATGTGGCGGTTTTCTTAACTAAATCAATACCTTGTAATAAATTGAAAATTTGTAATAAAAAATCGCGCGATTTTTTATTACAAATTTTCGCCTGCGGCGCTTTTTACAAATATATAAATATTTCGTAATATCTTGAAAATTTGTAATTAAAAATCGCGCGATTTTTTATTACAAATTTTCGCCTGCGGCGCTTTTCACAAATATATAAATATTTCGTAATATCTTGAAAATTTGTAATTAAAAATCGCGCGATTTTTTATTACAAATTTTCGCCTGCGGCGCTTATTACAAATAAATAAATACATCATTTATAACATATGTATGTCATGAACCCACATATTGTCCGGAGTTTAACAAAAAAAATGTTTGCTGGGTAACTTTGTGTCGATTTTGTATGCAAAAAGTTGAATTTTTGCCCATTTTTAAAGGCTTCCCTAGGGCCTCACCTAGGGTCTAGAGGAACCAGTGAGGGCTTATTAAAAAGTTTATTCTTTCCCCTTTCTAACGGTGTGCTTGGAGGGGTGCCACGCCCACTCCTTCACCGCCCACCACCCCATTTTTATGCGGCACTATACTAAACATTTCCCAAAAAAAAAAATCATTTATGTTAAATCTATATTGTCTTACATAAGTAGTGTTCTCGATGTCAATAGTTCGTAACAATTGTTACAAACTATCACGTTTTGGCGTTCTTGTACGCAAAAACTTGCAAGAAACTTGCAAAGTAGGGGAAATCGAGAGAGCGAATTGACATTTCGTTTTGAGGGGAAGTTGATAATTTTTACTGGACAAATTTTTGCCAGTAAAAACTTGCAAGTGGAAAAACAGCTGATCAAAAGCAGCTGATTGCAATTTGGATAATTTGGAAATTTTTGTTTAAGAGTTTTAAAGGCGAAAATTATAAAATGTGGGTATCAAACATGCAAGAAGCAAGTACAAGTTCCTTTGGTTAAGCTTCGTTAGTGGAATGTTTCAGGAAAACACTAATGCAACGTTTTTCATTTTGTATATTTGGATGCGGACAAAAATTCAATCAGCTGTTCGTCAAACTTGCAAGTTTTTACTGGTTTTCCGTTCTTGTACTTTTTGGTATATTTTTCACTCTGAGAGCGAACGTTGTCAAATTCTAAGAAATTTCTTTACTGGATAATTCTTACTGGAGAAGTACGAGTACAAACCTATACATTTTAGGCATAGACTCAGAGCGGCAAATCAGTGCTGTCGAGTGCCTGTGCAACTTGTCACTCGGTGAAGCGCCAGTTTGTGATAAAATCGTGAATATGGTCGGCAGTTACTTAATAACTTACCTCGACAGCATGGACGAAGGATTGAAACGTACATCACTATGGACAATAGCTAATACGATCGCCGCTAGCCAGAAAGTGGCTCAAACTTTCGTAAAAATGGAAATAGTTCAAAAGCTTTGGAAGCTCTATGTAGATGATAGTGGCGATGTGGATTCAACAGCTGATTTTAGAGAAGATGCTGCTATATGTTTACAATTATTAGCGTCTTGCAATACTACGCCAATCAGGCCAGAGGATTTACTCTTCATAAAACAAAATATGTCCAAGAAAAAACGTAACAGCGTGGCCGGCGAATACCATCTACAAGTTTTATTTGACAGCGAAATTGTGAATGGAACGCTTGAATTAAATTTGGATGAAATCAACTATCTAATAGATTATATTTTGGGAAATTTATGTACCACTGAAGACTTTAAAACCGTAAGCAATCGTCAAAAAATTCTTTATTCTGTCCGATTGTTAGCGAATATGTTAGTATGTCAGCCAAATGTGCATTGTGTGCTGGCACAACAGATAAAGAATGTATGGAATACGAACATAGAAAATATTTTAAATAGATTATTTGAATTTGGCGAGAAATGGTTAACTTTAGAAACACTTTACCTACTGCGACACTTGCTTGTGCGACAAGAGGAGGTCGGACAGTCATGGCCGTGCCAATTAGAAAATCTCCGAATTCTTAAATTTGATGATTATGAGAAATTACTGCAAATCTATTAAGAGTGCTATTTATTATTAAAATAATAAAACCTTGGTGCATGATACAAAAATTTACATTTTATAATTTAATGAGGGAAAATAAATAGATTGAACCATGATACAAACATGGATTGACCTACCAGCTGGGTACCGATACTATAGACTATATATACGTTCCCACGACAGTCGGATCTACGAAACCGGAACCACCCGGATTTATGTCCGGCCAAGGACTGTCACTTCAGGAGGTTTTATGCTGCTACAACAACAACAACTATATATACACAGCTTGATCTTTTGAAGAACGACTTTTTTTTTACAAAGTAGCACATTATAAAATATAGGTATTTACATTGGTGTGCATATCAAAAGCAAACGCATTTAAAATAACACAGCTGCTTGAATGTTTTATGCTGCTATAACAACAACTCAGCCTGCCACGTATATTAATTTATTTATTTTTAAGAATTTTTAATTAAATTGCAGTTTAATGTCTACCATAACAAAAAAAAAGTTTAACAAATTTGTATATACCTACATATGTACATATGTAGGTTTTTAACTTTTTTTTTCATTATACATTTTTTTAGTTCATTAAATGTGAAAGTTTCAAGTACTAGATGTTAGCGTTAAATTATTAGAATTTTTTTCGTCATTGGTGTTGCGACTTTCTTCCATACAAAAATAAATGTTGCTTTTTCGTTATATGGAAAAAAGTCGCAACACCTTCACATTGTTGGACTAAAATTTAATGGGCTATAAAACTGCATATTCAAAAAAAATTTAGCGCTTCTAAGAAAAAAATTGAAAATCTATGTACAAAATTGTTAAACTTTTTTTTTTAGTTTTCTGAATGCTGTTGCTTTTGATATGCACAACACTGTATGTATCAAAGCAAAAAATTAAATATATGTAAATTTGTATGTAAGTTAATTTATTGATACATATCTAACTACTAGTCCCCGAGCTTGATTGGGAATATTTGTCGTGACAAGATAAATGTACAACTTCTCCATTTGGGTAGCGCACAAAAGCTGGGGGATTTGTGAAACGTTTTTTACATAGCGGGCAAACTGTAAATTCAGTTAATACAACACATTTCTTTTCCTCTGCACGAATCTCCTCCCTCACACGCTTAACTTCGGCTTTTAGTAGTTTAGCCATCGCAACATTTTCATGTCGCTCAGTGATTTCGGCACGCAGTACAATTTCTAGATAATTCCATATAGATTGCACGGGCATGTCATCTGGCAACAACTATCAATGCAAAGAACCCCGTAAAAATATATGTATGTACTCAAATGTATCTATGTGTATTATAATTTACCGGAATCACGATATAAGGATCGATTTTTTCGGCATACTTGTTCAGTAATTCCAGTATTATTTCCTCATTCGGTCGCAGAAAGTCGGGATGTAGCGTAACATCCTCATATGGCGATTGACGCGCTGGATTCAAAAGCGTCGTCAAAAGTGTAGCAAAAATTTGTTTATCCTTCTCAAAATTTAGTTCACAATATTCTGCGGCTTTTTGTACATCACCTAACACCTGCACGTAGATCGCCAGTACTTCTTCATGCTTCTTTAAACGCCCGAGAATCAAAGCACGCTCTTCAAGCAACTCATTGGTGGGAAATTCGTTTAGCACCACTTCCGGAGAATAACTTTGTGATTTTTTCAAGAATTCACACAGCCTGTCACGGTAACTTTGCAATTTTTCTTTTGTTTCGCTGGTAGAAACACACAAATAATTATTATAAAAATTTCAATTGCAGTGTAATTTAGAAATAATGCGAACCTCTTATTTTCAATATCATCCTTTTTCACCTCCTCAAGCAGGATATGCACTTTTTCGCGATACTGTTTTACTAATACATTATGTATTAGTGTATTGTTCTCATTCCACACATTGATTACATGTTCCAGGTAAGGTATGACTAAAGCTTTGTGACGACTAAGCAAAAAATCGAGTATTTTGGCGCGAGGCAAATTTTCTACCTCAATAAAATTATCTGTGAAAATACGCAAACCCTCTTCCGGCACTTCTTTTAACACCCAATCGGAGAATTCGAAAATCAAAGATATTTGTTGACTGCCCAGTTGTTGTAAATATTTTATGGTACGATCATGCCCATAAAGGCTCGAACCCTCTACTGAAGCCTGTGCTTTCAACAATTCTAAAGCTTTCTTATGTTTGGCATTCATTTGATAGAGTATGATTAATTCGGATATTTTATCATGTTTTTTTAATGTCTTCTCCGATTCCTCTAAATGACACTGATTTAATCTTAGAAGTGGAGCTACCAGCGAGTCATTGGTCTACAACATTAAATAAACTAATCATTTCGAGCAGGAATTATATTTTAAGCCTATAGAAGAACTTACTTGCAAATAACATTTCAATAGCGTTGTATCGATTATGGAAAGCAGCGATCTGGAGGTACTTTTTGTGTCACGAATTTTTACTACTTCTTTCTGACGCGCTAATGCTAGAAACTCTATTAATGCGAGTAGCGCATTTTCCATATCCTTTTCCTCCAACTGCGGCATTAGTGGTGCAGGCACTGCGGCTTCATTGGCTTTACTCGCCTGGTCTTGTAGCAAATTAGGAAAAAGACGTATTACGTCGTAGGGATCGGCAACGGCTTTTTCGAATTCTTTCATCGAATCGGCAAATTGTTTGTTAGCAAATAGTTCGCGAGCATAGCGTACATGTATTTCGCGAATTGTGGCTGCTTTGATGTCTTCGGGTTCTTCAGATATATTCTAAATATACATACATATATTATAGCATACACTTTTGTTAAAAAAAAAATTGTGTAGTGGTTACCGTCAAACCAATGGCCAGTTGAAATTTTTTTTGCTGCAACAAAATCTGACGTTGCGTAGGTACATCTATCATTCGGATACACCATAATTCTGAGTTAGCTGCGGCAAATATTGTGCCTTTTCCAGATCTCACTAGGAACTTGGTTTTACTCAGCTCCGGTATAGTCTGTACAAGTGTATCCTTATTTAAGCTACTGCCCTCAATGCAACGCACTTCGATAGCATTCGCCACACGGCCAATCACATATGGTTCATCCCAAACTTGCCATTATAAGTATTCATGAAAAATCGTTAACTTATAATTGTATATACATACATACATACATATAAAATATATATGTACCTATATCTAGTAATGGACTGCTCCACATCATTGGTTTCGGTTTATTTTTAATGTCAACACTACCCACAGCAGTTTCGATCGAGCCATATGTCTTGAGTTTTTCATCGAGCTTCTTCACATAATCGCTTGGATCAATAACAACCAGATACACGTCTTTGGATACACCCAACATATTATGTTTAATAAGACAAATAGAGGGATCCATGCTCTGCGACGAAGAGGTCACAATTAGATCGTGCTTTTCGGGTGTAGACGCTAACATCTGCAAAAATAGAGTATTCACTAAAATTTCTGTATTTTGGTTAAACATTTATTCTGTTTTTACGTTGTAAATTACGTATTCATCCTTGAAACCAATGCAAACAGCATCATCTACCCAACAAAGTGCTTTCGGCACATCCTTCAGTTCAATACTGAAATCGAAGGTATTTAATTTATCTTGCTTCCAGTAAAAGAACTGCAATTGGCGTTTAATTGCACAACAAAGACCTATAACTGTAGTCATCTCGCCTGTCGGTAGCTTGGTGGGCTAAAATAAAATGCGTGGATAAGTTATTTTAAGACTTCAATGCTGAGTTGGTTAAAACAAAAATCATAAATCAAATTATACATATCTGCCTTGATCTCACCTTAACATCCAAAGCAAACAAGGTGCAACCTTTGGTGGCCTGAGCACTGTGTATGAAGTTAAAATTACTGCCCACTCCACTGATATCACACACATGTATTGTATTGTCAGTTAGAACAAAGAGAAGATTTTCCGCCGGTATTACTTGCATCTGTACTATAGCTTTTTTGCTAAAGTTTTTATTAAACATTAACATATCCACGGCACCGTTCTCGTCCACCGAGTACATGATAAGCTGACCACTGCGTGTGCCCAAAATAACATTGTTATCTGTAAACAAATATGGAAAAAGTTAATAGTGTACACCTCTTAACTGTAGGAAATTTGTTATTCACCGTAGGCGGTAATAGATTCTATTTGTACGCCTTGTTTTAATATTGGGTGAATATTGTAAGCTTGGTGCATTGCTTACTATAGTTTTTGCGAAAAATTGGGATAAATATAAACAATGCATTCACATCTGGCATGTAAGTGCAACTAGGGATGGAAAATCGGCTAATTATATCATTATCGATTTTAATCATCACTCACAAGTTGCATGTAATTCATTTATAAAATATCTATTTTGAAATCTTAAAACAAATAATTGTATTTTCCTTACTGGAATTGGGTAGATATCCTTTAATAAATTCTGAAAAAATCCAATCTGAATAAAAATGTTGGACATAAGCGTAATTTTATTTGATAATATATCTAGTTTTGATATGTTAAAACAAAAATAGTTATATTTGCATCGCTGAAATTTGGGGCGCATTAATTTCGTTTAATAAATTTAGATAAAATCCGACCTGAATAAAAATGTCAACTATAGGACTATTTTTATTTAAAAAATCGAAGAACAAAAAGTGGAAAAATTGATTCTGAAATCAATCTTTGTCATCTCTAAGTGCCTTACAACAGAGTTGCCAGCAATTTATGTTACACCTTCCGGTGATTATTGTCTAACAGCTTTAACATTGAGGTTGGTCATAATAAAATTATTAAATGGACATGTATACATTTATTCCTCGCCTACAATACACGACTATCCGAAAATGGAATTTCCACTGTAAACGTAACAGTTTAGTGTAGAATTGTTAAGAATCTCATGGAAACTTTACCTGAATCCTATGGTAGAGCTCTCTGGTATATCATACGTAATTTAACCGAGAGTTCTTGCTGGGTCGTGCCCATTTGTATAAAACTGATATGCACAAATGAATTCGTCATTTAAATGCAATTATTTTATAAGGTTGTTGGATGATAAGACATTGTGGGATGAAATTGTGACATCTTTTGCAGTATTTAGTTTAGAGAAATACCTGTTCGGCGTTCTGTCGCCATCAATGAAATTTAATTTGTTTTTGTGATGTTTCTTTGCGGAGTATATGTATGTAGGTGGGAATTTTTACATAAATTTTCATTTAAGAATATAATCCTATATGTATATAAATACATACTCGTATTTATATAATAAATATAACCATAATATATTAATTAAATTAAAATAAAATTCGTGTCTTCTCACCACTTGTTTTAGAAGTCTGTTTATTGTTTTTTTGTAAACAGTTTGGCGATTATTACATTAATTTCGATGCATTACAGTGATATTTATGAACTTAGTAGTCTTTATAATGTAAAATAATCATAAATAAATTGATGGAAAGACTGGAGTGTAAGCTATTAAAAATGGTTTCTCGTTACCAGACTTTCATCAGACGCTATATCACAAAGTAATACAAATTGGGAAAGCTTTTATCAATCAAAATACATATGTTTTGTCTAAGTCATTCGGTCTTGTTTGTCTTAAAAATTAGCAAACGAATAGAAAATAAAGCATATCGCAAGCGATATTTGTTGATGAAAAATAATTATAATTCAGAAAACTGAATGAATAGCACGATTTGAAATTTCGGCTTATAAATAATTTGCCAATTAACTAAATGCAAAACTGATATTTCGTCTTTTGAATGTTATTAGACCATACTTGCACCTAACTCATCTTCGGCGTCCTCATCCTCAAATAGCGCAATAATGCGTTTGCGTGCAGCCTCTCTTTCTTCTTCGTCGGACTGTATTGCTGCCGGTGGTTTAGTTGGTTGTACTGGCATATGATTGTGATACATAGCATTGTGTACCTCGAGTGCAGCGACCGTCTCAAAAAGCAAGTTACATGGATTGCAACGAGCACTGAAGCTAACATTCCGTGGCAATGGAGTTATGGGAATTGATTTTTGAGTGGCTGTAGCCGGCGATTTTGTATATTGCATACTGCCAGGAGTTGTACTCATCAAATCTTTACGTACGCTTATTAACGGTGTGACTAGGGGTGCGTTGTACATTGTATTTGCAGCAGTTGGCGACGATTGGTTGGCAGCCTGTTGTAATTTTTGAAGGAATGTTAAACGTTCGGCTGTTTCATTGAGTACACTACCAACGGTACCGTTATTAGCGTCGCCATTATTATATTCAGTATACGTCGTTGTGGTAGTAGTGCTGCTTCTAGCCAATATAGGTATGGGTTTCTTAACTGCAGAGTCCATTTCAAGATCCAACATAGGTAAGATATTTGAGTTACGACTTTGAGAACGCTCGATTTCGTATAATATATTGTTGCTTATTGTTATAGGTGTGGTATTATTGCTTCGTACCACTTTACTTTTTTCAAATAAATCAACGTCGCTTAGTGTATCATTACAGTTAGTATTTTTAACGCGTACATTGGCGTTTGTTATAGTTAGTAAATCAGTCAATTTATCATGCTTTGACAATACACTGCGCTTGCGAGACTTTTCATTGAAAGCGACTTTTGCGGTTTGTTTTTGCTCGCCCGATGAAGCAGCAGAGCTTTTGCATTCACTTTCCAAATTGTCTTTACTCTTCTCCTCTGCATTGCTTCCGTTTTGCAATAAATCGGGGAGCAACATATCACCACAGTTCGCTTTCTTAAGCCATTCACAAGTCTTGCGTATGCAGAAAATCATGCGACGCACAAATTCATGCGGCGAAATTGCCTTATTGCGGCGTATGTCCAACAGTCTATTAATTTCCTCGATATATGTTAGAAACTTGTATTCGATACATGAACTCATATGTTCATTATAGGAATCTTCAAACATAAAGCGCCGGAAACAAGCTCGGCATTTGCGTTCTTTACAGCTTTCGGGTATGTTAATTGTAATAGCATCGCGTAGCTCGTCTATATCCATAATATCATCCTCTTCAAAGTTTTTCTCTCTATATGAGAAAATGTTGTGTTTTTGTGTTATTTCGCTGGACTCATTTTCATCACTCGATGTAGCCGTTTGGAAGTCTTCCTCGGCATAGGGATCAACACCGCTGCCAGTGGCATTTTCAAAACCTATTGACGCACCATTATTTCTACGTCCATGTACGTGCAGACCGGTATTTGTGTCTTTGTTGAAGAGTAAATTTAGATATCGTATTTGTTGCTCGATATTTTGTTGAGTCGGTAGAGTCGCTTGAAAGTTGTTATTTAACAATTTTTTACACACTTTATTCTGATCTTGAGACAAACTACTGTTGAGTAGATTAGTGTCTACTTGACGCTCATTTGAAAAATTCAATTCTTGCGCAGTAATTAACAAATTCTCCTTATCTACAATTCTTTTACTGGCGCTCTTATTATTGTTTTGTTGCCGCAGCAAATCAACGGCTTTCAAAGCCAAAGTGTTGTTTATACATTGTTCACGGAAAAATACTGCGTGTTTCAAGTAGGAAATGCAAAGTGCACAAATCTTATTTGGCAGACCATCATTTTCAGAGCACTGTGAACACATAATAGTTTTATTAGTTAGACAAAAATTTAATTTGGTGGTTTTCTTTTTAATAAGAACTTGGTTACCTTTAGTCCTGTTGTCTCCTCCAGTAGGACATTGATTTTTTTCTGCCAATTTAGAAATTCATTTGAGCTGGCATGCAGATAGGCAGGTATCTTTTCGAAAATTTCGTATTCTGCAGGACTCGTACATACACGACAAATATTACTCCAACTCGACATTTCTCATTTAAAAATACTTTGAAAAGTATTATTGAACAGTTAAATGGCCAACAGTGAGAACAAACATTTGCAATTTTTGGACAATCTAACTTTTACAAAATTACCATACAAATACACAAGAGAAATGCAAAATACTTTTCGAGTAAATAAGCAAAAAAAAAGTGTATGGGGTCGTTGACAGCTGGCCAGCTGACGATTGAACGCTCGAAAGTTGCCATATTACTTATCACTTTTTTAACCCTTAAGTGATGCATAATGCGGAGTTCATGTTGCACTGAATTTTTACATTTTGGCATTTATCTGATGAACGGATTCGTTCGGGTCCTACATGCTTTTGCAACAATTTGTGAAAAAAAACAAGCCGTAGAGTTTTTGTTCGATTTGCACATAGTCATACAGTTAGTATTACAGTTTTTGTTCGATTCGAACATTGCAGAGTTTCATCGGCACTAACCCTACAAGAACATGCTGACGGAATTACCAATACACTCTCATTCATAAAATCAGCTCTGACTCTCAGCTTACCGGTAAAATGACTGCTATGGTGCTTGCCAAAAAGAGACACTCGCTACGCGCTACGCTTACTATGGTTGCATATATGCGAGAATGAGACAACGAAGTTTTCGTCTTTTCCTTTACTGACCGTCTGATGTCCGCTAAAATAGTTGTAGTTTATATTTGCACAAAAGAGATTATCACCATTTAGGCTAATTTCGCATATTTCGAGAAAGAAACATACAATAAATTCATAAGAGTTTTTATAAAAGATAAGTTTTGAATTAAAAAATAGCCTTTCTAAATGCTAATTATAAATAAAATATGATTTTTGAATTCAATATAAAATATGAATGAAGCTTTGCGCAGAAGTGCTACGGTTGCTCCGGAGTTTATCTGGTCAGCGATATTTTTTGCAGGAAGGCCGAGGGACGCTTATGCAGAATGGAGTTCTGCGCAAAAATTAGTTAACGAAATATATTTTCCATTTATTTACCATAATCTTGGTATTTGCTTGTAGTTTATCAATAAAAATTAATTGTTTAGAAAATCAACAAAAAAAGGATACATCATTTGATGTACGCATAACTGAATATTTTCAGTACTGATGGTACAGTAAAAAGAACGAGAGTGAGCAGTAGAGCTATATGTTCGTCTATTCGGTAATATTAATGTGTTAGAGTGAAATACAATATCACACGTAGACATTTGTTGACATCAGTTTTTACAGCGCAGAAAAGTGCTGTACTGACGGTTCATTGAATCTTGAATAATTTACTTTTACTTGAGAATTGCTAAAAACGGCAAAATCAAAGTAATCAGAAACGTAGTTGAATAAAGTGCTGAAAGCTTGGTATTGAGTTCCGGCTTAACATAATTTTGCTGATTATTAATCTTTCATCACTTATTCAGCTTATATAGCTGAACAAAGTTCTGTGGTCAGGAAAAGTCGAAAAGCTCTGCTTTAAGATATTCGAATATCTAGGAGCCTGTTGGTGTTTTGAAATAATGCTTGAAGACGGCGCTATTAAATTACATATTTTACCAGATATATTCATGACAAACGAAAAAAAACACAATCCAAAAAATAAACGCTAAGTATTTGAAAGATGGATAGTGCAAGTAGACAAATTTGATCGTTTTTTTCTTCGTCAACTGTGTCAGAAGAAGAACTATCTCAATTCTACACATTTTTACAACTACCAAAAGTTGTTTGTAATTACTTTCAATATCAGAAAACATTTCTAGAGCACCATTTATAAGTTAAAAGTGATTTTCGCAAGAAATTTACTTCTCATTAGCAAAAGTTTAGAAAACTAATTTAGAAAAACGATTACTGGTTGCGTATACGCAATGTCGCCATCTCAGAAAAACCAATTTTTAAATAAGTTTATTTTATTATGTAAAATTTACATAACATTTAATGTTAATTAAATGAATATATAAATGAACTGTCGGTAATTAATTTGAATTTTCTTAGCGACTCTTTTTGCCTCACAAGAAATTTACTTCTCATTAGCAAAAGTTTAGAAAACTAATTTAGAAAAACGATTACTGGTTGCGTATACGCAATGTCGCCATCTCAGAAAAAACAATTTTTAAATAAGTTTATTTTATTATGTAAAATTTACATAACATTTAATGTTAATTAAATGAATATATAAATGAACTGTCGGTAATTAATTTGAATTTTCTTAGCGACTCTTTTTGCCTCACACCTGCAGCATGGATAATTAGGCAGTTGTCTCACTCTTGCACGCTGCATTAAGGTAGCCTGTGTTGCTCTCTTTTAATTTAAGAAAAAAAAAATGTTATCAAACACGTGGAAATGAGTACTTTTCTTGTGAAATGGCCTGGCAGGCAACACTGTTGGCTTTTTGTAGTTTTAAAATTATTTCAGCATGCCATACATTAAATAATCGCATTGACGGCATTCTCGTACCTTTTCCAGTAGCCCTGCCTATCTAGCAGCGAACAGGAATTGACATATTTTTTCTTTGCATGTATGAAATTGATTGGTCGTTGGTTCGATTCCCGGCCAGGTCAGATCATTTTGTTTGATATTTTTTTTTCAAAGAAAACATTTTATGTTTTAAATTTTTTTGCTGAATATATTTTTTATAAAATAACAAAATTAAAAAAAAAAAAAAGAATTTATATAAATAAAAACCATAAAGTTATAATATCGAATAGAAGAATATTTATTAGTATTTTGACCAGTCTTGACTAACGTCTTTACTTGATTTCTAACAGATGTGTATATCAATAAAAAGTCCGTTAATTTTTTGACGAACGTATTGTGTGGTGTTTTCTATATACAAAATTTTTTTTTCGAAAAACTAATATTACATTAGTGACTTGAATCTTACAATTTTATGATCTACAAAAATGGTAATTATATTTTTAAAAAAGTTTGAAATGTAATGAAATATGTATACAATCCTGGTTACTGGGTTTTTAATAGATACCTCTTATTTTGGTTGCTAAAATTTATATTGAATTAAAGAAAAATTTATTATCAAAATTTTTCCAAATGTGATAGTTCTTTTTTCTGCATGTAAAAACTTAAAAAAGGTTGAAATCACATGGTTTTTGTTAACAAAATGTGTAAAAAATATTTGCTTCTAAATCACACTTGCGGTTTTTGTTTCTATAATTTGTTGTATTAAGGTGCTATCTACATATATACATACATGTGTGGTTAAATATTCGGTTATATTATATTAAATTGAAATATCAAATTTCTGCAAATATGTTTCCTTTTAGGTAAACCGCATTTCGCTACTAGTTACCTACTTGTCTACTACCTTTGCTCCAAAAGGGATAACATATTTTCCCCTTTATCAGATCTTCCTAAATGCAACCTTACAAGGCAGTCGGAAAACTTAAACGTCAATAAGTATCCAACCTTTTATAATTGAATAATGACCTGCAGTAAATATTTTAAAGATTTTAGATTTCAAATAAAAAGTCACAAAACTTGCTGAAGAAAAAAACATTTAACCCTAAGAACACTAAGTTATTTTTAAATGAAAGAAATGTTCATATTTCCACAGAAATAAATAAGTTAGGAAACTACAAACCAATCGTTAATACTGATTGCATTCAAGAGTTTGTATTTATTGAGTAATCAAATTTACAAATAAAAATATATATACATACATACATACATATGTATATGCATATATAAATAAAGTGAGATTTTCAAATCACAAAAATTAATTTAAGGAAAGCTCTAATTCTTATCTATACTTTTGTTTTTTAAATATGTATGTATGCGTATACGTACGTTGATTTTAGTTTGACGAAAGCTTGGGTAATATGTAACTAGTTTATTTACAATATTAACAACGTAATGATAAACATACATATACACAAAAACATAAATATTGAAGTATTTAATTTCAAAAGCTAAAAGCGCAATCTACGATTGATGACAATTAAATAGAAGAGTTTTGCGTAAAATGCAAAAATGCAAATGTTCGATGCGTCGAATTTTCATTGAATAATATTTATATACATACATACATACGTATAGCTAACTACTATGAGTACTAATTGTGCAGAATGTAGACGCATATGCCAATAATAACAACTTATTCGCTTATAAATAGTAAAGATTCAACATTTATTATTTCCGGCTGCTGTCGATGTGCTAGCTGTGGACGTTGGCGGCAAATGAGTCTCCTCGTTCGGTTGCGTTTTTTCTTCATAGGCAAAATCCGTTGGATCACGTTGCAATTGCATTGGATTATAGCCCGCCTTGTTGCCCGTACTCAGAAGGTGTAGTGGTGTATTGGGATCCAAGGGGTCCTTGGGTTTATAAATACCCGATAACTCTTGCGCAAGCATATATTGTTCCTGTTCGGGAAAATCGTGTTCGCAATGATGTTCACCACAAATACGACACTCGTAGATGTTGGGGCGTAACGTATTCTTTAGGCGCTGTAAGCCAATAAATTCAAAATTTCATTATAAATTTAATGAAGGCAATTTTATAAAAACAGCACCCACCTCCATAAAAGTGCGACCATCAGCGCGTAATAAATTTATAATAGCATAGCCGGGTATACAAATGAGTGAAAATGACGCAAACATCCAGCCAATACCGTAGGCCCAGTCTGGATACTTGTAGCGGCCATTGTGATAGCTTGGTTCCTGATAGTTGATTAAACTGAGCACCCAAATGGCCTAGAAAGTATGAAACATGTTAGTCATAAAACTAATTTTTTTAATGTAAAAAGTAAATCTTACAAATAGTAGACACGGTCCCAATGCAAGCCAACATGTTTTAATGTATAATGTTGGCGCTTTTCCAGTCATTTGTTTGACATTCTTCGACAGTCGTCCAGTGCCATAAAACCAAGCAACGGCAATTAGCTGGCAGAATGCAAGGAACATAATCGATATGGAGGCGGCATAATGATCCATTAATTGAAAATAGTAAATGCCACCCTGAGAAATGCAAATCATACATATTTTGATTTAGTTTCTTATTTGTATGTTATCAAGGGATCGTAAGCTCACCTGTATCAGATTCGGCAGACCGAAGAGAAAAGAAATAACGCACACAAAGAGCACTACAATTTCGTGATATCCTAAGTGACGTTTAATCCAATTTGGAAAACCATCTTGAATCGACGTCACGACCACTTCGACAATGGCGAACTGCCGGGAACAGAGAAAAAAAAGAACAATTATAAAACACATTTAATCTAAACAACGCCATTTAAAACACTTACTTGTGAGTTGAGACCCAAACATAGGAGCATAAAGAAAAACATCACCGCCCATAGCTGAGCATAAGGCATCTTAGCCATTGCCTGTGGATATACCACAAATATCAAACCCGGTCCATCGCTTATCACATCACGCACATTTGTATTCTGTTCCAACGCCAAATTGCCCAATGTTGCAAAAGCAAATACACCCACCAGTAGACTGGTGAGCATATTTACAATGCTTACAGCGACTGTATCGCGTACAATGTTGTTATTGTATTTATTATAGCTCGCAAAAGAGATCATCGAACCGAACGTTATGCCCAATGAGTTGAAATTTTGCGAAGCTGCATTTATCCACACATTGGCATTCTTTAGTTCCGACCAATTTGGTCGAAAGAAATAGCGTAAGCCCTCATCGGCACCTTCCAGGGTAACCGCACGACCCATCAGTATTATGATCAGTATGAAAGGAAAAGTGGCTGTGAAGTAACGTACCTGTGAACAGAAAATAAAAAAAGATTTGTTAGACATTTTTTTTTTAAATTTTTGGGGGCCTTCAACATGACAAAGATACTTTTTCTCATAGCAGAAAGTACTTAACTTCAAAGTAATTGTTTTAAATATTTTTATTTTCATAACCTTAGAGTTAGGTATTCAAACATAAGATTTATCAATATTTAGATTTATTCAGCGTCTTATTTTAAAATTGTAATTAAAAAAAAAATCTTTTTTTATTTGTGCGCCAAACGTTAATTAATAAATATTGTAATATTATTTATAGTTCAGTAGTTGTTTTTTTATTATCTTAGTTTACTAACCTTCGCTGATGATTTAATCGATTTCCATGTTGCAAAGTAGACCATCAGCCAAGCGCATATCAGACAGACAAACAATTCCCAACGCATTGCACCCGGATACTCTATGCCAGGACTGATTTGTAGCACTTTGTTTCTGCAATAAATCAACAGCATATGAAAATTTAGTATAAATTATATAAAGTTTGTAATCACTTGGTGCATAGTCCTGATTAAAAATAATTTATCTATTTCCTAAATAACTAACTTTCAAATGTTCAAAGATTTTTAAAACTAGATAAAACGCCTTAATATAAATCCTAACAAAATTTCGTATTAACCAATTAATAATCCATCCATAATATTTTTAAAATAAAATCAGAGATGATTTTTAATAAAAAAAAAACTCTTCTTCTTAACTTTATTGTGCTTACTCGAAGAACTCTTCAGAAGGCGTGCGCGAAGTGTTTGGCGCAAATACATTTTTCAAAGTTCGTTGAGGCATCCAACAGTCTGGCGTATTCCATCTGAAAGTAAAGAAAAATGCGTGTAAAAATTTGTTCAAACCTATCGAAAACCAATTGTTAGTTGAGCAGAAGGTAACACCCACTAACCAATAATCAAGTACAGTAGGTACAATTATTCGAAACCGGCAGTGTAAAAGAAATAATTTTTTTTTATCAGTTCGAAATTGTGATAATGTAATTCATACATATGTTTTTTATTTACCTGTTATTACAATCAACCCACGGCATATCTGGCCTAAATGATGCAAAAAAGTAGTAAATTGAATAACCTATGATGACACTATAGTATGTGGACATTAGGAAAGAGACGACTACACTAGCGAGACCAGCACCTGAAAGTTGAAGAAGAAAATCAAATTAAATGAGAACAAAACTGTTCAATTTCCTTAACTACATATACATATATAAGTAATCAATTATTTTATTTGAATAACATAACCCTGCAATTAATAATTAATTATAATTAAACGATTAAAAAAAAGTATTAAATAAAAGTATTAAAAAATCAAATCATTTAATTATTTGATTACCTTTCAATTCTTGATAATTTTTTTTTAAATTTAATTATTGGATTGTCTTTTTATTGTTTGGTTCTTTTAATTAACTTATTTTTTAAAATATTTTTTACTATACTATACTATACTATAAAATAAATCATAAAATTTAGAATAAGAACTGAAAAATAATTGAAAAAAAAATAAAGTAATTGTTTTAATTCTATATTAAAAAACAAAAAAGAACTGAAAATAATTTACTTTCATAAAGAAAAAATCATCAAGTAAAATTTCAAGAAATCAAATAAAATCAATTTTTCATGAGAAAAATAAAAAATTAAAAATTACTGAAAATATTCTAGTAATTACAGTAATCCTATAATTAATTAAATTCGCAATAAATAAGCAAAAATATTTAAATTCAATACATACATACATACATATCTATATAATTTATAAAATTCGTAAATTAATTTAATTTTTCTATAGCAATTAATTACAAATCCTTAAAGAAGTTGAAATTTAATAATAAATAAATACAGTAAAATAAAATACAATCTCTTTAATTATTAAAATTTAACTTTCAAACACGACCGTTAATCTTAGTTAACATTAACGATTTTTTATAGATAACATTCAAAAATTTCTAATTGAATAATCAATGAAGATTTTTTAAGGGTTTTATATCATTTCTATAAATATTTGTTTTACTCCAAGCAAGCGCTTTGAGCGAGCGACTTCTAAGCATAAATAAAAAATTCATATTTTTCGATATTGGACAAGTCGTGCTGCAGCTAAATTCCTACTTTACTCACAAACATACATTCATATGTGTAAATACATACACGTAAGGTAAAATGATTTCCCTTTGTTTATGACAATTTATGAGCACAACACTCCATAATTATATATTTTAAGAGTAGGTGTACAAATTATGGCCAATGTATTACAATTAACTACACATTGTTTGGACTACATTAATTTTTTTTGCTTACATACCTACAAGTACGAGTACATACATATGTACATACGCACGTTAAATAGTTGATGTATTTACATCATTTTCCATTGCGCTTCAATTTTCTAGTCTAGACGTTTAATATTTGAAAAATTTGAACCACTGATCACATTGTAATTGTTAATACAAGCTTTGAATTTGTAATGAGTCTAGAGGCGTATAATTAAGTAGACAGCTGTGGTTTATGGGTTTTTATTAATATTTATAAGATACTCGTTATACACCCGCCTATGCTTGTATGTAATAGTGCATGTTTTTTTCAAAAGCTTGTTGAATTAGGTTTGAGAAAATAGTTGGAAAATGCTCTATCACACAAATATATTTGTTAATACATTATTAATATAATAACGCCTGGTATTTGTTTTAAGTATAGGTACTTGACTGTGTAAAAACAGAGTTGTTGGTTACAAACAAGAATTTACGAAATTTCAACCCTCTGTGTAAATTTTTTATTTAGTGCACGTATAATATATAATAACTAAGAATATCACAAAAACTATATTTCCCACAAATCTTTAAGAAAATTTAATAGAAAAATTTTTGAGTATGCCACTTTTGACAATTTTTTGTACTGATGCACCTCCACAATTTCCTTCTTATAAGGAATGCTCGCAACATTTTTACGGGCCAGTAAAAAATGTCAAAAACTGAATTTTATTCTTACGACCGCTAACTGAAAAGAGAAAAAAGAAGGTTGAAATTTCGTCCAATTTTTTTTTGACCACCAAGGATTAAATACACCCATAAATGTCTCACAAGTTTGCATACAAAAGCATTCGTATAGAGGCCGCTTATTGCTAGAAACACCTATTATGAAGTCAGTGAATAGGGGGATGCTGCAAAAGTGAGAAAGAAAGGATAGTACGCGTCTTTTTTTATCGTGTAAGTAGTTCTACACGTGATAAAAGTCTCTAAGGGCCGGCCGAAAAGGTATAACAACATTCTTCTTTTGCCATTAAGAAAAAAGAGAAGAGAAAATACAAGCCCTTATGGTATACATACATCTTGGTATGCATAACAGCCTTATTAAAGGACATAACGTTATATTTTTATTATAAAATGAAGAGACCAAAAAATAGTCGTTGTAAAGGACTTCTTGCACTGAATCGCTCGTGATTGATGTCTAGATATATGTATGTACATACATATCACTCATCTCTTTCATCAATAAAACGTAATAATTAAATTTCAACTATTATATAATGAATTGACTTTGCATCAAGGATAAGAGAGTATTCTATTATTTAAATAAAAGTGATTTATTGAATCACCTTCGTACTATCTACTTTGCTCTTCTTTGCGGTTAATATTTTTTGTTTTGTAATTTACAATTTTATTGAGTTCAAGGCCAGTTTATGGGAGATTTTTAGTGAAAAAAAACAACAGTTTTTAATGGTAGAAGTTATAATACTATTTCGGAAATCACCACATTTCCTCATCAGACTTCTTTTTTATTAAATTAATTAAATTTATTTTTTATAACCACTTCTCCCAGGCGTTGAACCCGGGAGCTCGGAGTTGTAGAGCCAATACGCTACATATTGTGCTACGCTAGCCGAGTTGGCTGTTGTGTTTATTTATTTTTTGTTTTGGTTAAAAAACTTAAAACTTTGAAAAATTTGAAAAGTCTTACTGGGACACCGCTAATTTATTATAAAATCATTTTTTTTCACATAATTGCTCGCGTTTGGACTTTTTATAAATTTTCACACCTTGTCAAATATCGTTAAGTCTGAATACGTAGCTAATTAACATGTATGTATGTACGGTCAGATACACATGTACATACATATGTACATATGTATTATATTACAAAGAGCTGTGATATTTCTAACGCAGTTATGAACGAACAAAAAAAAACTGTATTACAATTTAGTTAGAGCAATTCTATTGAATGCGGAAAATTTACAAGGGTATATTTACCGTTCATACTCGGATATACAGACATGTGTATGTTGTGTATGTATGTATGTACGAGTATTCCTATGCATGCAATACATTTCGATGTGCTGAAATTAGATCAGTGTTGAGTGCTGATTTTGTAATAAATATGTGGATTTTTTGAAACGACTATAACTGGAAACAGGAACCGATTACTAGCAAACTGGTGTGCGAAGCTGGTCATGGACAAGGTCGCTAGAACATTGTGGCAGTAAATATTGCACATATGTATGTACATACATATATGCAACTACATAGGTAAATAAATATTTATATAAAAGTATAACAGACATTATTTAGACGCAAAATTTGTATAGCACGTGTAAACTATGCAAAAGTTACATATGAATGTGTATTACATTTACGCGCCTATTATATTTGGATGCTAAAACATACTTACATATGTTTGTTAAAATTTTAAAATAATAGTAATATTAGATATTATGATCGAAAACTTGTATGTACATAAAACACACGAAATATTCAGAGTTTATGAAATAAATATATTTGTTAATCCGAATGGCAACCTCTTTAAATTATTACTTTCGTAAACAATTTTGAAAACGAATTTTAAATAGCAAAGTTGAGTTTATATAGCCAATCTTGTCTTCTTGTAACATTGGTAGGTATTAATGTAGATATCTCAAGACTGGACAGTAAGATATGAAAATCGTAGCTTTCCAATTTCTACCGTGTTTTCTAGGTTGACGTGTTAGCTTATATTTATGTATATCAACAATAAGAATTCTCTCTTAACCCCAGTTATGCAAGTCTAGACATTGGGTGAACGCACAATCTAAGTAGCGGTTGAAACATGCAAACATGCCGCTTAATCTCATTGCTGTTGCATCGTTGTTAGTTAAGTAGTTGCTGATCCAAAAACTTTTCGTTTTGACGAAAACTCATCACTATATGACGGTGACATTGTCGTTCCATGTACGAGATCGTGGTTTTTCTTTTCAACAGCATTTTGATATTTGACACGGATGACAAGTTCGAAAGAACACCCGGTCGGTGAGTAGTTTAAATTACGTCGACCAGGTCGTTTTGAGCACACCGACTTTGTCTTTTTGAAATAACCACAGAATTCCAGGCTTACAATTAAAGTATGATTCACTTAGGAGCGCCATTAGTAGTCCATTTATATTGATTTTCACAATGGATTTCTTGCTGCGGTGCTTAAGGTGCTGATCTTTTCATCTTGATAGATAACTAATCTTAGGACACTGATACAATGGACGGGTGTAGATCTACTTGGTACTTTCAAAAGCTGGAAGCTTTGCAAATGGGTGCTGACATCTCGGTGGAAATGGTGGTAATGCTTTTCAAGGGAAAGCTTTTGCTAAGAGGCGCAAATACGGGCTTAAACATAGTGTGGGATTTATAGATGAAATTCCGGGCTTAAGACTAAGTATGTACATTAGGAAAAAAAAGTTCCACTACGACATATCCAAAAGATCATTTTCGAGGCGCCAAAATTTCAATTGTTTGACTTTTTTTTTAACGATTTTATTGATTTTTCATAAGCGAAAAATATGGGAATTTATTTTAAAATTCAGATATTTCGTTGCAAATTTTGCTTGGATTCCATTCGACTCATTTTACTTCGGCTAGCTGACGTAGTCGCCATGATCCCTTCGCGGTTTTTATGAATTGCACGTTTAGCTACGCTGGTTAGGAGTTGAACGTACCGCTCGGTACCTTGAATATGGCATGGAATCTTCGGATCGTCTAGCGGTGGAGCTTCATTTTCGTCATCATCAAAATAAGTTTTCAAATGTTCATATGGTATGCTTCTTGTGAATGGTGGTTCTGACAGGTTTTCATCGTCGTCCAAATCAATCATATGAACGTAATCAGTGGCATCAAAATTAATTTTCGGTTTTATGTAGGTACGAATATTGGACGGTTCATATAGGTCGTTACGAAAATGTAAAATTTTTTCCAGTGCATACTTCCGAAAATGTTGTCGATCGTCGAAGAGCATGCTGAGCAAAACATTTTCACAATGGGCAAAATATGAATTATTTTCAATTACGGTGTTTACCACCGAACGTAAATTGTTTGGCAAATATTGCGTCCACCGTATGAATTTTCCAACCAAAACACTACCATATACAACCGACTCATAATATTTGATGTAAAATACATGGGAACGTACACGTGAATTATGTATCTTGCCAAAATTTTCAAATTTTCGGACGGCTTGCTTGTTGCAACGTAAATACGAAGTATTCTATTGGCTTTTGTGAGCCATCTAGCATGTGATACAGGACCCGGTTTAACATTTGCTAGTTGAGTTGAAACGCGACCATTCGAGACAGCATTAGCAAAATGATTTTTTGGATATGTCGTAGTGGAACTTTTTTTCCTCATGCCAAAAGCTATCGAAAAATCGATGGCACAATATCGGAAAATTTTTGTCCTTACAAATCGACCCACCCTATTGTACATATATCTGAGTTTTGCTTTTCTTCTGGCAATATCTGATGCATCCATACGTATATTTTTACTTATAAACCCGATCCTGTAAGCATAAACTTGCGTTGAAATCAAAATGAATTAATACTTAACGACTTAATAATTTCGAAAAACCTTACTATTAATACTCGCCACTGCTTTTAAAGACAAATAATCTTCAATCTCAGAGAAGACTTATGAAATAATGATTTCGCATTTGATGCTTTTGGGCACATTAACCGAATTTGGATGACCAGAACGAATGAAATGTGAAAGTAATAATCGAATGAAAATGTTCCGGACAAACATTGCTCGTTAACCAAGTCTTAGAAAAAAAAATTAAAAATAAAATAAGAAAACAATAACAGTTTTCAATCTGTACTCGTGGGGTTAAAGAAATGTTTAAACTTACCTTTAAAAAGCGGGCAAAGCTGTCCTAACGCTCCGATTGGTCCACGGCCGGTATATTGACCAATCGATAACTCCATAAATAACAAAGGAATACTGCATATAAACAAAATTATGCAATAAGGTACTAAGAACACACCTGAAAATAATAAGATAAATATATAGTGATGTAAAATTTAATAAAGACAAATTTAAAAGCAATTGAAAGATAAAAAAAAAATTGAATAATAAAGTGCGGCAAGAAAAATCAACTCTGATTCCAATGCCCAATCGATGATATTTAACTTTTGCTTTAGATGTAAAAGAATTATTTTCTCAGGGAAATAAGTTATTACATAGTAAGGGGACACCCAAGGTGTTGTTAAGTATCGTAAAGTTATAGAATCATAAAAGTTTTCCGTAAAGCACAATTAATTTGTGTTGCATTATTCAGAAAATGAAGTCAAAATAAAACCACTTAGAATTTTGAAAACTTAAGAACTGTTTACGATATTTTCAATGTATATGAAATATAACAGTTTCAATAAAAATCAATAAGTAGTCAATATTTTTTTATTAGTAATTGTTTATAAAATTACACAAAGAAATAATTTTCAAATTATTAAAAAAAAGCTTATTTTCCCAGAAAAATGAAACGTTTTCTATTCTATCATAAGCCATATTCTTAAAAACTTTGCATCAAACTATTTGTAGATATGTAAAAGCATATTTTGCTAGCTTGCAGCTGGTGAGTGTCGTGTATGGACCGCTTTAAATGTGATGAAGTTAAAAAGATTCAGAAAAGGTTAAAACAAGATGGTAGACAAAAAATAATAGTGAAGTACATTTTCTATAATATATATAATATATATATATCATATAATTTTGACGCTTACACTATATAGCTCAGTGTTTGGCCGAGCTTCTCCTACCATTTGTGGTGTGCATCTTTTATATTATACCACAAATGGAGGGACCTACAGTTTTGTGCCGACTCCGAACGGCAGATGTATTTAATGAGAAGCTTTTTCATGGCAGAAATACCCTCGGAGGTTTGCCATTGCATGCCGAGGGGTGACCGCTATTAGAAAAAACTTTTTCTATGATTAAGATTTTGCGTGCCCTGACTGAGATTCGAACCTCGAACTCACCGGTATATCGAGTTATAGCATGCACCGCTACCAACTCGACCACAGCGGCCAAATTATTTCTTCAAGATATACATACTTGTCAAAAAAGTCAAGTCAGGGATATTGTCTGAGCTTTTCAGCATACTGAGATCAATCGCCATACATAATTCGAAGAACGATTTTAATAGGCCTGGCTAGTATTTATACTGGCAATTATACACTAGTCTCCATATATAATTGGGGCATTAATTTAAGTTATTTTTGGATGCGTGAATTTCTGTTGGCCGGTGTGTGCTAGTTTTCTATAGCTTATATATTTGTTAACATCCTGTCTTAAGTTTCACACCTAACCATTAAAAAAAAAATTTCAATACTTGTTTAGCTACATTAGACTTGTATGCATATATGTACATACATACATACATATATGTATGTGACATTAAGGTACATATGCACGAGTTTTTTTTTTAACATTCTTCTAAACTAAACTAGATAAAGCTTTGTTTATTATTTATTTAGCATTGGCTAAGACAAAAAAACTGTATAAATATTTAAAAATATTTGTTTTAGTCACATTCGTCATTATTTATGCTTTGCTAGCAAGCGTAAAATTTTCACACTTTTTTCCTTTTCTCAAGTCTGCTCACATGATAAGCAAGAAAAATCGCATAATACATATAGTATGAAAAACTATGTATGTATGTATGTATGCACGTATACAAGGTAGTCTTTAAGTAATATTTATGGCCATTCAAGAGTTATGAGCAGACATTTGTGTCAAAATTTTTTTATAACTAAAACGCTCGTCAATTACACTTAAAGACTTACACACCGGACGACGAAATCTCTAGATTTATACTTATATGTATGTGTGTTTGCATTTTTATATACTTATGTACATATGTATGTTTGTGTATTTGAGTTTCGAACGACTAAACAATTGCACAGAACAAATTAAATAAAAAAATAATGTGAAAAACAAATGTTGCTTGACATTTGATTGCGTTAAGTAGCTATTTGAGACTTCCAAATGGTAGTTAAGTTATAGTTTTTAATTTTTTGAAAAATTCTGATAACAGCAGTGACACAGAAACATGAAATGCTATTGAATTTTTTCGACTTCAATACATTTTTGAGAATTTTTACTAAAACTCACCTCCTCCACTTTTGTAGCACATGTAGGGAAAACGCCAAACATTGCCCAGTCCCACTGAATAGCCAATGCAGGCAAGCACGAATTGCATTTTGTTGGCCCAATGTTGTTGACGTGGCTTTAAATTGGCCGCATCATCTGATGGATCCAGAAAGCTATCGTTATCATCGTCATCAACGCCGGGAAGACTGAAAAATATAATTAAAGTAAGAAATTAAAATAAAAAAATATGAACAACAATAAAAAAATGTTAGACTGGAGTGGTAAGTGGTAAGTGTTTAAACTACAGCATATCAGTGTAATAAAAAATTGTTTGTTAGGCATCTGTTCTTAAAGAGGATATAATTCCCCCCCTATTATAGCACCTTTAAAAAGAGAAACCTAATAAAGATTTTTTTATTCCTTAATTTCCTTATTTTTATTTTAAATCTACAGAAAAAAATTACCAGTAGCAATATCGGTGCAATTCATAGATGCGTAACACATTTACAGTGACATTTATTAATACATAAATATTTTAATTTAATCTACTTCGCTTTAATATATTTAATTTAATTTAATTTTAATTTATTTATAAAATATTATAGGTACAGTAAGACACCAGGTCTTTTCGTTGTACGCATATTACATAGATTATTTTTACATAACATTGAACTTAATCCTAAGGAAATATCGTAAGTAAAATAAATATAAAAAGTACTAAGATTAATAGTTATAATACAATGAAATATTAAAAGATTTTAAAGGAGGGTGTATATATATTAGGGAAAGGGGTAGGATATTACATGAATAGATTTGTAACTGCCGTTTTGAAGCATCCAATCGATGATCCTTAAGTTTAAACTATGTACAAGTTTACATCTTTTTTAATGCTTGATGTAAATCAAAAACCAGTAGAGCTGAAAACTTTCACATTTTTTGTAGCCTAGGCTTTTAAATTTTAGACAGCCAATATTGTTACGCATGAAATAAGTAAAATAATTCACATATGGTAAACTTCAATTTCTACATATGTATTTATGTACATACGAGTATGTATGAACAACAACTAAATTTAGTTACTAAAACACATACATACAAGTTCATAATACCAGCTATGTACATATTTCGTAAAAAATGAAACAATGCTCCAAATAAAATTGTACATCTGCTAACATCATACATATTTATACATATTTTTTTTTCCTTTTATTTAATTGCCATTATTTTTCCAATAAAAATAGTTTATTTTCGAACAAAAATCATATAT
Source organism: Philophylla caesio (assembly GCA_963971545.1). NCBI lineage: Eukaryota > Metazoa > Arthropoda > Insecta > Diptera > Tephritidae > Philophylla > Philophylla caesio. Next base: position 79,083,100 of record OZ020609.1, on the reverse strand, counting down.
TATAGTAAAGTTTTAAACATTGTACAAAACCTAAAATAAATTCAATAAATTAACCTCATAATTAAAAAAAAAATGCATACTTTTTTTGTGGGTAGCCAATACAATTTAATGGTTGCACCAGTTAAAAAAATTCTGAAAAAACAAAGGTAAATTGTATTTACATAAAAACTGCATTTCATTGTAATAAAAAGTCAGTTGAATTTTCTAAAATTTCATACAAAGTTTAAAGTCCGGGCAATTGTGACTTTAGTAAGAAAATTATTATAATGCATTACTTTTTATTTGAGAAGTAATATTAAGAAATGTAAATTGAAAACATTTTTTTCAATATGTGCTATTTTCTCAATTTGGAAACCGAGTATACGAGTTTATACAATGTACATATTTACATTTCATTAGAATGTTCGATTTTTACTCGTAGCTGCATGCAACGAAGCACAACTGGTTAATATTCAATGAAAAACGTCTATGTCAGAATAAAAAAAACAGTGCCCAAAAACGGTAAAAACAATTGGAGTATGACTATGTGTAGAGTACAAATGGAAAAATGGCAAGTACGATTAGCTTTTATGTATGACTTTCATCGCTAAGTTTTGCTTCAATCTCATCACTTGTGTATATATACCATAAATACTATGTTTTATGCACATGAAAACGTCCATAACTGTGACCTTAGTACTGGAAGCCAAAATTATAATTATTTATAAATAATTGATGAAATGCACGTCGGTCTAAAAGCAACTATTTGCCGAAAACGAGAGACCGGCTATCAAACGGCAAAAAGGCTCTGCATGCCGCTACCCAGACGTACAAAGCAGTTAAGTATCTGTGTTGATATACTGTCGACATCTAAGTTTTGTAACATAGTGGACTAGACACTGGTCCGCGCGAGGTAATCGTACAACATACAACCATCGCCTTGACTGCAGACAAATCAACACTGAAAGGTGGAAATATCCAGAGAGGCAGCTATTAAGCTTCGTGAATATGAAGATGGCCGCACGAGGAGCCAGATACGATCTCCGCCTATTTCACCATACCGGAACGAATTCGACTTTCGTTGATTTTTATTAGAATACAATTCGATCCAATTGGATTTCGGTGTGTTGAAATTAGCCCATATATCCTGCCAGAGGGAATAAAACGCCATCTTATCTACGTTCTTTGGTATAACGTCATCACACTCATCAAGCGTTATAGAATTAGTTATTCCGAACATACAAAACAGGGAAACAACGCGCATCTAGAAGTGGTGGGGAAAGTCGCGATCACAACGATTCCGAAGGCGAAGACGATATTGATATCGTGTTTGATGAAGTCGGAGGATGGATGCCTTGCGTAAAACTGTAAAATATCAATAGGACAAAGAAAGGTATGAGCTACATCCTTCGGATAAATATAGAGAGGGCGGAGAACCTTCCGTATCCATAACTTGGAGAAATTGGGAGGGATATGGGAAATATAATTATCGAAAATATAATTATCGAAAAAAGTTGAATATATATAAATGTATCAATTTGTTGACTTATTTTCAATATTAATCTACACGAGATTAAGGAAAATATATGGTTAGTCACAAGGTATTTTTTTTCTAATAACTAGCGACAGTGTGCCATATTTGTTTCTCACTATAAACTTTTAAAGATACGTAGTATATGTTGTGCACCCCATAATAGTTGTCGCTTCAGTTATTCGTGAATAGTTCGTGAATAGTTCTGGTTCCCCTTTCGTACTTTGTCAGAACGTTGCAGAGATTTTTTTCCCAATTTGTCCTTTGAGTGAACATTCTGATGACTTTTGTTTCGGTTTTGGGGATGTTACGCAGCCTTTTCTTATAAAAATTACTGTTAGAAAAGTTCTCAGTTTCGATCTTTAGAAAAGATTTTCGAAAGGTTTTTCACTTTTCGTTTTAGATCTTAAAACGTTTTTGGGAGTAAAACTACGTGAACAACATTCAATTTCGATCATAAATTGTTTTTCGGATACATAATTCTATAAAAAAAATTATGAATGAAAGTTCCAAAACTTTGCCCAAAATTAAAATAAAAAAATCGATACGATTAACATTTCTCCATTTTCTCTAGCTTCTTTTTCAATTCACAAATTGTTAAAAGACCACTCAGCGCACACATTCTCAAAGCTTTTGGTGAGCAAATTCCTTACGGCTGAATTTTGTTATTTGAAGCTTTGCTAGCGAAATTTTTTTAATATATGTCTGATGCCTGACTCACTAGAAAAACGCTTCGCATTAACCACCTCTGACTTAATGGCTTTAAATACTTCAATGCAAATTGAAAGAACTAACAGCATTTGTTTTGCTCCGCTTTACAATCACTGTTAATAATTTGAGCAAACACTGTGTGATTAAGTATAGGCACAAAAATTTAACAAGCAAAAAAAAAAAACGTTTTTCACACATTCTGGGCAAAAGATAAAAATTAAAAAAAAAAAAAACCACATTGCTACGAGCAGTAAACCAACAATGTTGAGTGCACTTGAATTCTTATGATGTAATCGCTGGAAGGAAACCATCACGTGATGACATATCGATTGCCAACCATAAAATTTAGGAATAGAAAAAAAAACTTACACTTTAGCAATACGATTATAACGAAATTGTGAGTATTCCGATTGTTTTGTTGATGCAGTTTCTAATTCGTTTGGTGCGCGAGGTGACATTGCTTTCGACGATTCGGTAGAAGTTGAACAAGAACACAAAATCGGTGGTAGCTAGTACGAGGACTATTTTATTTAATTTTACTCCAAAATCGTTTAAGCAATCTTGAAGAAAAAGTGTTGAAAATCACGCTTTTAAATACTCATTTTTCAAGGATGCCATTTATTTTCAGTTGCCGATTAATAAATACACTCGCGAAACAAAAAAAAAAAACTTAATCCATTTGATGGCAACTAATTTCTATTTTATTAAAAGTTCAAATTGGATACAAATTTCCCAAATTTTTGTTTTTTAATATTTCCTCTTTAAGGATAACCTTTGTTTTCTATCATTTCCTGGCCATCTTCTTTACTTTTAGCAGCTTTTTCTGCGTTTTCCTTATTCGAATCACTTCAACAGCCGTCTATCTTTGGCGCCGGTGCCAATGTGAATGTTGTTTTCAATAAGCACTGATAATATCAAAACCCGTACAAAACAACATTTCACTAATCGTTATAAACAAATAATTGACTATAATCTATTTAGTTCAATGAAATTATTGTAATCTCATACCTTTTTAGCTTGTTAATTGACAATTTAAATAAGTTCAAAGCACATGCAAATTAGCTTTTGTGTTAGCAACATTTTAAGCATGTTTAATGTTTAATTTTAGTTAGCGCACACTGTGTAAATCCATTAAAAAAAGTTTGCATTAATAATTTGTAGCATCTATGGTATATGAACTTGTATGTTTATACAACTATGTTTGAGCTAATTAAAAACACACTTTATTAGAGTCAAAAAGTTGCAAAGCAAAAAAAAAAACAATATTTCTTTTCAGTAGCTATATCGAAGCCGCTTAACATCCATCTGCTCCTGTCCATTTGGGCTGGGTATTTTGCCAAATGGATTACTCTGTTTTTCACCCCAATGTCCGGCGGTTTTGAATGAAGTGCTAAAACTATTTTGGCCGTTTCACAAATATTTGCGCTGCAAAGTGTTATTTAAGATTTTCATTAGCCTAATTTAGTTTTTGATAACATAAATAAACTTTCTCACATTAATAAGCTGGCGCAAAGACCACGCGAATAGAATTTAGGCTTAAATCAATAAAATTCACGTTTCTATGTGGAACAGAAAAAATCGTGTATTACATTAGTTATTGAATACACTCCCGTGTCCCACTCAGCAACCCAGCATGCAAGTTTTAAGTGTCGGCCAACACAGAGTGGTTTGTAAGCGTTTGGTCTTATCTTCGATGTTATGGGTGATGAAGCTGAATGATACTCTGATAGAACTCAACTGAAGAGAAGTAAAGGTAGCCAGTCGCCCCTGCATAGGTAAAACAGCTTCTGCCATAACCTTTACGACCTCACACTACCCTTCGAGCCTCAATATTTTGGGTGCTATCTAAGTACTTAATGTAAAATATAGTCAACATAAAAGCGAGTAAAAAACACGTACATATGTACGTAGCCTTCGACGCGTAACGGGTAGTATTTAGCAAGAAATGGAGAGTAAAACAAAATTTGTTTAAAGCAAACTTTAACACATGCTTCAAGCTGCCTGCTCGAATTACTTTTGAAAGCAATTTTCTGCTTAAGAAGGAGATTGATCAGAGAGTTTAGCACGTACTTGCTAAGGATTGAGGAGAATACCTTCACACTGAGTTAGAAAGCGCATTGAACATTTACGCTAAGGCGAACGAAATCTGCAAGTGGTTGGATAGTCGCCTAAAAGACAAAAGAAAAGGAAATTACGGCTGACGGGATTGGCTTGATGATTGGGTATTTATTTTACTAAATCTCCAAGGAAATTCGCAGCAAAACATCTTCAATGCTGCTGCTTTTGAAGCCAGTGGGTTATTGCAATCTAAAACAAGTTCTTCATTGCAGCATTCTTGACAAGCTGTTTTCCCTGGAGCAATGGCAGACAGCATACTTTCCTATTTGATATGAAGATATATTTTCAGTTGAAACAAATGATAAGAACTTTATAGAAATCTATACAGAAGATTTCAAATTGCCAACAATGATTATCGATATAAAAGATATTGGAGGATTAATTTTTGAGAAACTTGTTATGGAAGAAGATTTTCCGATATTTAAATGAAATTAATTGTAGTAGTCATCACTGGCAGGATATGTTGAAAGAAGTCTTTTATTTGGGAAGTTTCGCATCGCCGCAATTAGAAAATGTTTACTCTGTTGTTTCGGACAATGAAATTTTATTTTTGATTCTTGTTCATTTGCTATTTCCTAACACCTGAGACTGCTTTGTCGCTAGGTTTTTAAACACATCTTAGATTGGTTTAAGAAGCCTGAACTATATTTGTTGTCTTGCGTTCTATGAAATCCCGAGGGTCACTTTAAATATACTGTGCTAATAAAATGGAAGAGTCGCTAATAATATGTACTAATATACATTAGTTTCTTTTAAGACAGAGCTCGAATCACTTCGTTATACCAATTCTAAGAACTGAATAAAATTTAAACCGTAAAAGAACACTTGTGCAAAACAAAGGTATGACGAAAATAGAGCAATGAAATGAAAAAAAACGTAAATAAATAAAAGTACGAGTATAGTTGTAAATAAAGAAATAAAAAAGTAAATAAACTACATAGTGATTTTTGTTGGAATGTATCAAATATTATGAAATTCAGCACAAAAATTAATACAAACTTATCTATATTTTTAGTTCGCATGATCATTTGTCTTGATCACAGTTAAAATTCGTATTGTTTCAGAAACCCAAGCAGCTTAAATAGTTTATGAAATTCTAAGTATTTACAAGTACACATTTTCTCCAAAAAACATGAGTGTGAGACAATTTTACAATAACACATTTGTACACATTTAAGCTAATTTTCACAAACGCCTGTAATTAGCGCACAAACACGTGTGTATTTATTAGTAGAAAAAAGTGCCTAAAGTCGTTTTTTTTTACAGTTTTCATTGCAAACTATACGGCCCTTTAATAATACAAAATTTTAAGTACTTAGATATATGTATGTATGTATGTAGTACTTACGGCGGCGTCGGTGGATGCACCATATTGAACAGTTCATGCGGGGTATGCGGCACTCGTCTGATCACCAATCTACGCCCATCCGTCGAACCGATACCAATCGATGCTAATGAGCGTACCGACGTCACATCCGAATATATTTGATTGGCAACGTGATCGTGATAAATAAAAGAGGAACTAGTGCTTAAATGTTTGCTCGAATGACTGGGCCGCAAATAGAGTTGCTGCTGTTGTTGTTCCTGTTCATACAGTGCCAGAGCATCTCCAAGAGGATCTTCGGATTCGTGTAAGTAGGCTGTGGTAAGCAAATGTTTAGAGTTAAAAAACAAAAATATTTACATATGTACACAAGTGTTTGCATGAAGAGTTATGTTATCACGAGATAAATATTCGATAATGGCTGAAAAAGTTACTGTTTAGTAAAACGAGAGAGACATCATAATATCAACTATAAATCACTACTTCGGGCATTTTAAGTGTCAATGGAATTGCGGGTCGTAACTTCTTTAAAAAAAATGAGAACGTTGTCTTCAACGATGAACGCCAAACAGCCATGATACCTACGCATATTATTAGTCGTCGAACTATCTACTTATTGGACCCGCCGAATGGCAACAGAGTTCGTGCATCTATATGGAAATCTATAGAGCTAAGAGAATTCATTATCTTATGCGAATTAACTGGAAACTTAGGAGATGTTGAAAGTCGGCATGCGAAAATCATGCGAACTATTGCCGTTATTACTTGAAGAGATATGGAAAATAAGTCTCCTACATTATGCCATTGGTTTCAAGATCGGATTGGTTTCTTTAAAAATGGGGATAGAAGTCTGGTAACATAATACAATAGAGGTATGATAACTCCAACGCTTTTGGATGGCAACTCTGACGGTGCGTTTGAGAAAATGAACTCAGACAAATTGTTAGGATTGAATATCACATTCTTCACTCGAAAAACACGTGGTGAAAATAGCTGTAAGGCGGTTTAAGATCAACAAAGTTTACGAAACAGGAGCATGGAATGACGGGCACATAAAAATTGTACCATAGCGACATCTGGTTGTCGTTCGGTGTGAAATGACCAAAAAAGCCCCCTCGAGTGAATTCGATTTAAAAATGCAGTAATGAAAAAAATTGTTTGTCTAAACCGTGATGTTCTTCCACCGAGATTCCCCTACACAATGACCCCAATTTTGACTTAATCAGCTACATAAAACCAAATTTCCTTAATTTATAAACTACATACATACATACATAATTCATTTTGAAAGCTCACCTGACACCACTGATCTCATGCTGCCCCTCTCGCTTCTTGCCCGCGAACCGAGACCTTGTAGATATGACGATAATTCGCTGGATGCTGTAACTAGCGCTGTTGTCGAGGAGGAGAGCGGCGTTAGTGCACCGGCAACCGTGTACGCTGGTGTGAGTTTCGTCGCGGATTTATGGGAACTGATTGCAGCAGCTGCATTGCCTGGATGAAGTGTTGTCTCGTAGGCAGGCATATAGCCGCCACTAACGCCACCACCATCCACACTATACCCCCCAATGCCACCGTCACCGCCGCGGCCAAAGTCATCCGATTCGCAATCCTCAATTGTAAATGTCACGCCAGCTGTATTGTTATTAAGCATAGCTGCTATTGTTGTTGGCGTATTAGTATTAATCGACTGATGAGCTACATCCGATTGTGATTTTGTGGAACGTGTTGATGTTAATGCTGCTGCTGCCGGTGGGGATGTTGAATGAATGGCGGTGTGTGGTGTGTTGTGCATTGACTGATTAACTGTAGACGATGCACGAATTTGATGCCCTCTGCCTGAGTTGTGCGGCGGCAGTGTTTGCGGTTGCGATGCGGTTAATGGTGTAGCTGCAGCGACAGTACTCGTTGCAATCGCAGACAACTGACGCGCCACCGATTTCGGCCGTTGTAATGTCTGTTGACTTGTGCCAGGCGTCTTTTGGATTGCGGCCGCCAGTGTCGACAATGAGCTTGTTGAGAATGTTTGTCGAAAAGGTGGACGCGTTTCTTTTGTCGTGCCGCCGGGTGTGGGCGGTGTGGAGGGTATGATGATGAATTTATGCGAACGCGAGGAGGGTGAACGGATGAGGCGCGTCTGTTCATCGCCACTTTCTGCGCCGCTATCGGATATTTGGCTAAGACGAAATGTGTGCGATGACTGTTTGCCAATTTGTGCGAGGGTGGGCGTGGTTGTTGCCCTTGAACTATCTTTTGGCGGGCTGGCAGTATGGGTTGTGGTGGATTTGATTGCGGAAGAGTTGATTTTAACTTGTTTTGTGGCACTTGAAGTGCTCGGCTGTTCGACGGTTGCAGCATCCATCATGGCGATGTGACTATTTCCAATGCGTTTAGAAGCTTTCCCTCTGCATTAGGTCTGATCCATTATATGTATGGCTCGGTAGTTTTGTGTATGCTTTTTATTCACTTTTTCACACATCAGATTAATAGTAAATCTACGGCAATATGCGCTTTAATCCTTTTCATTAAATGCCGGAGATAATGTTATTATTAGAACTTATGGCGCGTGACAAATTTGAAGTCTCATTTTCGCACAAAAAAAAACCACCGTTCTTTAAAAAGATTTCAAGCAAAAAATAAATATCGCTATAAATCGTTCGGGCTTATCTCGGTCCACCTGACGGGTGCTTTCTTATCACCTCTTTTTTCACTTAAGATTAAGTGTGCGCAGTACTAGAAGATATATTTATGTTAAAGTCTGTGCATGTAAATAAATTGTTCTTTATTTGCGCAACGCATTTGAATTAGTTTTTAATATTGCAGTTATCTCTAGGAGAAATCACATGAAAGGAGATAGTAGACCTTCAACAGCGTCACTAATTTATGGTGGTGTTACAAATTATTAAGATATTTGCATACAAAAGAGAAAAAAATGTAAATAAAAATGAATAGCGAGTAGCAATGAAGAGTTAAAATCTGTAGACGATATAAGAGAGTGCATACAAAGGTATAAATTAAAAAAATTCTATGAAAGAACGAACCTTACCTATAGCTTGCAGATCTAAGGTTGAGTGATGAGCGAGAAATTTAACTAAGGAAACTTAGGAAAATTATATCTTCAGTTCAAAGAAATACATATACATAGTAATAGTTTTGGCGCTTACACTTTATACCTCAGTGTTTATTTTATCAACTGTGATGTGCGTCTTTATGTTGTGCCACAAGGAGGGGCCTACAGTTCTCTGCGGCCTACGAACACCGGATGTATTTTATGAGACATTTTTCATGCAGAAATACTCTCGGATGCTTGCCATTGCCTTAAGAGTAAAAAGCACAAAAGCTCTTAAAATTTTCTTTAAACCGTCACAAATTGAGAGAAATGAGCATAAGTAAGTTGCAGGTGGTAGGCGTGGCTTCTATCCGTTTATAGAACTGTGTTTGATAAATTAAATAAGAAGGTGTGAGCGAAATATGTTGCTGAGTTGAAACGGAACTCTTTCCGTCTTCCAAACTTATTCTTGAATAAAGAGTTTTTTCCCGCACATTCCGACGACAATCAGGATTTCTACATTCCTGGAACGACTCCAAAAACCACAAAAGTTCTTTTTGTTAAGAGCTTGTGTAGCTGATTGTACAATTTTATATTCGAGTTATTATAGTAGTCTTCTAAAAGTGAGTTTATATTTATGTCAGAATCGATAGGCAAGGGGTTTTTTGAAAAGCTTTTTGTATTCAGAATTACGTTGGGTACTTTGCTGAAGCGCGAAGTATCAAACTCTTTCTATCTATCGAAACATATGGCGTGACAAAGAAGCCGTCAAGTTTTTCTGACCCACTTTAGCCAACCAATCGCGTCCTTAAGCACTTGAGCCCGTGTGGAGCCTTGACAAAATCATGCTCGACTGCAAGATATGCGGTGAGATTAAACATACAATTTGAAACGTAAAATCATGTAGCATCATCTAACTACCTCCTTCCTAAGCTGTCGAAATTAAAGTTAAATACCGAGTACTTATTACCTATGCTTTTGAGAATCGACTACTTTATTTATCTATTCCTCACAACACTACTAAGAAACAAAAAAAAAATTTGTTTAACATTATATTTACGTAAGTAAGCCTAGGACAAGATCACAAAGATTTACAAAATTTAGCCCTTTGATAATGTGGCTTAAAATTAATCTTGCTGTCAAGTTTTATGACCATTCAACGAACGGCAAATTCAGCGTCAACCTTCTACCAAGTTACATATATGTACTATATACTGATGTATATTTTTTAAACAAATACAAAGCTCATACATTTTACGATGTTTTAAAAAAACACACAGTTTGATCATATATGTATGTGTGTGTATGTATGGAAACACTCGTATGTATATATAATCAAAAATGTGTATACCGTTTAAAACGATAGAGATTCGTGCTGTTCTCAGCCTAGCCCTTAACACTAATGGCTCTTATCTGCCCCGAGCTGTGATTGCTATTATTGATAAACAATGTTCACTTTTGTTTACATTTGTTTTTGTTATTTTTTGTTTTGCTTTGTTTTCTGTCTTTTAAAATATGTGACTAATAACTGCCACTAATTTTTTTCTCTACAAATTTTAATTACGTCATTAAATTTCATAACATCAATAACTAACGTCAAGTGAGCGCGTGTATGTCCATCTAAAAAGGCGGCAGTGTCACTCGTGTCATCAGAGCATGAATTTCTATTCGCACATATGTACAACCATACATGTATACACCCATACTTACATATATGAATAAATACATATGTTTGCATGTACCCAGCCCGTAGAGAAAGGTATGTTTGCCGAATGTGCGATTTCCGTTTTTTTTGCTATCCGAACCACGGAAAATATTTTAACTTTCCGTTCATTGTTCGAATACAAAAATTCTTTTTGTTATTAAAAAAGAAGGTTAAAAATTTTTAAATTAAGTTTGGTAATTTGAAAATTGACACAGGAAGTCGTAGGTTCAATTACCGACTGAGGCAGCAAATGAAAATGTTAGAACATTTTTTTTCTTACAAAACAAATTACTGTTTATAACATAGAAGCTTTTTTTTATTTATATTCTTTTATTATGAAGAAGCACTTGCGAAATTCAGAACCATTGCGAATTGTAAAAAATATTAATCTGAAAATCACAAAAGAAAATACTGAAAAATCGTTTTCTTAACTTATCCGTTATCGGACATTCTAAGGCACAACTTAATCAAACGGTTCTTTCTGCGAGCTCCAAAGAGCTGCAACCTTATTAAACTTTATGTCCAATTTGCATCACATAAAATATTATTTTTTTTTTTTTAATTTGGGTCTAATTTCTATCGTCAATCAATCGATTGGCCCTACAGGGAATCACAGAGATCACAGTCCTTTAGAATGAGCCGCACAAGCGTGCCTCCTGTCACAGATCAAGATCGACATGCACCCGAAGGATTCGTCTGCAAAGCTAAAGTGTTGGGTTTTTTTTTTCAAAATTTACCTTAAAAATTATAATAACAATCTTTATATAATTTGTGCCAATATACTAAGAACATGATGAGGGCTGAAGTATTGGTATATTAGTTACCTTTAAGGTCCAAAAATCCTCTGACCCACTTTATCTGGTTAAGATTAAAGTTGATTGCTAATTGGAGACAATTTTGCAGAGTCGAAATTTATTTTTAAAATTTTTTGTGGAGTCATTCATAACTCATTGAACATACAATGAGCACATTTTTATAAAGTATTAAGCCAAAAAAACGAATTGGTGGCCTTTGTTCCATAACGACCAAAATCGTTTAATTGGCGAAAGGGGCATTCAGCGTTTTTGTTTGAAATGAAATTATACCCACGTTGAGTATAATTCCGTACAAATGAAACGTAAAAATGACAGGATTGTTACTCATTATAATTTTTATTCTCTGTCATGTTATGTAAGATTATGTTATGATATGTTATGTTACGTTGCTATGTTATGTGACGCGATATGATGTGTTAATGTGATGTGATGTAATGTGATGATGAGTTGTGATGACGAGATGTGATGATTTTATGTCATATGATGTGATGTGAAGATATGACGTGATGTGATGACGGTATGTGATGATTTGTGGTTATTAGATATTGAAATGTTCAGAAGGTGAGTGATCTAATTTATTTAAAAAATACCGTATTGTAAGCTAGAGTTGCCAACCACTCTTATTTTTGTTAATTTAAGCCGCGATGCAGCGAACTAAAGATGATTTTGATCAGAATATTGCTACTCTGATTTTGTCGAATTTGAAATAATCAGATGATGGCTTGACGTAAACAAACCATTTACATGGTTCAAGCATTTGAAACGGTAATTTACTCTTTTTTGTTAGTTTATTGTGGAGTTTTAAGTTTACATTTACACTCTTCCTTATCACGAAGTTTCACTTCTATCACCTAGCTATCTAGGCGAGCTATCTTAGGTAGCAATACATTAAAAAACCAGAAAGAAACTGCGAATCTAGTGAAAACCTGTACTTGAACCCAATAAAACTCAATTAATTTTTAGGTATCTTCTCCAGAATCAACTGTGGTGACATCAACTATTTTCTTTCAGAGGTTTGCTTGTAGACGAATCAACAACATTGTTGATATTTTACAAAAAAAAATTAAGTCCCATCCGTGCCTAAGCATATAAGTGTGCTAAATCTGAACTAATAATTTTCCACTTTTATCTTATTTTGTTATATTTAAGTCAGCACACACATGATTTTTGCCATTTATTTTGCATTTTATGCCCACGCGATTTGATCTACTCAGCATCGAGGTTATTTAGTAGGAGTTCAAATTTATTAATTCACATTGCTGGAGAACACCATACCACCACAAAATGTCGTAAACATTCATTAAGCTAATAGAATAATTGATATTTTGAGTGCCCTTATGCAAATCTATTAAATATTTGTACACTATGCAAGCAAGCTGTAAAAAGTTTTGAGCTTATTCTATCTAACTTAAGAAAACTAGGATCGTATGAACAGGTTTTAACTTTAGACCAAGAAATAACGAATTTTTGTCCATCGTGCAAATGTAAACATTTTTGTTAAATATCAAACTGAAAAGCATTTTTTAAAATCAAACGTCAGCTTTCAAATGCAACTCAAATAATCGCTGATAGCGATCTTAAGCTAAAAGGCATTTTTTAAAATGTAATAATAAAATTAAAATCGTGTTACTCATTTTGAAATATTTGTATAGAGTTGCCTATAATGTTAAGTGACACAGTTATTATTTTAACATTTTCGGGAATACATTTTTTTTTCAACTGTTTCTCAAGTCGAAAATGAGTGTTTGATTATAATTGGAGATAATGCTAGGTTTCCAAAGATAAACAATGCCAAAAATCAAAATGAAAAATAACATTTCCCTAACGTTTGCGAATTTTTTTTACTAATGTTTGTTGTATAGGCAAGTGTAGTTCAAGTTGCAGGTCTAAGGATATAAAGTAATATAATATATATTTTTATTCAACCAAAGGCTTTTAGGAAAATGCAGGCTGAGTAGGTAAAAGCTCTTCGCTGTCTTTCGTATAGTAATTTATTATATGAATTTTATTAATTTGACGCTCACACTATTTAGGTCAGTGTTTGGCCGAGCTTCTACTATCATTTGTGGTGCGCGTCTCTTATGTTGTACCACAAATGGAGGGACATGTATTTTTTTGCCGACTTCGAAAGGCAGGTTGCATTTAATGAGAAGCTTTTTCATGACAAAAATACACTCGGAGGTTTGTCATAGCCTGCCAAGGGGTGACTGCTTTTAGAAAAAAAACTTTTTCGACCACAGTGGCCAATAAAAACGAAAAAAACTACAAATTCGTTTACAGTAATTCTCGTATTTCGCTATAGACTCAAAAACCGCAAATCAGAAGTGTTTGGCCGTCATAAACGATAGACGGGCAGTGCCCAAGGGTTTACAGAAAACAGTTCCGCGTAAGATAAAGACTACATATTTGCGAAAGATTATTCTACAGCATAGCTTTTTGATCAGTACATTTTAATTAGCTGCAGTTTTATGTTAGGTTCGAAGAAGGTTGAAAATATTTCTGTAGAGGTCGAGTGTCGTAATGTGCGCCGAAAATTTTCACAAATTTTTTTTTACTAATACTGAAAAAGAGAGGCGCGCGCTTCTAACATATATGCAATATTTTATTCCAATAAGTGAGCTTGCCAGAAAATGATACACAAGTTCCTAATGCTCTCCTATGAGTTTTAAAAACTCCATTCACGATCACTTTTGGCGAACCTTCTGCTCTGGTAAAACTGATTTTTCGAAAAACCAATTGAGAAAATGTTTCAGCTAATAATGAGGAGATAAATAATGCAACAAATGTTGAGTACGAACCTCTCATCTACATGTTCCTAAAATGTATAATAATAATAATAATAATAATAATAATAATAATAATAATAATAATAATAATAATAATAACAGTTACTCCAAAAAAATTCAGAAACGAGGAAGATTCAATAATACAATTAAATCTCTTTGTGTGTTTTCGCTGGCAGTCGACTAGGGGCGCCTTTGTTAGTCCGCTGTGGTTTTCTTAGACATGTGGTTTTTAAGAAGAAATAAAACGCATATAATTTAATGCTATGGCCAAGAATTTAGCTTTATTATAAAGATAAGAGTTTGCCATTACGTTTTAAAAATGATTTCGGGCAAGTGATCGACGCGGCTGGCTCGAATAAATTCCAGCCGAGAGGCCCAATTTTCGAACACTTTTTGCAGTCATTGGGGCCGTATGTCAGCAATAATGCTCCGCATATTATCTTGCAAGCTTCAATAGTCTCGGGCTTATCAGCATAGACAAGCGACTTCACATAACCCCACAGAAAATAGTCCAGCGGTGTTATATCGCACGATCTTGGTGGCCACGCCACAGGCCCAAGACGCGAGATAATGCGCTCACCAAAAGTTTCCTTCAATACATTGATTGTTTTTTTTGGCTCTATGGCATGTAGCGCCGTCTTGTTGTCTTGTTGTCCTCATCAACATCCTCCAATTTAGGCACGAAAAAGTCAATAATCATGGCTCTATAGTATTCCCCATTGACTGTAACATTATGGCCGGCTTATTTTTTGAAGAAATATGAACCAATGATTCCCTCTGCCCATAGAGCACACCAACAATGGCTTGTGGATTGTCATCACTCCAAATGCGACAATTTCGTTTATTAACGTGCCTATTGAACCAAAAGTGAGCTTCATCGCTGAACAAAATTTTCTTGTGTAAATCGGGATCGTTGGCCACTTCGATTTTTTTTGCCCATTCACCGAACGTGCGACGCGCTTGTTCCGGAGTAAGTCTATTCATTATTAGTATTGCCTCATTGAAAACCACACGTCTAAAAAGACACCCTTGATTACATATTATCATAAAAAAAATATTTTTATTCAAATTTTGCATTAACTGCTGTCCACGTAGGTATATAAAAACGCAGAAGAATATACGTATACAGTGGTTATAGTAAAAAGCAAAATAAAGCACAATTCAAAACGAGTTTGAGAACAAACGTGACGCAATTGTGATTAATCTCACTTAACAAATAAATCATTATTTGCACTTACATATATCTTTTTAATACACAATTACTGTTGGCTGAGCTGAGATTACTTATAATTTAATGACTTTAAGCGTGCAGAAATAATTAAATAATTTTAAAATGAACGATAATGAAACGTCTCTCTAATCCTCTTATCAATTGTTAAATCCATTCGGAATATGAAGCTCTGAAAAGGAATTTGTTGGGTAGTCAAGCAGCTATTAGATCTCTGCAACGCTAGTCGACTCCCTCAAAAACAGCTGTGGATTGCAGACACTTTTTGAATATGCTGGCATCAAATAAACTAAATTTGCGATTTTGGTTCCAGGGCGTAAAGTTACGCTGGATAAGTGCGAGGAAGATAGCTGGCCAAAACTTGCAAACCACGCTCTAAGTCCTCCTCAAAACTTTGGCTTAATATACACACGAAAAACTTGCGAGATAGCACGAAAAATTTGGTCCAACAAAAATTAGTCCAACTAGATGGATAGGATTCTTTAAAAAATTTTAACATTTTTATGGAATTTGATATCCGAGATTTTTGAGTCACTGCTTCCAAGAACGAAATAAGTTATCACAAATTCAGAATGGTAATTCCAATATAAACCGCAATGTTTTGTATACACGGTTAGCAAACGTGTGTAGCCGTCTTCTATTCAGTGCTGCGTAGTGGCAAATTAGCTGTTGCACATTTTCTTCTTCCTCGTCTAAAACTGCGGCAGCTGCGCTTATTCCTAATTTTTGGCATGCGTGCCAATTAGACAATTGCTTAATTTTTTTTTTTTAATTTCGGGAGGTTAGATGTGTGTCGTTTATCATTAGAAGGTCAGATAAACTTTGCAATTTCGTTGAAACTTCATCTGCTTTGCGGTATGCAGGCACCCTATGAGATGAAATCTATAATGCTGATGCATCTCGTTTAGAGTTCTGCGGCATTTAGTAAGATAATTTGTGCGGCCTACGCAAACGCCTTTACCTTTAAGGTAGTCTTTCCTCTTTGGGTCTTTTGTTTAGAGACTGGGTAGCTTACTGAATTACCAGCACTTCTGCTTAGTGCACGCTACAATGAGCAGTGAACACTTCAGTTTGGGAAGAAGACTCCTCCACCGACCTTTCTGTAGCCGGATGTTTAGCGGTGCCGCTGAATGTACAGGCCGAAGGACACACGGAGCATACAGAATCAAAGGTTTTTCTAAAAACAGTTGGCCCTTCACAGGCAATGGCGAACCATCGAGAGTATTTCTGTGAACTAAAGACCTCTTCAATTGTGGTACAACATAAAGACGGACGAACGAGCTATATACTGTTAACGCCAAAAATGTATTTATGTTTTTGATCGAAATTTTTTTTTAGCCTAAAAAAAGTGCTGCTACTAGCATGTCCGAAACCCTTTATATCTAAATATAAAAAAATTATTTAATGGTTGAACTTCACTTTTAAGAGTTTATAATTAATTTTCGCCATAAATTTACGCTTCAGTTTTGTTGAACTAAATTTTTATTTAGTGCTTTTGAATTGCCGTTTAAATTAGTATTATACTTAAAGCAACCAATTGCACTTATTACAATTTGATGAGCACACCACCGTGTTTTTTTTTTGCACGCTATTTTTTGTAATTAAATTATTTGCCTTTGCACTAATTTACATGGAATTTTTGTTTTGCAGTTTATAGTATTATAAATGCATTAGCAAAGAAGAAGTTGAAAAAAATAAAACATTATATTTGTATGCAGCGACTGTCACACGCAGCATTGCATTGCAAAATCCGCAAATATGAAATTTTCTTTTATTAAATTAGCTGCATGTTCATATTTAAATTTCTGATAGACGACGCTGCCACAATAGTGATCGCAGGCGATCGCAAAAATTTATACAAGATTACAAACACTCATATCGACATACATATGTATGTTATGTAGATTAGCTGGGCGTGTAAGCGATACGTCTATGTAACATACATACTCGTATGTATGTAGAATTGTCGCACGTGCCGTGATAATTGTAATGAGTGCGGTTGAACCAAATAATTAACTAAATCGTTTACTAGTTAATCATATACATATGTATGTATGTATGTACATATGTACAATCAAACACGCGAGTGCATCATTTATGTTAAATTGGTGAATCACACGTATGTATTGGGTATTGAGTATTTGTTTATAGCGAATTTTTATTCAAAGCACTCCACTTTAACGTTGACACAATTTTAAAAACGGGTATGTTTGTATGTATGTATGCGAGTATAAAAAATAGCATCTTTAAAATACTTGTGTCTCTTTATCAGTTAACTATGTATCTACATTTTGTTTTTTAATTTAAAATATATATATATGTATGTATACATATACATTTTTTCAACTGAACACTTATTGCATGATATGTTTACGCGGCGCTTACATTCAAAAATTAACCGTCGCGTATAAACGTTTAACGTACCGCTCACAAGCGCTGTCAAATGTCAACTGAGTTGCTGTCGCTGGCTCAACGGCTTTTGCGAATATCGTTTATAGTCTTTAATCAAAAGAAAAATAGAAAAAAAAAAGTATCTAGATACTAAAATTCACACATACATATGCACATACATATACTATAATCACAAGCTTTAGAGTGGAGCGTAACGTTCGCTCAAGCATGCTTATGACCTACAGGCATACATACATACATATGTCCATACATATGTAGGTACAAATGTACAAGCACAAGTGCATACATACATACATTTTCGTAGTACATATATTTATATACACACATATATTCTGATACATTCAAACGTCGATTTTGTGGGGGTTGCTTGTATCACTGTTACATCTGCCTGGGTTCGATCCCCAATACAGTTCTCACAGCTGGAGTTTGCAAAATAAATAATAACCGGTTTTTAAAGAGTTTTCTTCGTATGTCAGCGATCAAAGTATAACCGAGATGAGAACAATTTTAGCAAAACAAATTTTTGACTTGATTCACTTTAAAAACATAATTCAAGAATTACCTGTATATTTAAAAAATTTTTTTTTCAACTTTTAGCGCCCCTTGCCAGTCGGGCACGCTTATGTCAAATCCGATTACAAAATAAAATTTACCTAGTTTATTATTCGTTTTTTTTTTTGTTTTTTTTTTCATTTATATGTAGTAAGTACTGACAAGCCTCATCAATATTCAAACGAATATGGTTATACATATGTAACTATTTACGTTTGCAAGTTGCAGCGCTTGCGTCGACTTCGTGCGCGGGAGTCAATTGTCACCGTTGCAAGTGATCTACATACTACATTTGCTCATACACATTTTCCTAACTCACATTGACATTCGCTTTGTATGTACATACATATGTACATATGTATGTAGGTAGGTATTGAGACAAGTGTCACTAATCGTACAATTCATTTGTCAGTCCCGTCTCAGTGCATATCATTCAGCCAACGTTATTTGTTAGTATGTATTACTACTGCTTCTGCTCAATTTTTGTTTGATTTCACTTCATTTTTGTTTATTATGTACATATGTACATACCATATGTATGAATGTATGTATGTATGTATGTGTTTATATTGACTACCTTTCTTCTGATCTGATATTTTTGCCTCACCAATTTTACGAAGCATGTTATCTTTCAAGTGCTGCGGTTATTTAATTGAGCGCCCGTAACTCTGTATGGTATACTATGCTTCTTATCTTTGGTTCTCTGTATACATTTCTTTTCACCCTCACCTATATACGAGTACATATGTACATACATACTTTGGTCTTTACTTGATGATTAACGGCTGTTTTCGGTGACTTATGACGGCTCTCAGATTAAACTAAGATTGGTGATCAGTTAATCATGAATGCTATATAGTATACCCGTGGCTTCAGTTATGAAACTGTTTAATTTTAATTAAATTTTTTTCAACGGAAAATTCAGTCGCTTCGGGAAGGCAAAAAAAACTAACCACCTAAGGACCTTGACTTTTGTGGTGTTAAAGCCAAATCTATCATTAAAAGCTAGTTTGAAATTCTATTTAAATAAATGGAAAACAAAATACAAAATTATTAAAAGTGTAGTTATCATTTTTCTACCTTTAGCAATAGATATAAATTGACCATTAGTGAGTTAGTAACTACGAATAATTAGTTATTTATATTTAAAGTTGACAATGATTTGTGCTCAGCGTCTTTCTCAGCCGACCAAGCAAACGGCTTTGTCATTTCTCTCTCTCTCTCTCTCTGTCTCTATTTCTCTAACGCTCGCTACTTTTTACTTTCTTTATTATCTAGTAGCAAAGACTTTCATATCACCTCAAAATAGAGAATGAGTAAATAAATTCTGAGAAAACGTAATATTTTCAATAAAAAGGTTTTTACTGTTGATAAGCATGACAATTTTTTAATATTTTCTATGTATATTTAATGACGTTATTAATGCCCTACTTTCTGATTAATTGACTACGATAATTCTGCGTTATACGAAAGGTATCAGCTCAATTTGGTTATGGCACTGATACGAGTATTTTCGTCAGAGCTCCAATTCTGTATTATGTTTTTTTTTTAACAGACAGGTCTACGAAGGTCGATAGAACAGGTTCAGGTGTACATGAATCTGTCACTAAACAAACACGTCTTTAATGCTAATGTTCTAGCAGTTTCAACATGTGCCAGACAAAAATTTGAAAATAATTTTATATGTGCCTTTCTAGTTTTATTTTCAGCCAGCTAGATGACCCTATCCGGTAAATTAATAAATTCCAGGCGCAGGTAAGGGAATGCTATGGTACTCTTGAACTCTTGGCCGGGAGAAATGTGGTCACACTAAATCATACCTGCTGGGGAATGTTCAAAATACATACTTATGTGTGTATCAAACGAATCTATAATTGGCTGTCACACTCATTCAAAGAATGATAGATGTCACTTTGTTGCAGATATTCGTTCTGTTTTATAAACAACGCAAGAAAAACCTATCGAAACATGTGACTTTCCAATTTTAGTAACAAAACTGATATACAAATAAAGGCATAGTAGGCGACATAGAGCGGAATTGTCAGGCATACGCAAATGATGAGAAGAGATCACTTGCAAAAAAGCCAAACAACTGTGGCCGGCACTCTGAAACCTTGGAGCCTGAGTGAAAGTGAAAGTCTTCAAATTAAAAATAATTATTTATTCTAATTTCTTTTTCTATTAGCCAACACATGCCTCATCTTTTCAAAGCACTCTTTTTGCTTCCATTCAAATAAAATAAAATTAAAAATAAAATTATTTCTTTGGAAATTCAAAGTTCATTGCCATATCAATACGAAGACAAAGTGTAACTCCGCATAATAAGGGTGAGTACTCGATTGCCTCGTTAATGCTTGGTTGTGTATTTTGATTTATTAGCGGCTTTGATAAAATTGCAAGAGGCTGTTCCTCAAAATTGTTGCCTTTTAACTTATCAATCACAATGTGTCGATATTATCTTTAATATGATCTTTAGATGGTCATTATGATCTATCGACTCAAATGCATTAGTGTGCACACATCGTATTTTTTCTTTATTGCGATATTTTAATTTTAAAATTATCATAAACATAAAAAAACTTTGCTTGAAACAAGTTAGTAATTATTGATTTATTTGACTTCCTTTTGTTTTTCTGCTAATACTCGTATGTACGCAAATGACGTATAAGTACGATATTGACAATAAATTTACTACAATAAATAATTATGTTCACAAAAAAATCTCTGATCTGTCGTTGATTCAAACGCCTCGTTACATATCATATCTTCACATTACATCATATCTTCACACCATATAATTGCCACAAATCACGTGATATAAACACATCACATCATATTATATCATGAAATCATATCAACATATTACAACACATCCAACATTTAATCACCCCATCAACACATCACATCATACCAACACAACATATCATATCGACATATTACGTCGTATCAGGATATCACACCATCATGTACATCACAAAACATAACTATATCACATCACATCACATCACATCAACATATCATATCACATCAAATAACATTATATAACATCACATTTCTCATCACAACACATCATACGTTATGTTACGTAAAATTACATAACAAAAATTAGCAAAAAAAAAGCACAACAAGACAAACATAACATAACGCAACATAAATTTTCTTCTTCTTTCATGGCACTACAACCATTTGTGGTTTGGACCGAGACCAAAAAACTTCGCCAGTTCACTCTCTCCTTCGCTAGGGTTCGCCAATTATTCACACCAAGTGAAGACAGGTCCTTCTGCACTTGCTCTTTCCAGTGTATTCGTAGACGTCTTTGCCTCCGTTGTCCACCCATGGGTGCCGATTCGAAGGATTTTTTCACCAGAGCATCATCATCCATACGAACGACATAGCCAAGCCAGCGCAGTCGTGGAATTTTTATACGCTTGACTATGTCCATATCATTATACAGCTCATACAGTTCATCATTCCATCTTGTTCGGTACTCGTCGTTGACGCGAACAGGGCCATAAATCGAAAGCCTCCAAAGCCTTCTCATCGCTGTTTAGCATCGTCCATGTTTCTGCGTCATATAAAAGGACGGGCATGATGTGGGATTTGTAGAGCGAGATTATCATTCGTCGAGAAAGGGCCCTGCTTTTCATAACTTTACTTAACTTCATTTATGTAACTAAGGGACAATTAGGAATAAAATTACGATTTTTATAATAAGTAACAATCATGCCGATTTTTCGTTTCTTTTGCCCTCAATGGGTGAATAGAAGTATCTCTTCAAAATAATAATTTTTTGTTCGTCGTGCAATAAATTTTTCTCAAAAGCCCTATACTTAATCCTGACAAAGAAAGCGCAAATACACAAAAATCGCGCCGCCGTTTCTTACATGTCTAGGCAAAAACATTCAAGCGCTTGAAACATAAGTGAACTGAATCACATCTGTTCAATGTAGGCGCTAGACTAGCTGGACGTCTGCCGTAGAAGTTTACCATTCACGAATAACACTAACACTATTCAGTATTATCTGAGCTTGGCGAAAATGACCTCGGCTATTAAAGCAACTTCTTCAATTTGGGGTTTGCTTTCTGATTTCATGACAAAAAACTAAAAAGTCTACAGCTTGATATCGACTCCAAACGACAGCCTCTCCTCGAGAACAATTGGCGTCATTTGCGTACCAAACTGCGTACCCACTGTTCGGAAGGAAAGATAACAACTCCTTGTGTATTTTCCTTATGACGCTCAAGAAGTATGGTATCAACACACCCCAAGCTTGATAAAGCCACGCTATTTGGACCAAAGCCCTTCCGAAAGATCTTTAGGCTGTATTACAATGTTTAGAGCTGGGAATGTCAATCTATGCAGATTGTTAAAAATGGCACAAGGCATTTGAGATGGAGTATCTGTAGCTCGATGCTCAATAAATCTGCATTAAGGGTTTTTACCAGTGTCATCACATCAGTACTGCTTGGATGCCACCGACAAGGACTCTACGGAGAAACTCCTCGATGAGGGTGTGGAGGAGGTAACATTTTTCTTGTCGCTGTTTTGGTCTAAAGGTGCGCAAAAATAGCACATTCACTCAAGGGGACGCTCACTGTGGACAACTGCACGCCATCCTAACCTAATCTAAGCTACATGTTAAATAACATAATCACTTTTTCTTACAATGCTCGCGTGGCAATGACTAACCTACGGGTGTATTTTTTTGTGCCTTATAAAATCCCCAATTGGAAATCATGACTGCAAATTTAGTCAATTTTATGAAACGCTTTCATTGCAAAATAAAAAATAAAAAATTGTATTATTTTTATTTTTATTCATATTTATTTGTATTATTAGTTTACATTAAGCAATAAAATATTAATAAGTTTTGTTTTACTTTCAAACATTATTATTATTTTTTAGACAATTCGTTTTTAATGATTAAAATTAAACTATTGTTTTTAACAATTTACATACAAATATTATTTAATTTGTTTATCGCTTTGTTCTTCTCCATTCCGGTTTTGCTATATTTATAGAAAATATTTGCTGCCAGTGCAAAAAGTTTTTTTTTGTGTTAGGCAAAATATTGCTTTTGTTTAGGAATTTCAATACTATGAGACGTAAAGAAAAATAAAAGATTCTATTATCATAGTAAATTTGTGTAAATATGGCGGTAAAATTTTTTCCAAGATATTTGTTGTAATAAATAAAATATTTTTTTTTATTGCAAAAAAAATAAAAATTAATATAAAACTCTTGCTTACTATTTAAATACTGCAACTGTCGCTTAAATTGCTTTTGCCTGGCAATGGCGGTGTATGAACGAAAGAAATAATTAAAAAAAAAATTATGAAAAAATTCTATACAATGCGAAAACTCTAAATTCTATTTACAGTTGGTTTTTTTCATGTTATATTTTTTTCAACTTTTGTCGTTCTCGTGTTTTTTGTGTCTTTCGGTGTATGGGTGTGTGTGTGTGATTTTGTCTTTATTTAAAATTGAAAGTAAACATTTAACTTAAAGTAGTGACTATACATTTCGATTTTTTGTATGTTTCGTTTTTTATTTATTTACTTTTGTTTTAGTTAAGCATTTAAAAATTATTTAAAAACGTTTTCTATGCAGCTAAGCTTTCAAGCGCTTTCACGCACACACAATAACAGCGCGAATTCGCCGCAAAAGCGCGCAACTAAAAATTTCGCTGCATAGTTGCTAGCACTTGCGACGAGTTGGCGATGTTGTTAGAGTGTGCGTGAATTAAATGAATTTAAGTTTTTAATTTTATTTTATTTAGTAAAATATTTTATTTATTTTTCACACATACATAAATATAACTCGTTTTTTATATATTTATTTATAATTTGCTTCTCACTGCTAACGCATTAACGCAATCACAACAAACATACAGAAATATTTAAAAATTATTCATAATTAAAAAAAAATGAAACACAAAATTTATAAAAATTAAAAAGAAAACAAAAAAAAAAATAAAATTAATATAACGCACTTGACTAACACGCATTTGCTTAAAAATGGTTAATTTAAATATTATATGTATGTATATGTATGCATATGCAATTGTTTAATAAAAAAAAAAAATTAATAATACGCGTTAAATATTTAATGGTTAATAAAGTAGTTTAAAATTACTTAAGCAAATTCTCCATTAGTCGCTTGTTTGGGGTAGAAAGATATATTACAAAAAAAAAATTTTAATTTATTAAATATTTTTAAATACAAAATGGTTTAACCCTTAGGCAGCAATGTTTGTTTTGTTTCTTTTTTTGCTTAATTTTTTTTTTTTTGCTTTTAAATTATTTACAAAAAAATCAAGCGTGCAAAGACAAATGCAGCGACGCGTAAATATTTGAGTTTCGTGCAAGTTTTTGGCAGTCATCAGTTAATGTGTTTCGTTTGCTTTCTCCAGCTTCTTTTACCTCCAGTGTTCTGCACAAGTTTAAGGATGTTTTATTTATTTGTTTAAGAAAAATAAATAAACATATTTGTGGCTTGATTTGTTGTGGCTATAATTGGCTTCTGTTTTTCTTGCGGTTCGCTCAAATATTCAGCGTTTTTCTTCACTCTCCAGGCCTTAATTTTTGTTTTTCTTTCTTCAGTCGCTCATTTTGTGTCCTCCATTCGTTTGACTCATTTCGATCGCAAGTGCCTGCGCTGCCTTGCCTTTGCTTTGGAGTATTTTATTTTCTTCCTTTCTTGCACTGTTCATGCGTACTCTGAGATTCTTCTAATGCTCAAAGGGCAGTTTCTTGGTTTCTTCATTCATTTACACACATATACATATATATGTATATATACTCGTTTATATGTAATTTATAGGAAACGTTGAAAGACAAACATACGCACATAAATAACTATCTACGAATACTTAGCTTGGCTGCTGTTTATTTATCTTTTTCTATAATACAAGTGCATATACAGCGTTTAAGATATGAAAAGTACGCCACCACCAACACCTACACAAATTCTCACGTACGTCTGTATGTACATAGATAATCTTTTTTTCTTTGAGGGAAGCCAAGTCTTTATTTTAATTTAATCTAATAGAAATGTGGCTTTTGTGTGTGGTAGCGTTATTGCATATTTGTGTTTTTCCTTATATAGTAGCATGTGTATGTGTGTGCGCGCTGTTGTGTGTGTGTTTTCGACTAATGAAGAAGTTGTATTGTTAGACGAGAATTTTTTCGTAGCTTCTTTGCTTCAGAAAAAAAGGTTTATCTCTGCTTTTATTGCTTTTTTCTACTTCTTTTTTCTTATACCCTTTTTTCTACACTACTTTCTTCCCTTGTGTTGCCTTTCTATCCTCAACTACATATACGTAAATGCCTTTTTTTGCTCCTTTTTTCTATATGTTTGTCTACAAACATAAGCAGTGTTATAGCTTTGGCAGTTGTTCATAGTTATTTAATATAGTTTTTGTTTGAGTTATACTATAAAAAAAAAATAATAATAATACAATTAAAAAAAAAAAACTGTACAAACATAATTACGTTATTAAAAAAACATTTTTTTTTCGCATTTTTCGCATATTACGTGTTGAAGAAAAATTCAAAAAGCTACTTGAAATTCTCGTGTTAGTTAAAATACGAGAGCGTAGCGCTTGAGACGCTATCTAACTACGCTAAATTGATTACTACGCTCTTTAGGAATGTCATGGTGAGTTGAGTAATATTTTCTTATATTAAATATAATACATATTTTAACGATTTTCGCATGCGTACTTAAAGCGCATGCGCAAATTTTGACACATCCGGTTGTCCATTTACTTTTTGGCTATTATTATTGCGCTTTTGTTTTTCTCTACGCTGCTTTTGTTTTTTGAAATTTCATTTATTTCTTGCTCATATTTCAGCAAAGAGTTACATACAAATGTATGTGTTGCGCGCGCACATGCGCACACAATTTTCGTTAACTTTTTGCACACGCTTTTCAAATATTTCATTTTCTTTCAATTTCTTTTTACTAAATTTTAATCATTTTCTCTTTTTTTAAGTTACTTAACTAAACTAATACTAGTATGATGATTAGTGTTTTTCAAGCATTTATCATGCTCACTTATGATAGATAGTCTGGTGTTGGCTCTGGCACAGCTTCGGGATTGGCGAACAGCGGATTGGGGAACTCTGGCGGATGTGGTAGTGGCGCTAATGTTTTTGGTCGCCGTCTGTAGGCCATAAGCCAACAGGATACGGCTACAGCAACCGCTACCAATGCCAGTAAAGCTGTTATGACGAGCGCTATTATCAGACCCACCATAGAGACGCAAATATCTTCGACACGCTGCGCCGCAGGCTTGACTGTAATAGAGTATAAGAAAACGAAAAATTAATTTTGAAACGCTATTCACTAAATACACTTTCGCTTTCTTGGCACTTACTATTCGCATCGTTGATGCCTGTGCCGCTGCGCTTCTCGAATGTCAATATCGCATTCGAGGAGATTGTTATCTCTTCGCGCAGCTGTCCTTCAACGCCTGTATTGGTCGCCACCGCTGTTGTATCGGTGGAATTGTCCGCTATTGCGCGTCGCCTTCTACGTCCGAACGCATTATAGCCGCGACAATTGACTGGTTGACATTTGCCAAAGCAGACGCGTATGTTACATTGGAAGCGTATATTGTCGCTGGAGGGGAATTTGAATGCATTGAAATTGGCCATGAGGCTGTTGGTATCCGGATTGTATTCCCATTCGCCAAAGATTGAGGCATCGCTGGCGCAGCCATTCTCATCGGTAACTATGTACTCATTCTCTACATTGTCTTCCATGGTCTTGGCGATGCAGGAACGCGCAAAGCCGCCATAGATTGCTGTGAATAAGTAAAAAAAAATAAGAAACATTAAATTCCCATCGCAAATATTTACATGGTTTTGCACACTTACTTGCTGGCTCGACGTCTACTTGCAGCTTAAGATTGTCACCTATTTCAGCAGAGTTGATCTCTTCACCTTCATGTGTAATGATGCGCATTTGACAGATCGGTGGTGGTCCAGTGTTAGCGATTGTGCCCGCTGTTGTCAACATGGACACATTGAAGCCCAGCGTCACATTCTTCTCGCCCGTCTGGTATACACACTTGATGTTGTAAGCTTGCGCCTTGTATGTAACCAATTTCGGATGTTTCTGTATAACTAACACAAAGCTTGCGATATCTTTTACAGCTTGCATGCCGCAACTGCCAAAGTGTACACGGAATATTTCTGTACGTGGCACGCTTTCACCCGCTAAATTCACGACACGGCGACATTCTTCATCCTTGCTGTGTCCCTTTACATAGAGTACACCATTGAAGCCGGGTTCCGTGATGTGTATTTCGACTTGTACGCCATCAGCCAGACAACTGACTAGCATATCGGGTCGTGGGAAGTCCGTACGGAAATTGGTATGATTGCAAATGAGTTCGGGATTGCCTGTGTAACCAGTGATGCATTGACATTGTGCGCGATGATTGATGGCATTGCAGAAAGCATTGACGCCACAAACTTTTTGCAGACAAGGATCTTCACAGGTCTTCGTGCGTGTATTGCAGTAGCGATTGTCCGCGCAGTCATCGTTTGTTTCGCAGCCAGGTTGGTCTTCGGCGATGCATTCACCTGCAGGCGTCAGTCTATAGCCATGATCGGTTGGGCAGATACAGCGTCCACGTTCATCAATCACCATACCGCGCTCGAGAGCGCAAACGCAGCGTCCGGTCTCGTCAATCTTGTAGCCCTGTTGTGACAGGCAAGGTGCACAGTAGTCGTAAATATCCAGCGCAGTACCCGGTGGGCAGATACACTGACCATCTTTATCGCGCACAAATCCTTTCTCGATGACGCACAACGAACGTTTGTCGCACTGTACGGCCGCATTTCCGGTATAGCCTTCAAGGCATTCACAAATCATGGTGCGCACTGGCACTGTATCCAGCACACGACAATCCGCATTCACGCCACATGGATGTGTTGCATTGCATGGGTTGACGCATTCGCCGCGTATGCAAGCAGTTTGACTAGGACAATCGCCGTCGTAGGTGCAAATTGGTATTTCGCGTAGTTGTTCGCAGCCATTGCGACGGGCAATGGTGCCTGGTGGGCAGGCGCACTCCGGTCGGTGATTGTAGACTTTGCAAATTTCGTCATATGCGCAGATCGCCTTCGTCTCACAAGGGTTATCACATTTTCCATTGACACAAGCCTTATCGGAGGGGCATTCGTTGTCAGCGCGACAACCAAGTGGTGTACAAGCAATACGCGCATTTCCACGGTAGCCTGGCATGCATTCGCATACGGCGCGATGATCTACTGCTAGACATTCGGCATGCACGCCACACTGTTCGCCCTGGCAGGCGGGCACACAAAGTTGGTTTCGGCAAGCGTGCGTTGCTGGACAGTCCGCATTAATAGCGCATTCTATCTTAGAGCATTCGAATTCTGGATTGCCCTCGTATCCTTGGCGACATGTGCAGACGGGTTTGTGGTCCTTGATGCGGCATTCGGCATTCAAGCCACAGTTGCAGGGATCGCGGCAAATGCCATTTACGCAGGCTTTATCGGTGGCACAATCAGAGTCTGCTATGCAACCGCCTACTTCTACTATAGATTTTGTGGGTTTACATGTACCACTACCGCTGCTTATGTAGCCATCGGGGCATATGCAAATCATGGTACGCACTGGTGAGGTTGGCGTCACCTCGCATTGTGCTGGTTTGTTGCATGGTTCCAGTGTGAGGCAAGGATCGACGCATTCGTCGTTAATGCAAGCCAAAGTTGCGGGACAATCGGTGTCTACTTTACACATCGGCTGCGGTTCTGGGCGGCAGTCGACATATGGGTTACCAAGGAAGCCGATAGGACAGCGACAGACGGCCAAGTGATTTTGTGCTCGACATTCGGCACGTGGCGAGCAAGTGTTCTGGTAAATGCAAGGATTAACGCACTGTTCATTCTGGCACATTTTGTCTGTGGGGCAGTCGTTGTTCGTCAGGCAGCCAATGACGCGGCAACGTTCATAAGCATTACCACGATAGCCGCTCTTGCAGCGACACATTGCGCGATTAGACTGAACGTAACACTCGGCGTTAATGCCACACGGATCGTTAACTAAACAGGGGTTGATGCAGTTAGCATTGATGCACGCCTTACCAGAGTCGCATTCGCTGTCAACGCGGCAGCCTATAGTGCGGCAGTACGAATAGGGATTACCTTCATAGCCATCCTGACAAGAACAAGTTGCACGGTGATTTTGTATTTGACAAATTGCGTTAGTGCCACAGTTGCATGGGTTGCGACATTGTCGGTTGATGCAGGCTTCTTGATCTGGGCAGTCTGCGTCTGTACTGCAGCCTGGTGGGCTTTGCAGCACAATTGGTTTGCATTCTCCGCGCGCATCGGGTACATATGACTCGGGACATTCGCAAACCATAGTTCGCACAGGCACGCTATCGAGTACACTGCACTGTGCTGAAACGGCGCATGGTGTGAGTATGGTGCATGGATTCTGACACTTGTTGTCGATACAGGCCAGACGGCTCGGGCAATCGCCATCGTCGCGGCAAACAGGTTCCACAGGACGGCGTTCACAGTAAGCATAAGGATTTCCGAGCGGTAGAGCCTCAGGACAGCGGCAGACAGCGCGATGTTGGAGCGCTTGACAGATGGCGTTTTGTGCACACGGGCTATCTTGGCAAGGATTCACGCATTGATTCCGAACACATGCTTGATTCGTAGCGCAGTCATAATCGGAGTGACACTCGACCCGCGCACAACGTTGGAATGGATCGCCTTCAAGGCCGGCGGGACAGCGACATGTGGCGCGATGATTGCGGCCAAAGCATTCTGCGTTGAGCGCGCAAGGATCGCTGATCAAGCATGGATTGACACATTCACGATTCACGCATTGTTGGTCTGAGGAACATTCGTCATCGGATTGGCAGCCAATTTGCACACAGCCAAATTGTGCATTGCCAGAGTAGCCGGATTGACAGTAGCAGACTGGATGATGATTGCGTACGATGCAGTCGGCGTTCGGGCCGCAATTGCAAGGATTAACGCAGCGTTCGTTGACACAGGACTCGCTGAGGGAACAGTCCGAATTAGATTTGCAGCCTATTGTAGAGACATCTTGCGCTGTAGATAAGGTAAATAAAACAATGCGTGTTAGAGTTTGAAGCTAGAAAGATGACCAAACATATACTTACGAGGCACACAAACTATGCGCGCATCGCCGGTAAAACCAGTCGGGCAACGGCACACCGCTGCTCTGTTCTGCACATGACAGTAAGCGCCACGTCCACAGGGGTCTTCGATGCAAGGATTAACGCAGCGTTCATTCTTACAAGTCTTATCATTTGGACAGTCATCATTCTTGGTGCATTCTGCGCCGGGTGTCTTCGGTTGCTCGTGTACTATCAATTGGCATTCCACGCGTGGATTTCCTTCATAACCGCGTGCGCATGTACATTCTGCATAATGGTCGCGTGAACGACATTGTGCATTCACACCGCAACGTTCCAAGCGGCAAGCGTCAATGCACACTCCACGTTCACAGATTTCAGTGTTGCCGCATTCATCGTTGCTCTGACAGCCGCTGACCACTTCATGTCTGATCGGCACACAATTGCCCGAGTTGTCGGTGATTGAGTCGCTTGGACATTTACAAATCATTGTACGAAGCGGCAAGGTGTCGAGCACATGACAGCTCTGTTGTGGCGTGCAAACATGTGGCGTGGCGCAAGGATTGGCACAATGCTGATTAATACAAGCCAATTGTGATGGACAGTCTGCGTCTTGAATACACTCAGGCTGTACTTTAGTTGGTGGTTCGCGAGGCACTTCGCACTGCACGTACGCATTGCCTGTGTAGCCTGGACGGCATTCACATTGAGGCTGATGGCGTCGACCCGTGCAAATGGCATTCAAAGCGCAGGTATCTTCATCACAAACTGGACGACAAACACGATTGAGGCGATCGCAAGCTTCATGATCGGCGCAATCTTCATTGTATTGACAGTGTCCAGTGATACAGGAGACGAATGGACTGCCTTGTGTGCCTGCTGGACATATGCAGACGGCTTGATGGTTTTGTGGCGCACACTGAGCGCCAGTGCCGCAACGCACTTCACCGTAGTTGCATGGGTTAACGCAGTTCTCATTGATGCAAGCCTTATCGTAAGGACAATCGGCGTTGATTTTACATTCCGCTGTAAGAATTAAAAAAAAAAAATGTAAAGATCAGGCTGGAGGTGTGAACAATACGAAGACTTACGTTTGTAGCATTGCACTTGTGGATCACCACCCCAGCCAGCGGGACAAGAGCAGATAGGGCGCGAGTTGCGCACGCGGCATTCCGCATTGCCAGCGCATGGATTCGCCTCAGCGCAGGGATCTTGGCAGCGTTGATTGATGCAAGCCGTTGTTGGCGTGCATTCCGAATCATGTGTGCAGCCGGCGGTAATTTGAGCTATGGGATGAATTTGAGTACTTAATAAGAGTGCTTATGGTTCTGCAATGTGATGTCAACTTACGTGGCTGATAACAGTTGCTGAACGGATCGCCCTGTAGGCCTTGTGGGCAACTGCAGACGGCGCGATGTCGCTGCGCCAAGCACTCGGCGGTGCGCGCACAAGGCGACGAATCAATGCAAGGATTCACACAAACGCCATTGCGACAGGCCTCGGTATCTTGACATTCATTATTGGATTGACAACCGTGATCGCGAGCGGGTTCTAGGGTGGAACATTCGAATTAGTATATAAGCAACTGAATGTGAATGGGGGAAAAAAATGATTGCAAAGAAAAATGTAGTTGCATTGTGCTTGCAAAATTGTGCGTAGCTGTACAAAAGTTTTGCAAGTAAAAGTTAATAGGATGCTTAAAATGCGCTCTTGGCATTTTACAACTTCAATACAAAATAATAAAAATGCAAAATATATGTACAAAAAAGGGGAAAATACGTATAAACAAATTAAATCTCTATAAAAGAATATAAAAATTATGCTGCAATGAGAAAAAGACTCAAACAAGCATGCATTTAAAAGTTTGTTACTTCTCTTCAACCAATCCTTCGTTGTCCACCTACCTTTTCGACAGCCCACATCCGCATCACCCACATAGCCTGGCTCGCATTGACATATCATTGTGCGTAGCGGCAGTGTATCGACCACCGAGCAAATAGCATTAGCGCCACATGGCTGCGTCACGGCGCATGGATTCTTGCATTCGCCGCCAAAGCAGGCCAACTTGCTAGTACAGTCCGCATCCATGGTGCACTGTGGTGCCACCTTAGGTTCTTCGAGTATGCAGCTAACCAACGGATTGCCACTATAGCCGGGTGGACAGCGACATGATGCGCGATGATTGTCGACGCGACATTGTGCGCCAACTCCGCAATTGCATGGATCTTCACAACGTTCGTTTTTGCAAGCCAAATTGAAGGCGCATTCATCATCACTAGAACATTCGGGACGTTCGCAGCGTACCAGCGGATTGCCGCGATAGCCGTCGGGACAATGGCAACGCGCCTTATGATTGTAATCTGCACGACATATTGCATTCGTGCCGCACTGCGTGTAGGGACAAGGATCAGTGCATTGTTTGTTAATGCACGCCTCGGTAGCGGGGCATTCCTCATCTGAACGACAACCGATGAGGTGACAGTAGCTGAAAGCGTTGCCAGTGTAACCTAGCGATTGGAGAGAATAACACAAAAAAAAATATTAAATCATGAAGTTACATTCTTTAGTGATAATAATGAAAGTCTAAAAAATATTTGCCAGTGTCCTGCAGTTTTTTTTGCAAGACACACACGCATATTATAATCTAAACAATTCTTTCAAAAATAAATAAAAATTATATACGTGTAAGGTGTATAACTAAGTAATGTCGTTTTATTTCTTAAAAAAAAAAACACGTTTAATTTAAGAGTTAAAGGAGGAATCGTTTATTCAAAGTATGCTCCCTCGCGTTTCACACATTTTTCCCATCTTTTAGGCAATTTGTGAATTCCATGCCTTTGCGTTTTTTTTTTGGCAAACCACCTTTCGTAAGAATTGAAGCGCTGCTCAGCGAGTGCGTGTCCCATCGATACGAACTAGTGATAATCGAACGGGGCCAGGTCAGTTGAGTATGCCGCATGCACCAGCACTTCTCAATTGAGTGCTGCCAACGTGTCGCGAACCGGTCTTGCCGTATGTGATGGAGGAAAAGGACTTTGTGTTGCCTTTTTCGATCTTTGAATCTTACCTTGGTCTCGTAAACGTTTGGAAACGGCGGGCTGGCTCACATTTAACTGCTCTGCGAGTTCTGTTTGCCTTTGGGAATCATCTGCGTCCAATAACGCTTGAATTTCGGCGTCTTCGTGCCTTTTCGATGCTTCGAGCGATCTTTGTCATTGACATCGAAATCACCACTTTTGAATCATTGAAACCATCTTTCACACGTTTTAACAGTTGCCAGTTGTTCACCAAAGGCTTCATCAAGCATTCGGTGCGATTCCGCGGCTGTTTTCTTCCAATGAAAACAGAATTAACATTGTCCGCGATTGCTCGGCACGAAACTCGGCATGTTTACTGCACTGAGATTAACCGATAATGACGATCGACTAGCGCGAAACTTTGGTGGTATGACAGTTAAGGTTTGCGCTTCATACTGTCAAAGTTTCATGACATTCGATAAATATTCAGGCTTGGGCGACATCTAAATGTTCGAACCGACATTGCTTAGTTTTACACCTGGTATGTTATTTGATATCAATTTATGTTTTCAAATACACGTTACGAGTTCACAAATTCAACGTTTTTAATGAAGAAGAAAACGATGTATTATTCATTTTTTAAAAACAGTTTTCGGTGAATATACGATTATGAAATTATGTAAGAATTGATAAAACACGACAATAATAACAAAAACACAGAAAAATAAATATTTTTTGCTGGTGGATTTTGAAGAAACCATTAAAATTTTTGTAGGAAATATTGAAAGTTTTTTTTGATAATAAATAAAAATAATTACGATTGAAAGACATTTTTTAAGACATCGATAACTATTGTTTTGAGGCCTAAATTATAAAAGCTTTTTTATAATAATTGCAAGATATATATTTTTAAGTCTTCAAAGACTTATATTAAACCAGTATTTTCGTAACAAATTATAAGCCCCAATAGGTGGGTCTCGAAGTGCTTCTTAATAAGTCTTATCCATAAGAACACATACTATTTTTCTCTTTAAAAAAATTCACTACGAGTGAAATCAGAAAATATTTACAATATTTAATTATGTAGTTATTCTAATAATGTTTTCCACTAATTTTGAAATACATATACATATGTACAAGTATATATACAGAAAACCCGTCAGATTTAATGGAGCATGTCGCAAGATATTTTCCTTTTGAAAGAGTGTACCATGAATGAATTTATTGCAAAAACGTAAGTTATAGTCAAATACATTCAACAATTTTATAAAATTAAGCTTACTGGCGGTTGGATCAACCCTCTCCAGATACTATAGAAAAAGTAAAATTTTTTGTCAGAGCTATAGGCGGGTAAAACTATTTGCCTTTCGAAATAAGCGTTAAACTGTACGTCCCTCATTAGGACACACAAATGGTTTGAGAAGCTCGGTCAAACGAGAAGATATATGATGTGCACCTCGAGTTATTGGTATTATAAAGTTTCTTTGACACATTTGCATCGAAAGGTAATTTTTCTTCAAAGTGATGCAAATTTGATTTTCGCCCTCTTACTAAAAGAGCAATTATTGACAAAAATATATTCCATAAAAAAGAGGAGTAAAAAATTTTGCTTGTTCAAGGGCCTTAGAAAAATTACTATCAATTTGGGGTCAACCCCGAATAGATAAGGGATCAGTTTTAGGCGTTTATGTACATATTAAAAACTAAACTCAGTCTGGAAGCCTAAAGCTATAAGAAAAAAAAAATGGCTCTCACGCTCAATATCTGCAAAAGATGTGAAATTAAATAAACGCATTTTAAATCTGATAAAAGAAAGCTATTGACAATAAATTCGGAAATAATTAGTTTTTCCTTTTGCTACCTTTGGTTCATATCTAATTAAGGTTTATGTTTTTAAGTTTTGCCTCGAGTACCAATATATTATTACTATTATTGGTCTCATTTACATTCCCTAAATTTAACCGATTAGCAAACTAGAACATACTTTACTTTCTCACTTTAATTATCCCTACTCTATAAACATTCGCAACAAAATTCATCGTGCACTCACCTTCATTGCAAACGCAGAGCGGTCGGTGAAGCTGTACATGACAGCGCGCATTTGTGCCGCAGATATTCGAGAGTTCACACGGGTTCTGGCAGGCCTGATTTACACACGCCTTGTCATTTGAGCACTCCTCATCGGTTGTACATTCGGGGCGTGGCGCCGGTATTTCCTCCATTTGTGGCAGACACTGATTAAATGGCGAGCCATAATAACCCGTTGGACAAGTACACACAGCTTTGTGATTGATTGCATTACAAATCGCGTTTACGCCACATGCATTGATACAAGGATCGCGACATTTCTGATTGATACAAGCACGATTGCGTGAACATTCCTCATTAGTCACACACTCTGGATATGTACAAGTAGCAGCGCCGTTGATGACTTGACAAATGCCATTGCTACGGCAAGGTGATGGATTGCATGGATCAACGGGTTGTGGTGGCGCATGACATTCGACAAACGGATTGCCAACCATACGGCTAGGACAACTACATATTGGATTGTGGTTGACTGTTTGACACTGCGCACCGTAGCCACAAACGCCAGGACATGGATCGACACACTTCGTATTGACGCAAGCCTTGTCTTTGGCACAGTCCGAGCTGAGCGTACATTCTGGACGACAACCCTGACCATTAGGATTGCCAAAGAAGCCAGGCAAACATTCGCAAACGGCTTGATCGCGTTGCACTTTGCAGATGGTGTTGGTGCCGCATGGTGTGGGATAACAAGGGTCGCGCCTTTCCTGAGGATCCATTATGACTTGTGCACACTGAATGAAAGCATTGCCAGTATATCCTGATGGGCATGAACAGATCGGAATGTGGTTGTGTATAGTGCAGAGCGCACCTACACCGCAAGTGCCTGGACAAGGGTCGGCGCATTTGTTGCGTGTACAAGCGCGATTTGAGGGACATTCGGAGTTGCCAATACATTCAGGACGGCAGCCCTCGTAAGGATTGCCAATGTAGTCATTAATGCATACGCAGGTATAGCTGTCGCCACGTCCACGGCATTCACTGTTCGAACCGCATGGCGATGGGCGGCATGGATCGCGTGGCTCCTGTTGTGGTGGTGGTGGAAGAACTGAAACGAAACAAATTGCATGCAAATATTATAGAAGGGGCAATTAGGTAGCGCTTAACGCTACTGTCAACTTGCTAACGCCTTACTTTTGGGAGCCTCATAACACCTACGGAAGGGATCGCCGCTCATGCCAGTAGGACAAACACAGTTGGGTGTGTGTAATGTCACAATGCAATTGGCATTTATACCGCATGAACCAACGCAAGGATCGATACATTTGAAATTGATACATGCCAAGTTGTTGGGACAATCATCATTACTAGTGCATTCGGGGCGACAATTTGGTGGATCGCCAATATAATTGATGAGACAGGCGCAACGCGCCTCTCCCTGCACATCGGTACATTGTGCATTGGGACCGCAAGGTGATGGTAAACAGGGGTTCTTTGGTACGCTTGGTGGTTCTTGCCTTATTTCTACGAACAAATATTTTAACACTTAATAAAAGCCTACATTCGTGGTTTTCGACAATAGTAAGTTACCTGGTCTCGTGCATAGCGAATACGGATTACCATTGTAGCCACGTATACATTCGCAATGGGCGCGATGTTGCACAACTTGACATTCGGCGTTCACACCGCACTGGCCGGGGCAAGGATCGATGCATTTGTTGTTGATGCAGGCGTGTATTTGCGCACAATCAGAGCTGGTGTAACATTCAAGACGACAGTTCGGTGGATTTCCCATGTAGCCTGTGATGCAAGAACAGATGGCATTACCGCCACGTTCGATACACTGCGAGTTTTGCCCGCACGGTGATGGTTGACACGGGTTCTTGGGTTCAATGTCGCGCGCCGGTTCGCAAGCGACAAATGCATTACCAGTCATACGTTCAGGACAGCGGCACATCGGAATGTGATTGATGACATTACAGAGCGCACGCTCGCCGCATGTTCCTGGGCAGGGGTCCACACATTTATTACGCACGCAAGCGCGATCGCGTGCACAATCGGCATTAAGAACACATTCGGGACGACAGCCGGCAATAGGATCGCCATGATACTCGGGTATGCAGGAACATTGACCGTTGTTGCAGACTGTATTTGAGCCACAAGGTGTGGGCACGCATGGATCGACAGGATTAGCCGGTTCTGTAAAAAGTTTCACATTAATAGTATGCCCGGGAATGAAGGAGCAAATTTGAGAGCATTTACTTGGCGCTGGTGGCGGAGGTAATAGACGACAACTGCTAAATGGATCGCCGCTATAGCCACGCGGGCATGAGCAGCTTGGTGTGTGATTGATAACATTGCAGAGTGCAGAGAAGCCGCACGAGCCAGGGCATGGATCACGGCAACGTTCATTAATGCAAGCCAGATTGCTTGCACATTCTGCATTGATAGTACACTCTGGTCGACAGTTGGGTGGCGCGCCTATATAATTCACCAAACAGCTGCATGTTGCGGCACCATTCACATCACGGCATTGCGCATACGGTCCACAAGGTGAGGGAATGCATGGATTGATGTCGCGTAATGGTGGAGTGGGAGCAGGAGGTGGCGCTAAGGGTCATAAAAAGAGTGATTGTAGAGAAATGCTCATGGGAATATGGAGACTGAAAACTGTTGCTGCAATCTCGCTTACGTTGTATACGTTGACAGCTGGTGAAAGCTTCACCTGTATAACCCACTTTACAGGCACACAGCGGACTATGATTACGAACGTGACACTCAGCGTTTATTCCACACGAGCCTGGGCAAGGATCTTTACATTTCTGATTGATACAGGCTTTATCCAATGGGCACTCGGAGCTGACGACACATTCCGGACGGCAGGCAGGTGGTGTGCCCACAAACTCGGGCAAACAGGAACAAACAGCTTGACCGTTTGAATCGCGACATTGAGCATTCGCGCCACATGGCGATGGCTGGCAAGGACTTACAGGTACGGACGGTACGGCTGTTTCGAATTGCAAGAAATTAGTTTCATTATAGTAGGTTATACATATGAGAAGGTGGTTAGAAGCTCAAACCAACGCGTAGAAAAATACTATGAAGCGGTATTAGAATCTTAAAGCGGCAAATATGTATGGAGTATATTTATATGTTAATGATGATCTCTATCTAGGATTGATATTATGCTTATTGTGTGTTCGAATAAATAATGAGTGCAATGTTTTTTTCTTTTTCTTTTTATATGATGAAGTTGAAAATATCAAGCAGTTTGCTTTGTTTTAGAGGCATTATGGAGGCGTAGAGGCATTTGAGAGTTTTTCTTGGCTGCTAGTCGGGTAAGATTTGCACTGTGTGGTTTTTAAGCGTTTTGTGGTATTTCAGAGTTATTAAATAGCGGGTGACACATTTGCTCAGAGGGTATAACTTTAGTGTTGGGTACTCAGAGGAAGCCAAGTGATATTATTTAAGAACACTTGCTAGATTAGATTTAAAGGTTTGATAATTTTATGCTTCAGCTTTGGTAGGCATTAGACTTGGGTTTAGTTTATTTATTCTAGTAGTTCTGCGTTGTTTTCAGTTTAGGAGGCTGGTAGTTGAGAAAAGTTGTTACAAATTTCTTACGTTCAGCTTGCGCTATGGCGCAACGCGTATACGGATCGCCACGATAACCAGGCAGACAAGCGCAGTTTGGAATATGGTTGATGACCTGACAGGTGGCGTCTAAACCGCAAGTGCCGGGACATGGATCACGGCACTTCTGATTCTGACACGCTTTGTCAGCTGCACAATCCGAATTCCTAACACATTCCGGTCGACAAGCTTCATAAGGATTACCGTAATAATTCGGTAAGCATTGACATATGCTAATGCCATTCCTTGGTTGACAAATCGCATTCGGACCACAAGGGCTGGGACTGCAGGGCAAAGTAATTTCCGTTGGTGGTTCCTGTTGTACTACGCAAGCGCTGAATGGATCACCCGTATATCCGCTTGGACAATAACACATTGCGCTGTGCGCCAATACACGACACTCGGCAGCAGCACCACACGAACCCGGACAAGGATCGGCACACTTCCGATTGATGCACGCCTTGTTCGAGTTGCACTCAGCGCTAGTAACACATTCAGGTCGGCAATGTGGTGCAGTACCGACAAAATCGCGTAAGCAAGTGCATTGTGCGCCATTAGGTGTGATGGTACATTCAGAGTTAGGTCCGCAAGGTGATGGTTGACATGGATTAGTTGGCTTTTCGTCGCGGACGGGTGGCGGTGTTGGTGGCGGTCGTGTGACTGTAAAATGGTTTAAAATGTATAGTGAAAAGTCCTTGAGTAAAAGTAGAAAAGATCCCGTACTTATGGGTTGGCAAGAAATGAATGGATCACCGGTGTAGCGTGGTAGACAAGCGCATATTGGGCTGTGCAATTGCACATGACAAATAGCACGTAGACCGCAAGCACCTGCGCAAGGATCTTGACAACGTTGATTCAAACAGAATTTATCTAGCGTACATTGCGAGCTAGAGACACATTCAGGACGACACGACGGTGGTGCGCCAATATAGCCCGATATACAAGAGCATACAGCTTGCTGATTTATTACACGACACTGGGAGTTCGCGCCGCAGGGCGAAGGTTGACATGGGTTCACTGAAGCTGGTGGTTCGGCGACTGAAATTAAGAGAGGGTGAGTTTGCGAAGTCATTATGTAAGCAAGTGATTTTCTTGTTTACTTGGTACGTTATCGCAACGCACAAAAGCATTGCCAGTGAAGCCAGTTGGACACGAACACATCGGGACATGATTTATAACATTGCAGAGTGCCTGCGTGCCGCAAATACCAGGACAAGGGTCTTTACATTTTTGATTGATGCAGGCACGATCACGTGCACAATCGCTATTGAGCACGCACTCTGGACGACAACTGCTATATGGATCTCCAAAGAACTCGGGCAAACAGGTACAAACTCCATCTTCACTGCAAGCTGCGTTTGGACCACAAGGTGATGGTATACAAGGATCTTGCTTAATTGGTTCCCGTAGTACCGGCTTCGGTGGTTCCGGCTGACAGCTACTGAATGGATCTCCCACGAAACTGGCTGGACAGACGCAGTTCGGCACATGATTAAGCACATTACATAGCGCACTTAAACCGCACGAACCGAGACATGGATCACGACACTTTTCATTAATGCAGGCAAGATTCGAAGGGCAATCAGAGTGAACAATGCACTCAGGGCGACAATTTGGCGGAGTGCCGACGTAGCTAGGTAGACACGAGCAGACTGCACCATCATTACGGTTCTGACATTGCGCATATTGGCCACAAGGCGATGGGTTGCAGGGATTCGTTGGTGGTATTGGTGCTGCTGGCGTCACATCTGCAACTGGCGGTGGTGGAGGAGCTGATGTTGCAAGAAAAAATAGTTGCTTCAGAAATACATGCGATTGGAATAACTAAGTTCAAGTCTTACAAGGCATCAGATAACAGCGTGTGAAGGCATCTCCGGTATGGCTTGGCTTACAAGAACAAATGGGATTGTGATTATAAACGCGACATTCTGCATTCAGACCACAAGTACCAGGACAAGGATCTGCGCATTTGTGATTTATGCATGCCTGTGTTAGCGGACATTCCGCGTTTACAGTACATTCTGGGCGACAAGCAGGAGGGGAGCCCACAAATTCAGGTAGACACGAGCAAACAGCTTGCTGGTTTACTTCGTGACATTGTGAGTTCGGACCACAAGGCGATGGTACACAAGGATTTACATATACGGGTTCCACTAGTGATTGAAATACAAGTTAAATTTTACGTACGCGCGTTAAACAAGGTTCGATTTTTATGCTTACATTGTTTTATGGCTATGCACAAACTAAACGGATTACCCGAGTAGCCGCTCAAACAGTGACAAACTGGCAAATGATTCACAACTTGGCAATCAGCATTACGACCACAAGTGCCCGGACATGGATCACGACATTTGCGTTGTACGCAGGCTTTGTTTGATGGGCAATCGCTGTTTAGCACACACTCTGGACGACAACCCTCGTAAGGGTTTCCGAAGTACTCAGGTAAACACACACAAGTTCCAACGTTGTTATGATGACGGCATTCGGCATTGTCCCCACAGGGGCTAGGTACGCACGGATCAACATAGTCCGGTACAGGTGCAGCTGGTGGCAGTGCAAGACGACAAATGGTAAATGGATCTCCTACATATCCTTGTTCACAAACACAGTTCGGCACGTGATTCAGAGTGTGACATTGTGCCTTCGAACCGCATAGCCCGGGGCAAGGGTCGCGACATTTCTGATTAATGCAGGCTTTATCCGATGAACATTCCGAGCTCGAAATACACTCCGGACGACAAAGTGGTGGCGTACCTACAAACTCGGACAGGCAAGTACAAGATGGCGCACCATTTATATTGCTACATTGGGCATTTGGCCCACAAGGTGATGGACGACAGGGATCACGAGGTTCTTCATAAGATGGTGGAGCTGCAAATGGGTGAGTTAAGAAGGACACTAAGTTTAGTTTTCCGGCAAGGGAATCACGAGCGTCGAGATAATACATACTGATAATAGGTTGGCAAGCGACGAATGGACTGCCAGTGTACCCCGTAGCACAAGAACAGATTGGATTATGATTGATAACATTACAATGTGAGTTGTAACCGCAAGCGCCTGGACAAGGGTCCTTGCATTTTTGGTTGATACAAGCGCGATTCAATGGACACTCCGAGTTGCTAATGCATTCGGGGCGGCAGGCGGGCGGCGTGCCAATCATATCTTGTACACAGGAGCAAATAGCTATGCCATTTCTATCTTGACATTGTGAGTTTGGACCACAAGGTGATGGTTGACAGGGATGAACAGGTTCAGCTGGTCTTTCTGGCGCTGGTTGACACTGCACAAATGCATTACCTTGCATTCCCGTTGGACAGTGACACATGGGAACGTGGTTGTGCACCTCGCAGATGGCATTTGAAGCGCAGGTGCCGGGACATGGGTCCTGACATTTCTGATTAATACATGCCTTATCGCGGGGACATTCGCTATTCAAAATACACTCAGGGCGACAACCACGGTATGGATCACCTTGATATTCAGCTATGCAGGTGCAAATACCATCACTACATTCGGCGTTAGTGCCACAAGGCGACGGTATGCAAGGATCATCAGCGGGTACGGCTGTTTTTTTTTTTTTTACGAAAAGAAATTAGTAAGGATATAAATTTTTGAGACATAGGGACAACAATTGTGAGCTTTAATTACGTGGTGGTGGTGGAGCAGGTTGCGGGTGACAATTGGTAAATGGATCACCAATGTAACCGACGAGACACGTACATGTTGGTACGTGGTTGAGCACATTGCAAATGGCCTGCACTCCACAAGATCCAGGACAAGGATCGCGACATTTCTCATTAATACAGGCGCGGTTGCTGGGACAGTCCGAGTTTACAACACATTCTGGGCGACAATGGGGCGGAGTACCACTGTATGATGATAGGCAGGAGCACGTAGGCTGTTCATTGATAACACGACATTGAGCATATTGGCCACAAGGTGAAGGCACACAAGGATCGCGGTATGGTTCTCGAGCTGGTGGCGGTGGTGGTGGTATTGGGTAGCAACGCACAAATGCGTCGCCGGTATGACCAGCGCTACAACTGCAATAGGGACTATGTGAGCGTACGTGACATTCGGCGTTTGAGCCGCAGGTGCCGGGGCAAGGATCTTGGCATTTCTTGTTAATGCAAGCCTTATCGCTGGAACATTCAGAGTTCGTTGTGCATTCGGGACGACAAGAAGGTGGACTACCAATAAACTCGGGGAGGCAAGAACAAACCGCTTGTTCATTCACCTCGCGACATTGCGAATTCGGGCCACAAGGCGATGGTATGCAAGGATTTACATACTCTCTTATAGCTATTTATAATACGAATTTAAAGCAATAATAACAAAAAAAAGTGCAATGAGTAAATGATGTGCAGTAAATTTTATGTTTCACTACAAACAAAATACTAATAGCTTGTATATAAAAAAAATTTAGATGCTTACGTTCTTTCAGCACATCGCAGTAACGATATGGATCTCCAGTGTAGCTCGACCGACACGTGCAAGTAGGTAAATGATTAATTGCGTAACACTGCGCATTCGTGCCGCAAACACCGGGACAAGGGTCTTGGCATTTCTGATTGCGACAAGCCTTATTTGATGGGCAATCGGAGTTCGTAACACATTCGGGTCGGCAACTCTCGTAAGGATTACCGAAATATTCGGGTAGACACTTACACGCGCCGGCATTATTTTGTGTTGTGCAGACAGCATTACTGCCACACGGACTTGGTAGACAAGGATTAATCTGTTCGAGTTCAACTAGCGGTTTGGGATAACATTGTGTGAACGGGTCACCCAC
Organism: Philophylla caesio; assembly: GCA_963971545.1. Lineage (NCBI taxonomy): Eukaryota > Metazoa > Arthropoda > Insecta > Diptera > Tephritidae > Philophylla > Philophylla caesio. Next base: position 79,039,265 of record OZ020609.1, on the reverse strand, counting down.
ATAACCGATAGTGCAAATACAAGACGGCGTATGACTAACCACATGACACGTAGCTGACCTACCACAAACACCAGGACAAGGATCGCGACACTTCATATTGATGCAAGCTTGGTTGCTGGGGCACTCCGAAGACGATAAGCATTCTGGTCGGCAATTGGGCGGTGCTCCCACGTATTCTGGCAGGCAAACACATGATGGTGTGCCATTATTTTCTGTGCATTGTGAGTTTGGACCGCAAGGTGATGGTATGCAAGGATTGTGGGGCTCCATTTGAACAGGCGGCGGCGGTAATAGTTGACATAAGGTGTGCGCATTACCAGAGTAACCGCTGGGGCAGCTGCAGAACGGCGCATGATTGATGACTGAGCACAATGCTCGTACGCCACAACTGCCTGGACAGGGGTCACGGCATTTATGGTTCATACAAGCCAAGTTCGGCGGACAATCCGAGTTGATGGTGCATTCAGGTCGGCAGTTTGGTGATACGCCAAAATAATCGGGCAAACAAGCGCACACAGCTTGCTGGTTAAACTCGCTACACTGCGAGTTGGGACCACAAGGAGAGGGCTGACAGGGATTTACTGGCGATGGTGGTGCTAAAAATTTTTCATTTAAATAACTTTTTCTTAAGAGTTTAATCGTATATGTATGTGGCCTACTTTGTAGTACAGAACATTGGATGAATGCATTGCCGGTCATACTTTCAGGACAATGACACATTGGTATGTGATTAAAGACGTCGCAGATGGCACCTATACCGCAGGTACCTGGACACGGGTCAACACATTTCTTTCTTATACAGGCCTTGTCACGCGCGCAATCAGTGTTCAGTACACACTCTGGACGACAGCCAAAGTAAGCGTTTCCATGATAATCGGGTAGACACGAGCATTCGCCGTTGTTACAAATGGCATTGCTGCCACATGGCGATGGATTACAAGGATCTTTCAGGGGCACTACAATAAGCGATATGATTATTTCGTTGACTCAACACAAAAAAAAGGAGGAAAAAAAAAAACAGTTGAAACATACATTTCGATTCAGATGGCTTGGGTGCGCATCTAGCAAACGGATCACCGGAGTAGTCAACAGGGCAGGTACATATTGGTGTGTGATTAAGTACATTGCAAATCGCAGCGATACCACAAGAGCCTGGACAAGGGTCGCGACATTTCTCATTTATACACGCCAAGTTTGCTGGACATTCAGCGTTGATGGAGCACTCGGGACGACAATTGGGTGGCGTTCCCAAATAGTTGGGCAGGCAAGAGCAAGAGGCTTGGCCGTTATTGTTGCGGCATACAGCGTTGGCACCGCAAGGCGATGGAACACACGGATCGCGATATTCCTCTCTTATAATGGGCACAGTTGGTGGAGCTAAAAGGGGAAGGTGCGCGATAAAATATTGTTCTTTGTCCTTATAAGTTAGTTTCTTACGCGGTATCGGGTAACATCTTGTAAAGGCATCTCCAGTATAACTATTACGGCAACTACAAAGCGGACTATGATTGCGTACGCGACATTCAGCATTGAGGCCACACACGCCTGGACACGGATCGACACACTTCTGATTGACGCACGCCTTGTCAAGAGCGCACTCACTGGAAATTGTACATTCCGGACGACAATCGGGCGGACTGCCAATAAAAGTTGGTAGACAAGAGCAGACCGCTTGTTGATTTACCTCCCTACATTGCGAATTCGGTCCACAGGGTGATGGTTGGCAGGGGTTTACAACATCAAATTTAGCTAAATGTATGCAAAAACTTTTTTTAATACCGCGTATACTAAAAAATATCCTTTTCATGCTTACGTTCTGTTATAACATTGCAGTAATTGTACGGATCTCCTGTGTATCCGCTTAAGCAAGTACATGTTGGCAAATGATTGCGTACATGGCAGGTGGCATACTGACCACAAGTACCAGGACATGGATCTTTACATTTGTTCTGCAAGCAAGCCTTATTCGTAGGGCAGTCAGAGTTTACTACACACTCGGGGCGACAACCCTCATATGGATTGCCTATAAATTCGGACAAGCACTGACAAGCGCCAGCATCGCCACGCACAATGCATTCTGTGTTGGGACCACAAGGACTTGGTTGACAGGGATTCAGTATTTCTTGAGGTACATCGCGTACAACGTCGCAATAGCTGAAGGGATCGCCAGAATAGCCGCTTGCACAGATACACATCGGTGTGTGATTAATGACATGACAGTCCGCATTCGTGCCACAAACTCCCGGACAAGGATCTTGACAACGTTGATTTATGCAGGCCTTAGAAAGCGGACACTCCGAGTTGGTTACGCATTCAGGACGACAATTTGGCGGCGAACCAATGAAATTTTTCACACATGAGCACGAAGGACTATCGCCGACAGCGCGACACTCGGAATTCGGCCCGCATGGTGATGGGCGACAAGGGTCTTTTGGAACAACGTCGAGTTGAGGTACAACTATAATAAGATAAATATACATTTGAGTGGCCTGGATGGCTGATTTAATTGAAAGTATTTTACTTTGTATTGCACTGCACGCCACAAATGGATTTCCGGTGTATGAGGTGGCACAACGACATATCGGTGAGTGATTAATGACACTGCATTCAGCATTGATGCCGCAAACTCCAGGACAGGGATCACGGCATTTCTGTTGCAGACAAGCACGATTCAACGCACACTCCGCATTGCTGGTACACTCCGGTCGACAAGATGGCGGTGCACCAATAAACTCAGGCAAACACGAGCACACAGATTGTTGATTAACCACGCGACATTGTGAGTTTGGACCACAAGGTGACGGTTGACAAGGGTTTACTAGCATTGGTGTGGGCACAGGTTGGCATAAAGCGAATGCATTACCGTGCATACCCTCGGGGCAATGACACATTGGTATGTGATTATGTACTTCACAAATGGCATTCGTGGCACAGGTGCCTGGACAGGGATCCTTGCATTTTTGACGTATACATGCTTTATCGAGCGAACAGTCTGTATTTAAAACACATTCTGGCCGACAGCCGATTAACGGATTACCCTGATATTCTGGTATGCATTCACATTGGCCATCACGACATACGGTATTGGGACCGCAAGGCGAGGGATTGCATGGGTCTTCTGCCAACTGAGGTGGTGGAGGCGGCGGTGCTTGGCAAGAGACAAATGGATCTCCTTTCAAGCCTGGCGCGCATTGACAAATCGGCGTATGATTGATTACATTGCAATTGGCGTTGAAGCCACAAGCACCCGGGCAAGGATCGCGACATTTTTCATTGATGCAAGCTTGTGTGCTCGCGCAATCTGAGTTTCTACTGCACTCCGGATGACAATTTGGTGGACTACCTATATATGTATGTAAACATATGCACGATGGGCTACCGTTGACATCCCGACATTCAGCGAATTGTCCACAAGGTGATGGCACGCACGGATTGCGTACAGGTTCCGGTGGCGTCGCGGCTAGTTGAGGAGCTAAATGAGGACACGTTTTAAAATACTGCCTAACGCGTTCGTGTAAATAGATCTTACGTGGTATGCGATAACAACGCGTAAAGGCATTTCCAGTGTATCCGCTGAGACAACTACAGATCGGCGAATGATTGCGTACATGGCATTCTGCATATGTGCCACATGTATCCGGACAAGGATCCTGACATTTCTGACTGATGCACGCCTTATCCAATGCACATTCGGCGCTTGTAGTACACTCTGGTCTACATGCAGGTGGGGTGCCAACAAACGACGGTAGACACGAGCAAACAGCTTGACCATTGACTTCGCGACACTGCGAGTTCGCGCCACAAGGTGATGGTTGGCAGGGGTTGACGTACTCTTTTAGTATCGCTAAAAAAATTTGACGTTTTTGGTTGGCACAATGGAAAATAAAGATGCAGCTAACTTACGTTTCTCCGGCAATTGACAATAGCTATACGGATTTCCTATGAAACCATCCAAACAAATACAAGTTGGCAAGTGATTTATGACGCGACAGCGCGAATTTAGCGCGCATACACCCGGACAAGGATCGCGGCATTTTTGATTGCGGCATGACTTATCCAGTGGACAGTCTGAGTTTGTTACACATTCTGGGCGACAGCCCTCGTAAGGATTACCAAAGTATTCGGGCAAACATTGACACGAGCCGGCATTATTCACTTGCCGACATTCAGAATTTACACCGCAAGGATTTGGTTCACAGGGCGTGACGGAGTCTGCTTGTTTCACTGGCTCCGGTGAGCAGACCGAGAATGCATTACCCGTGAAACCAGGCGCACAAAGGCACATTGCTGTGTGACTAATCACACGACACTGTGCATTCTGGCCGCATAAGCCAGGACAAGGATCGACGCATTTTTGATTAATGCATGCCTTGTCCTGACTGCATTCACTGTTTGTAACACATTCTGGTCGGCAGTTTGGTGGAGAACCCGTGAATTGTGGCAAACAAGAGCAGGATGGTGCATCTCCAATAGCGCGACACTCTGAGTTCGGGCCGCAAGGTGATGGGTAGCATGGATCCTTTGGTTCCTCCAAACGTGGTGGTGGTTCAACTAAAGACGGATATGAAAGTAAGATTGTTATGGTTTTTCCACTGCAGAAGATGTTAAATTTTTTACTTATGGGTTGACAGGCGACGAAGGGATTTCCGGTATGACGTACTGGACATACACATATGGGCGCATGATTTACCACGTTACAAATGGCCTTGAAACCGCAAGCACCCGGACATGGATCAACACATTTCTGATTTTGACATGCCTTTTGTGGGCCACAATCAGAATTGCGTACACATTCCGGTCGGCATGTGGGCGGATTACCAATAAAACTTTCAATGCACGAGCAAACAGCGTTTTGATTGAATACTCGACAGCGGCTATTTGGACCGCATGGTGATGGTTGGCACGGATCAGACACTAATTTCGCTGCAGTGAAAAAAAATATTTATCGATGGCACTAAGGCAAGGACAGAAAATATATTTACGTGGTATTGGGTCACATTGATAGAAGGCATTTCCAGACATGCCATCGGGGCAGCGGCACATGGGCACGTGATTAAGCACTTCGCAGATAGCATTGACACCACAAGTACCCGGACATGGGTCAACACATTTATTTCTAATGCACGCCTTGTCATGTGGACACTCGGTGTTGAGTACACATTCAGGACGGCAACCTTGGAAGGGATCGCCATGATATTCTGCTACACATGTACACTGACCATCATTACACACTGCATTGGGGCCGCAGGGGGACGGATTGCATGGATCATCCTTGACCGGTGGTTTAGCTGTTGATATGGGATTTATAAAATTATTTGGACCTTAACTCAAGCAGTATTTATGCTTACGTGGTGGCGCTGGTTGACAACTGACGAATGGATCACCCACATAATCATTCGGACAAGAACAAATTGGTATGTGTTTAATCACGCTACATTGCGCATTGTAAGCGCACGAACCCGGACATGGATCCGTACAACGGTTATTGATGCAAGCCAGATTCGATGAACACTCTGAGTTGGTCACACACTCTGGACGGCAATTCGGTGGTGAACCAAAGAATTGCGGTAAACAAGAACAAGATGCTTGCCCATTTACATTTCGGCATTGTGAGTTTGGACCACAGGGTGAAGGCAAGCAGGGTTCGTGTATTGGATCAGCAACAACAGTTGGCGGTGGCGCTGTTAGTGTAGTAAGACGATAAGTAAAAGTATACACTTTGAGGCAATAAACGAACTCACGTGGTATGGGATAGCAACGTGTAAATGGATCGCCAGTATTGCCTATCTGACAAGAACAAAGAGGCGCATGATTGCGCACTTGACATTGGGCACCGATACCGCACACGCCAGGACATGGATTGACACATTTTTGATTAACGCATGCTTTGTCGAAGCTACACTCCGTACTAATGGTGCATTCCGGTCTACAAGCAGGCGGTGTGCCGATAAACTCTGGGAGGCAGGAGCAAACAGCTTGACCGTTCACCTCGCGACACTGACTATTCGGACCACATGGCGTTGGTTCACAAGGATTAACATACTCTTGTATCTTAGCTAAAATACGAATGAATGTTTTTAAATTGCTTAAACTGAATTTGGTGAGACTCAAGAGATGTCCTTACGTTTCTTTTCAATAGCGCAGTAACGATATGGATCGCCAACATAGCCAAATAAGCAAGTACAGGTTGGCAGATTGTTTCTGGTGAAACACTCAGCATTCAATCCACAAGTGCCAGGGCAGGGATCGCGACATTTCTGATTGATACACGCCTTGTGCGATGGACAATCACTGTTGAGTACACATTCCGGGCGGCAACCTTCATAAGGATTGCCAAAATATTCCTCAAGGCATTTGCATGAGCCTACACCATTTTGTTGTATACATTCGGCGAATGGACCACAAGGATTGGGGTTGCAAGGCTCAATAACTTCGGTAGGTTCACGAACAATCAGCGAACATTGTACGAATGGATCGCCTGTATAACCGCTCTCACAATAACACATCGCTGTATGGCTTATAACACGACATATCGCATTTTGATTACAAAGTCCAGGACACGGGTCAACACAGCGATTATTTCGGCATACATTATTTGCGGAGCATTCCGAGTTTGTCACGCATTCTGGACGACAATTGGGTGGTTGACCGAAGAAATTCACGAGGCAAGAGCAAGATGGTGAATCACCTACTGGTTGACATTGACTGTTGGGACCACATGGTGACGGGTGGCATGGGTTAATCGGCGTGGTATCACGTACTGGTTCAACTAAGTTGAATAAAGTGTTTTAGCTTAGTATGAAAATAATATTTTAAGCGCGGCTTAAACTCACTTATAGGGCTACATTGTACGAAAGGATTTCCAGTATAACGTTCATTGCAAACACAGAATGGACTATGATTGACAACTGTGCATTTTGCATACAATCCACATGTGCCGGGACATGGATCCACGCAGCGTTGATTTTGACACGCACGATTCGGTGCACAATCCGAGTTGGTAGTGCATTCAGGACGACATGATGGTGGACTACCTAGGTAGTTAGGTAGACAGCTGCATACGGCTTGTGAGTTTACCTCGCGACATTGCGAATTCGGACCGCACGGTGATGGTTGACAAGGATTGCGATAAATATCAGCTGATGAAAAGAAGTCACATTAATCTAGTACTATTTTCGGCAAAAAAAAAAAAATCTAGACATACCCTGCACAGGTGAGCACTGCACAAATGCATTGCCAGTCATACGTTCAGGACAACGACAAATGGGTATGTGATTATAAACTTCACAGATGGCTTCCGAGCCACATGTGCCGGGACAAGGGTCGACGCATTTCTGACGGATACAAGCACGATCACGCGCGCATTCAGTATTGAGTACACATTCTGGCTTACAAGCAACGTAGGGATCGCCCTGATAATCAGCTAGACAAACACATTGTCCATCGCCTGAACATACAGCGTTTGGCCCACATGGGCTGGGATTGCAAGGATCGATCGGTTCTTGTTGCGTTGGTGCTAAAACTCATACAATTATGAATTATGCATCGATAAATTAAATAAGCAATGCTTACGAGGTGGTGGTGGTGCAGGGTGGCATGCCACAAATGCGTCTCCTAAATAACCAGGTTGGCAAACACAATTCGGTGTATGATTAATAACATTGCAGACAGTGTTCATGCCACATGCACCCGGACATGGATCACGGCAACGCTCATTGATACACGCCTGGCTGTTGGGACATTCAGAATTCACTGTACACTCGGGTCGACAGTTGGGTGGCGCGCCTACATAATTCGATTGGCACGTACACGATGGCACATTATTTTGGTTGCGACAAGTGGCATATGGACCACAAGGCGATGGCACGCAAGGATCACGATATACGTCGGCGGGTAGTGGTGGTGTTGGCGCTGCGATTGTGTGAAAGTATTTGATTGTGTGAAAAAAATAATTTATGGTGAATTTGTTACACTGCTTACGTGGTAATGGATAACAACGCACGAATGGATCACCTGTCAAGCCACTACGGCAGGTGCATATAGGGCTATGATTACGCACTTGACAGGCAGCACTTCGACCGCAAATACCTGGGCAAGGGTCGACACATTTACGATTTATACACGACTTGTCACTGGCGCACTCTGAACTAGATGTACACTCAGGTCTACAGGATGGCGGCACGCCAATAAATTCTGGCAAACAAGAGCAAACGGCTTGGCCGTTTACTTCGCGACATTGTGAGTTCGGTCCACATGGGCTGGGTTGACATGGGTTTATATACTCTTGTACTATAGCTAAATTAGTTTCGTTTTGTTACACAAGTAAATGAACCAAAAAGTTACATAGTTAGTTACTACACACAACAACTGGTATAACAAACTACTTGCACGGTATATAGTGAGCAAATGAAAGCTAGTACTGCTGAAAACTAAAGATGTGTTCTTTAGTTTTTGCATTCTGCAATTTTAGCTCCAACTTTCTTCCTCAACTATGCACCATACAGTTCCATTAATTAATAAATTCAAAAGTTCTAGCTTACGTTCTGCTGGTCTTGCGCAATAACGGTATGGATCTCCGGAGAAGCCCACGATGCAGTTGCATGTTGGTGTGTGATTGACGACATTACAGTCTGCATTCTGTCCGCAAGTTCCTGGACAGGGATCGCGACATTTTTGATTCTGACACGCTTTATTCGATGGACAGTCCGAGTTGAGCACACACTCCGGTCGGCAACCCTCGTAGGGGTTACCGAAGTAGTCGGGCAGGCACTGACATGCGCCGGCACCGTTCCGTTCGAGACAATTCGCATTGGATCCGCATGGAGAGGGCGAGCATGGATTGAGTATCTCGATTGGTTCAGATACTCGTATAAGTTGACAAAGCGTGAATGGATCACCAGTAAAACCAGCTGAGCAAATGCAACGCGGTGTGTGCGATACGACATGACATTCAGCGCTAGTACCACACAGCCCTGGACAGGGATCTTTGCACTTTTGATTTATACACGCCTTTGAAGTGGGACATTCGGAGTTGGAAACGCATTCCGGTTTGCAGTAAGGTGGTGTACCGATGAAGTTTTCTAGACACGTACACGACGGTGTGTCACCAATAGCACGACACTCGGAGTTGGGACCACAGGGGGAAGGACGGCAAGGATCTGTTGGAGTCACATCCAGTTGGGGTCGTTCGATGATGCGTTGGCAGGCCACAAATGGATTTCCTGTATATTGGGGTATGCAAGTACAGAATGGGTTGTGATTTACAGTGTTGCACTGGGCGTAGCGTCCACAGCTACCAGGACAAGGATCGACACATTTTTGATTAACGCACGCCAAATTGGCGGCACATTCTTGATTAGCAGTGCACTCTGGACGACAGGTTGGGGGTGCCCCAATATAGCTCGGTATACAAGAGCAGACTGCCTGTTCATTCACTTCACGGCATTGAGAGTTCGGACCGCAGGGCGAAGGTTGACAGGGGTTGACCTTTTCGGGTGCTGAAAGGTGATAGTAACGATTTAATTTGTGCAGGATGGCGAGAATAAAAAATTTATTACGTGGTATCGGCGAGCACTGTATAAACGCGTTACCAGACATGCCAGTCGGGCAAGAGCAAATTGGTATATGATTGACGACACTACAAACAGCATTTGGTGCACAGGTGCCGGGACAAGGATCAACACATTTATTGCGAATACATGCGCGATCTCGTGGACAGTCAGTGCTGAGTACGCATTCGGGTCGACAACCAGTGTATGGATCACCTTGATACTCTGGCAGGCAAGTACAAATTCCGTTGCTACATTGAGCATTCGAACCGCAGGGTGATGGATTGCAGGGATCATCCTCAACAACAACTAAGTGAATTAATGAATGTTAATATTTAGTTGGATGCTGAGAGAAACAGTTTCCTCTTACGTTTTGGTGGTGGTTCTGGTAAACAATAAGTGAAGGGATCTCCTGAATAGCCTGTGGGACAAACACAGCTAGGCGTGTGGTTGATAACATTGCAGAAAGCACCAAAGCCGCATGAACCAGGACAAGGATCGCGACATTTCTCATTGATACACGCTTGACTGCTTGGACACTCCGCGTTTATGGTGCACTCCGGACGACAATTTGGTGGCATGCCTATATAGTTCAGCAAGCAGGAACACGAAGGTGACTCACCTACACGACGACATTGCGAATTCGGCCCACAAGGTGATGGCACGCACGGATCTACAGGTTGGCGTAGAACTGCTGTTGGTGGTGTAGCTACGTTAAGATAAACAAAAATGAGAATTCTTCTAGTCGGCATAAAAGGCATGTCTTACGTGGTATAACAAAGCAACGAGAGAAGGCATTTCCGGTGAAACCAGCACGGCAAGAGCACAGCGGACTGTGATTGTGCACGCGACAGTTGGTATTCTGACCGCAAGTGCCTGGGCAAGGATCAACGCATTTTTGATTGGTACATGCTTTGTCCAAAGCACACTCGGTTGAGATCGTACACTCAGGCCGGCAGAGAGGTGGACTACCAATGTATTCGGGTAGACACGAACACACGGCTTGCTCGTTAATTTCACGACACTGCGAGTTGGGACCACATGGCGAAGGTTGACAAGGGTTGATATATTCCTTAATAGCTGTTTTGTGGGTACCTTTTATAGTTATCAATACAACAAATTTACAAATGACATTTGGCTTACGTTGTTTTTCAACTTGACACGAACGATATGGATCACCACTAAATCCAGATAAGCAGCTACATGTAGGCACGTGATTCAATACTGTGCATATTGCGTTTTGTCCACAGGTGCCTGGACAGGGATCGCGACACTTCATATTTTGACAGACCTTGTCGGATGCACAATCAGAATTCAATACACATTCAGGTCTACAGCCTTCGTATGGATTTCCAAAATACTCTGGAAGACATTGGCATGAGCCAGCGTCATTACGTTGTACGCAACGTGCATTCGGACCACATGGGTTTGGATTGCAAGGATCGACATGATCCAATTGTGGAATTTGTATTTCCGCACATTGTATGAATGGATCGCCTTGGAAACCCGCAAGACAATAGCAACTTGGTGTGTGTGAAAGAACGCGGCATAAAGCGTTGCTACCACACAAACCCGGACAGGGATCTTTGCATTTCTGATTAATACAAGCTAAATGTGTGCCACATTCTGAGCTTGTAACGCATTCGGGGCGACAATTGGGTGGAGCCCCAATATAATCAGACAAGCATGTGCACGAAGGCGTGTCACCTACAGCGCGACATTCCGAGTATGGTCCGCATGGCGATGGTACGCAAGGCTGACTCGGCGGAGGTGGAGTCGGCGATTCTAGGATCCGTTGACAGCTAATGAAAGGATTACCCGAATAACTATCGGGGCAACGACAGAATGGGCTATGATTGGTAACGTGGCATAGCGCATTGTTGCCACAAACGCCTGGACATGGATCGGAGCATTTCTGGTTGAGACAAGCCTGATTGAGTGGACATTCTGAATTAGTTGTGCATTCCGGCCGACAAAATGGTGGACTGCCGATGTATGATGCGATACAGGAACAGACGGCTTGTTGATTAACCTCACGACATTGACTATTCGGACCGCAGGGCGAAGGCTGGCAAGGATTTTGTGGTACGTCTAACTCTGTAAAATTGTAATTTTAAAAATTTTTGCAAAACTTGAGTGAGATCAATCTTACTGGGTATAGGTGAGCATTGTATGAAAGCGTTGCCTTCCATACCGTCGGGACAGCGGCAAGTTGGTATGTGATTCAGAACTTCACAGATGGCATTAGAAGAACATGTACCTGGACATGGATCGACGCATTTATGGCGAACACAGGCGCGATCTCGCACGCAATCAGTATGTAACACACACTCTGGACGACAGCCTGTGTTAGGGTCCCCAAAGTATTCTGGTATACATGAACACTGCCCATTGTTACATAGCGCGTTTGGACCGCAAGGCGAGGGAACACACGGATCGTCTTGTGTCACAACTTCAGCTGTGCAAACAAAATTCAAGTTACTAAGGGTAAACCTAATCAAACGGGCCTTTGACTTACTTCGTGGTGGAGGTATAGGATTGCAGATAGAGAAAGGATTGCCTGTATAACCAATTTGGCACGTACAAATCGGTGTGTGGTTTATGACGTTGCATAGTGCACTGAGACCACAAGAACCGGGGCAAGGGTCGCCACATTTCTGATTAATACAAGCCTGATGACTGGGACACTCCGAGTTGAGACTGCATTCTGGACGGCAAGCGGGTGGCGTTCCGAGGAAGCTCGGCAAGCAAGAGCACGACGGTATACCGTGAGCATCGCGACATTGTGAGTTTGGACCACACGGTGATGGCACACAAGGATCTTGTGGCTGGCGTTGTGGTGGCGGTGGTGAAGGTGGCGCTGTTAGAGCAGATAAAATGAATTTTTTCCTAAAAACGGTATCAAGTGTGATCTTACTTATGATTCGGAAGCAACGGGCAAATGCGTCACCAGTAAAACCATTATTACAAGTACAGATAGGACTATGATTTCTAACACGACATTCGGCATTCTGTCCACAGACGCCCGGGCAGGGATCAACACATTTTCGATTAATGCAAGCCTTATCGGCTGCACATTCAGAGCTGGATGTACACTCCGGTCGACATGCTGGTGGACTACCGACATACTCTGGCAGACAGGAACAAACTGCTTGATCATTAATTTCCCGGCATTGTGAGTTGGGTCCACATGGTGAGGGTTGACAGGGATTAACATATTCCTTTGGTGCTAGAAGTTCGAAAAGGGTTCTTGAAAGTCTCATTGTTGCTTCTGGTAACTCTTAAATACACTTACGTTCGTTTTGTACTACTTGACATACTCGATATGGATCACCAATATAACCAGCATAACATTCACAGGAAGGTATGTGGTTGATCACCTGACATATTGCATTGTTACCACAAGTGCCCGGACAGGGATCGACGCATTTCTGATTTTGACAAGCCTTATTTGATGGACAATCCGAGTTCAGTACGCATTCCGGGCGACACCCTTCATAAGGATTACCGAAGTATTCCGGTAAGCATTGACAAGAGCCTGCGCCATTTCGTTCGTCGCACTTAGCATTGATGCCACATGGACTAGGACTGCATGGCCTTAATACCTCAATCGGCTCAGCTTGCACTGGATTACATTGCGTGAATGGATCGCCAGTAAAACGTTCTTCACATAGACACATTGGCGTGTGACTGAAGACGCGACAATTGGCATTTAGGCCACATAATCCTGGGCATGGATCTGTGCATTTTTGATTAATACAAGCTTGTGTCGACGGACACTCAGAGCTCGAAACACATTCCGGCCGGCAATTTGGTGGCGAACCTGTAAAATCTGACAGACAAGAGCAAGATGGAGAATCGCCTGATACACGACATTCAGAATTTGGACCACATGGCGAAGGCACACATGGATTGGCAGGTGTTACATCAGCAACCGGAACAACTAGTTATTTTAAGAAAACCCAAACGAATATTACCAATTCGAATTATTTATATGTGAGTTAACTCTTACTTATTTCCTGGCAGCGCACAAATGGATTACCAGACATTTGAGGACGACACGAACAGAATGGACTATGATTGACAACGTTGCATACGGCATTAAATCCACAGGTACCTGGACATGGGTCGCGACACTTGGAGTTCTGGCATGCTTGATCGGGTGGACAATCAGAGTTCGTTGTACATTCCGGACGGCATTGTGGGGGACTGCCGATGAAGCCTGAGAGACAAGAACATACACCTACATTCTGTAATTCACGACACTGGCTGTTAGGTCCGCAAGGCGATGGTTGACATGGGTTTCTTACAACCGGTTCTAAAGTGGAAGAACTCAGTGAGTTTTTAAATTACTTGACTATGTATACGACTCAAAAATTACTTTCAATAGCGCGACATTCGAAGAAAGCATTGCCCGACATATTATCTGGACAATGACACATGGGTACGTGGTTATTGACAACACAAATCGCATTAGTGCCACAGGTGCCAGGGCAAGGATCGATGCATTTATTACGCACGCAAGCGCGATCACGTGGACAGTCCGTGTTAAGCACACATTCCGGACGACAACCGACATAAGGATCACCCTGATATTCCGGTATGCATGTGCATTGTCCATTGCTGCATTGTGTATTCTGGCCACATGGTGTTGGAACGCAAGGATCATCGCGCGTTGGTGGTTGGGTAGCTGTTATCAAATCATAGATTAACAAATTTGAGGGACAAGTTAAGTTTCATTTGCTTTTAAAAGCTTACGTTCTGGCGGCTTTGGGCTGCAGTTAATGAATGGATTGCCCACATAATTGTCTATGCAAAGACATGTAGGAGTATGATTGATTACGCGACACACTGTATTAAGACCACAAGCGCCTGGACAGGGATCGCGGCATTTTTGGTTGATACAAGCCTGTTGACTAGGGCACTCCGAATTGATGGTGCATTCTGGTCGGCAGTTAGGTGGTTGACCGATAAAGTTAGCAAGGCAAGAGCATGAAGGAACGCCGTTTGTATTACGGCACTCAGCGTTAGGGCCGCAAGGCGAGGGTAGACAGGGGTCACGATATTCTTCGTGTTCAACTTCGATGGGCGGTGCTGCATTAGAAATGATGTTGTGGTAAGTAAAAAAGAATGTCACTTCTTTAAGGTTTATTAGCTCACGTGGTATGGGATAGCATCTTGTAAATGCATCGCCGGTGAATCCACTATTGCATGTACAAATTGGACTATGATTCCTAACACGACACTGTGAATGGCTGCCGCATGGATTGGCTGCGCAAGGGTCCACGCACTTCTGATTGATGCAAGCCTTGTCTGTGGCACACTCGGAGGAAATGGTGCACTCGGGACGACATGCTGGTGGTGTGCCTATAAAGTCTGGCAGACAAGAGCAAACAGCCTGTTCATTTGATTCGCGACACTGAGAATTTGGACCGCATGGTGTAGGTTGGCATGGATTAACGTATTCGTTGCGTATGGCTATGTTATGGGCAATAAAAAAAAACGAGTGAGAATCATTACACCATAGGCATACGGCAAAATCTCTTACGTTCAATAGGACGCGCGCAAAGACGATATGGGTCCCCGCTGTAACCGGTCATGCAAATGCATGAAGGTAAGTGATTTACCACTTGACAATCGGCATTCTGGCCACATGTGCCCGGACAAGGATCCTGGCACTTCTGCTGTTGGCATGCCTTGTTCGACGGACAATCTGAATTCATTACACACTCAGGACGACAACCCTCGTAGGGATTACCGAAATATTCTGGCAAACATGAACATGCACCAGCGCCATTACGTTCGCGGCAAACTGCATTTGGCCCACACGGACTCGGACTACAAGGTGTTCGCACCTCGACGACATCGCGTTCTGGTGGCAGACTGCATTGCACAAACGGATCGCCAGTGTAGCCAATTACACAAGTGCATTGTACTGTATGACTGACTACACGACATTCCGCATTCAAGCCACAGCGTCCTGGACATGGATCAACACATTTATGATTGATACATGCCAAGGAGCTGACGCAGTCAGAACTTGTGACGCATTCAGGACGACAATTTGGAGGACGTCCTATATAGGACTCAAGACAGGAACAAGATGGTGCATCACCTATGGGACGACATTGCGAGTATGGGCCACAAGGTGACGGGCGACAAGGATCTACCGATGCAACGTCACGTGGTGGTTCGACTGTGGTTTGATATAAAAAAAAAAACAAATAAATAAAACGTCCGTTGAAACAATACCATACATTTCTTACTAATAGGTTGGCAGCGTATGAACGGGTTGCCGCTGAAGCGAACCGGACACGTGCAGAAAGGACTATGATTGACGACAGTGCATTTGGCGCCGATTCCGCATGTACCCGGACAGGGATCACCGCACTTCTGGTTCAGACAAGCCTGCGTCGGTGCACAGTCAGAGTTAGAAATGCATTCAGGACGGCAAATTGGGGGACTGCCTATGAAGTTGGGCAGGCAAGAACAAACAGCTTGTTGATTGACCTCGCGGCATTGCGAGTTTGGACCGCATGGTGAAGGATGACATGGGTTTGTTGCAACAATTCCTGGCAAAAGTTTTTATATGTAAGTAATATTATAGACATGAAAGAAAAAAAAATTCTGCGTGCTTACTTGGCGCTGGACTACAGCGAATGAAAGCACTGCCGACAGTGCCATCTGGACACCTACACATGGGAATATGATTTATTACATCACAAATGGCATTCTCACCGCAGGTGCCTGGACAGGGGTTAGCGCATTTTCTGCGCAGACATGCCTTATCACGTGGACAGTCTGTATTCAAAACACATTCGGGACGACAACCTGTATACGGATCACCGTGGTATTCTGGCAGACAGGTGCAAACTCCATTATTGCATACGGCATTTGATCCGCAAGGCGATGGGTGACAAGGATCGACGGGTTCATCTAAAAAACGAAAGGGGTTTGTTTTGAAAAGCCAACTGATCAAACATCATCGCTTACTTATGATTGGTTCTGGTGGCGAGGGAAGGCAGTTAGTGAAGGGATCTCCCGTATAACCTTTAGGACATATACATATAGGCGTGTGATTAACGACACTACACTCGGCCGCAAAGCCGCAAGAACCCGGACAGGGATCGATGCATTTCTCTCGTATACAAGCCTTGTTCGAAGGACACTCAGCGCTGATTGTACATTCCGGATGACAGTTCGGTGGCGCGCCAATATAAGTTTGCAGGCAGGAACAAGACGGCAGACCATTGATGTTGCGACACTCGCTATGCGGACCACAAGGCGAGGGTACGCAGGGATCACGTACAATGTGTGTAATAGCTGGAGGCGCGGCTAAAGTGAGGTGAGGTGTTTAAAAATTAATGATGTACGACGTCAACAGGAAACTTGGGAAATGCTTACGTGGTATGGTGAAGCAGCGTGTAAATGCGTCACCAGTAAAACCGTTACGGCACTGACACAAAGGACTGTGATTGCGCACGCGACACTCGGCATTTGTGCCACACGTGCCCGGACAGGGATCCTGACAACGTTGATTGATGCATGCCTTATCGGAGGCACATTCTGTGCTGAGCACACATTCTGGTCGACAATTTGGTGGTATGCCAATATAACGTTCAAGACACGAACACACCGCCTGACCATTCAGTTCGCGACACTGCGAGTTGGGACCACATGGTGAGGGCTGACAGGGGTTTATTGGTTGCGCCTGACGAATAGCTGATGAAGTAATTTAAGATAATGCGACGAAGAAAAAAGAAGAAAAAAAACCAAACAACGATAATCAGGAAGGTAATTAAAAGGTACCCAGATGCTGCTTTGCTTACGTGCTGACGGCTCCACATGACAATAACGATATGGATCGCCAATAAAACCGATACGACAAATACAATTGGGCACATGATTTGCAACACTACATTCAGCATTGCTGCCACATGTGCCGGGACAAGGATCGCGACATTTTTGCTGTACGCACGCCTGCGTCGTCGGACAATCCGAATTGCGTACACATTCGGGGCGACATGATTGATAGGGATCGCCAAAGAAGTCGGGTAGACACTGGCACGAGCCAATGCCGTTACGATCGCGACAAATGGCATTCGAGCCACATGGATTGGGCTCGCACGGTGTAACTTGTTCGTGTACAATACGCTCTGTGGGAGAGAGAGAGAGAGTCGAAAAAAAATATAGAGTTAGAGTGGGTTGACATTGTGTCTACTAAGATATGACATTAGTAAAGTCAACACACCTTTTGCGTCTTACATTAGCAGCGTTTGTTGATTCTTTTGCAGATTTTTGGTTTTTAGTATTTTTGCATTTCAAAATCCAATTTGTGTTTCTAATACGTTTGTTAAATCTTGATTTTTCCAATAGCGGTGAGTTTAGATTTTTAATTTTCCAACACATATTATTAAATATAACAACAACAACAACAACAACTATTGGTACGTGGTGAACGTAAGCACTGTTACACTGTTACGGTGATTATTATGTTAAACGTTAAACGCAGCATAAACTCAATATTATAACTGTTCGAGAACAGTGGGTGCACTTGTAAGAATAACAGTTACAATTAACTGAATAAATGTTATACGTGTGTGGTGCAACACTAAGGCTGTGTGCGTTGTTTTATTTGTGGTTTTAATAGAACTTGTGTTTTTATTAAGTGTTAAACTATGACGTTGTTAGGTATTTATTTGTGTTAAAATGCGAGCGTGTAAGTGCAAATGAATAAGTATGCGCGTATACTTTAGCGGTGTATACTTCAAAAATTTCATATAAACGAAAATGAAATTTTCCAGATTATTTGTTGGATAAATTGATTATTCGTGGTTTTGTAATAAAACGCATTTGTTTTTAGTTTCCAATTTCAAAATGTTTTATTCAATAAATTTTATGTTTTAGAAAATTTTGTATAACTATTTGGTATAAAGCTTTGCTTACAAACTAGCTTAAAGAGTTAGATTCGTTAGGGGTTAAAAATATAATAAATCCAGCGTTGAGTAGAGGTTTTTTGTTTTAAAAAAGCGACGTTGAGCAGTGAGTGAATTACATAATTTTGGGCGTCGTATTTTATTTCAAGGCAACAAGTCTTGGGTTAGCTTTGGTTAGAGGCTGGTACGCACACCCATTGAAAAAAAAAACAACAACAACAACGCAGAACTAAATGCATATTACAGACTTATTTATTTAGTAGGCAGGGTTTGCTATTTAAGTGTACCATTTTAATAGCTTTTGTGGTAGTGTTTGGGTGGTGTATTATTATTAAGGACCAGCAATTTGTGTAAAGTTTTTCGGTTTAGTTTTGTGTTTTGATAAGCATTTCATATTCACTTCTTATTTGAGGCAGACTATTTTTTTTTCTGTTCCACTATGCGACCGACTAGCAGTTAGATTGTTTGGTATTAGGGGCACATTTTGTGTTTTATGGAAAAGCATTTAAATTAAACTGCTTTCTATTGCAACTCTCTTCCACATACAAAAACAATAAAGCATATTAATATTTCAAATGGGCTTACATACTAAATAAGGCAGAGTTAAGGTATTTAACCACAAGGCAAGGCGAGAGTTATAAGGCGTGGCGTAATGGCTTTTGTTTTTTTGTTTTCTTTTTGCATTTAAGGCAAGTAAAGCGTTAAGCAAGTTGACTTCATGGATAAATACTAGTTATAAGCATTATATGTAGGCATAAATAAATAAATAAATAAGTACAATCATTTAATAAAAACAATGCCTTTCACAGCTGTCACACACTTTCAAAGGCTTAACAAATTCGGACAGTTCGTACGCGAATTGCGCCAATTGAAATTTGCATTTTGCCGCTGAGGTAACGCGTATGAGGTGCACACAAGTGTGGTGGTAAGTACACAAAATACAAAAAAAAAATAAACACTCATTTACACAAAAATACATTTAAATATAAAAATGTGTGTGGAAGTGATATTTTGCTTTTTGAAATTTTGCACCATTTTCTTCTCATTGCAATGCATTGTGTTTGACATTGTGAAAAACATGATTTTTATTGTAAAGTGTTAAAAGGTGTATATATAAAAAATAATAAACAAATCAGAACAGTTGTGATGGCAGCGCGATGTGTTACATATATTGTTTTGAATTTATTTAAATACAAATACTTATTTGTGTAGTTTGCAGTGCGTGACAAAGAAATATAAAAACTTTAATAACACACACATATTTGAAAATTACAACAAAAACATATACATATTACATAATTTAAATGATTGCAATGTTTGATTGATTAAAATGTTTAACAAAACAAGATACTACGAAGTTAATCATTTATAAAGGCTGTTTGAATGACTGATAGCGAAAACTTTTGTTTTTAGAGATCCACATATAACAAATATCAATTATAAGGGTTAAGGAACTTTGAAAGAGCTCAAGGAAATATGTAGTCAGGTTAACGGCAATAATAATGGGATACAGGGAAAGTGGGGGGATGTAAACTAAATTGGTATCCAATACAACCACCTGTGCCATGTCAGTAAACTCGAAGGAAGTAAGGACACCCTACCCTACATTACCTTTGCGAGAGCTCAAAATTATTCTACATAAGGCATGAAACACTTGCGAGAGACAACAGATAACATCAGAAATGCAAGAGAAAACGTATCACAACGATGCTCTCGGCGCTAATTTGGCTCCCGCATCAACCAATCAGGTTGCAGATACACATTTCTAAAGCGCAGCGCACGTGAGATTTGCTGCGATCATATTACAAATGAAGGATGACTCCATCGAATAAAAGCAATGTGGTTCGGGAATTTCACATATTTTTACTCTGGGGGTAATTAGCTTAGTGTTCGAAACTTCTTTTAGTTTCCAGAACCCTATTCGTGAGGAGTTAGGATAACCGTTTGATATTGCCTCTACTTAAACCGAGAGAGATACAATATTTTTGAGTATTTGGCTATCTAACTACCAGCCAGATGAAATCGCATTTGGTGAGAACAGGTTTCGGTAAGATCTGTTGATGCCGTACAGCGTAAGTAGTGCCATAAGACCTATATCAAACTGAGCTAGTTAGAAACAGTGTGGATCCGTTAGTTTCCAGTGAGACCATTTGTGTCTAGGTTTATGATTTACATAGTTGGAATCGAGGGAAAATTTTTACTTATTGAGGAAGAAGTTGGATCAAACCCTAGTGTTTGTAAAGGGTCTGCTAATATCCCTTCCTTGTCTTACATTTAAAGTTCGAGTGATTAAATGTTAGACTTAGGCCTGCTTGATCTGTGGTATATGAGTGAGCTCGTTTCCTCGTTCAGTAGTTAGCTACTGTTGCAGCAAGAATGAGTATTTTATTTTCAATATTCGCATGAAAGGACTGCGGTTTCGTTCTATTCTCAAATACTCTCAAGCTTTACAAGCTCGATCCTTAGATAAGGTCAGGATGGTGTGCCTACAGAGCACTTGTATTGATATACTATTTGTTCTCTCTGTGCCCTTATCGAAGTCTCGAAATCGGTTGATTTGAATCGCAGCGCGTCTCTCCAAGCTTTAAAGTAAATAAAAGCCAATTGGGTTAAAGCATTGCAAGAGGATAACAGTTAATGGCTGGGATAACATGTTGTAATTGTGGGTGAATTCTAATGAGACAGTGTTTAATTTTACTACTCATCACTACGTAAATACGCTATCCATACCTACGATCAAGAAGCCTACTATGTAACACTACTTTTAACACGCCAACCATGTAGCATCACCATTATTGACGTGCTGTCAACGATTGACAAGGTATGAGAAAGAGAACGAAAAGATGCTTAATCATCCAGCAGCGACAAGGAGCAGACGTTCTACGAACATTATATATTTATTTTTATAACTTTAGATTACTTGTATGTAATTATATTATTTTCATTGAATTTGTAAGATTAAAGCCTCCTATAAATCAGAGTATATTCGGAAGTAAAGATACAAAAATTTCTATACTCAACTGAACTCATTTCAACAGACGGTGTGCTCTGGATCATTTTTACATATCTGAAGGCTATACACGCGTAGCAGTCTTTTGGTATTTTTAAGTTTATAAATTATTAACTTCGCGAAGTAATCAATAAATAGCTACGTACAGTAATTAAATGATAAAATGAATTTAACTTTTTTTTTTAAGTGAAAACATACTTTGCTTTAAGCAAGCTTAATAAAACATTTTCTACGTAAATTTGCATTAAAAATTATAACAACTTCTAATTCTAACAATATCATATATATTTATATATGTTTTAGTAATGATTATTAAGTAAATTTGAGATCACAAAGTTTTGAAATAAAACACTTTAACACAGTGTAATTGCTTACGGTGCAAGTACACATACATATACAAAACATTAATTGCTGTTCTAATTTGTGTGACAATTAAAGATAGGAAATTCTATGCATGAACTTTGGAGCATTATATTTTCTTTTGTTTAATTTAACAATGTTGTGAACAAAAAAAATTGTTATACACATCGTGCCAGATAAATAGCAACTAGAATTAATATGAATTTAGCTTTGTAGCGTATGTATTTTTTATTAAAATAAGATTGCAATACCACAAGTTCCGCGCACAGAATTTCCCATTCAGGTAACAACCGTTTTTTATGGCCTTAATAAATGTAAGAGCGGCGTGTTTCTTTTTTTTTTTGTTTTATAAAAGCACCCATTTTTGCTGATTAGAAAGCATATTGATTGATAAATTAAAATATAATATATAAATAGTAATAATGTTGTTATCAAGTCTAACGGTTGCGCCTGTTGCATTGATATATACATATTTAAAAAAAAAAAGAGACAAAATTTGGTCCTACCTGGTGCTGGTTGGCAGCCAGTGAACGGATCACCGATATATCCCACTTCACAGGTGCAGATGGGCATGTGATTGGCTACATTGCAACGCGCATTGAAGCCACACGAACCCACGCAAGGATCATCACATTTTTGTCGTATACACGCCTTCACTGATGGACATTCTGGATTGATGGTACATTCTGGTCGACAATTAGGTGGTTTGCCCAAAAAGTTCGCCGCACAAGAGCAAGCAAAGCTATCGCCAACCACCTTACATTCCGAGTTGGGTCCACAAGGCGATGGCACGCAGGGGTTGCCACTTGGCGTCTTCTCGATGACACGTTCTTCGAAGAAACAACGCGTAAATGGATCACCAGTATAGCCAACGTTGCAAGTGCATATCGGATTGTGGTTGATCGCTTGACATTTGGCAAATTGGCCGCATGCGCCCGGACATGGGTCTACACATTTCTTTTGTATGCATGCTGTTTGCAGCGAACATTCAGAGCTGACAATGCACTCTGGTTTGCAGGCCGGTGGTGAGCCCAACATGCCTGGCTGGCAGGCGCAGACGGCGCCCTGTGCGGTTGTTTGGCAGACGCTATTCGGTCCACATGGACTCGGTTGGCATGGATCTTTAGGTGTTGGTTCGCGTTGTATTTCAGGATGACAATTGATGAATGGATCGCCAGTGTAACCCTTTGCACAGCTACATATCGGTATGTGATTGCTGACGTCACACTGTGCTCCCTGGCCACAAGTACCCGGACATGGATCCACACATTTTTTGTTGAGGCAGGTCTTATGCGGTGAACAGTCTGTGCTGAGCGTACATTCGGGTCGACAACCTACATAGGGATCACCTTGATAATCGCGTATGCACGTGCAAATGCCATTGTTACATTCAGCATTGGCGCCACAAGGCTGCAGATCGCAGGGATCGGTTGATGCAGTTGGTGGTGTTTTGACTTCGATGATTTCCACGCATTGCGAGAAGGGGTCGCCGGTGAACGAGATGCGACAAGTACAAATGGCTAGATGATTCTGTATGCGACACTCGGAGTTGAGGCCACATGTGCCCTCACATGGATTGCGGCATTTCTCAGCTATACAAGATTTGTCCGATGGGCAATCAGTGTTGACGACGCATTCGGGCCGACAATTTGGTGGTGCGCCGATGTAGTTTGGTAGACATGAACAGGATGGTTGATCGCCATTGACACGACATTCGGCATAGAGTCCACAAGGCGATGGATGGCATGGGTTTCGAGGTCTCTTCGGTTCATCCTTAGGTACAGGCGGTGGTGCTAGATAGCACCGGGAGAATGGATCACCAGTCATGCCTATTGGACAACTGCATATTGGATTGTGGTTGATAACTTCACATTTTGCTTCTAAGCCGCATGTACCAGCACAAGGGTTGGCGCATCTAAATTTATGACATGCCTTATTTTGTGGACATTCAGTATTGACGGTGCACTCTGGTTTACAATTGGGTGGAACGCCGATAAAGTTATCTAGGCATGAGCAGACGGCTAGACCATTCGTTTCGCGACATTTGCTGTTCGGTCCGCAAGGTGTTGGTTGACATGGATTACCTTGTGGTGGCGGCAGTGTTGGTGCAACTTGACGTTGACAATTCGAGAAAGCATCTCCTGTGTAGCCTTCATTGCATACACAATTTGGCACGTGATTTACTGCATAGCATTGAGCATTTGAGCCACAAATGCCGGGACAAGGATCCTTACATTTGTTGCGTATGCAAGCCTTGTCCGTTGGACAGTCAGAACTTAGCACACACTCAGGCCGGCAACCATCGTAAGGATTGCCTTGGTAATCGTCGATACACTTACACGAAGCTGCGCCATTGCGCTCAATGCATTCGGCATTAGGACCACATGGCGATGGTTCGCAAGGCTTGATTGGTTCTTCAAGAGCTGGCACGCATTGTACGAAGGCATTGCCAGCAAAGCCTATAGGGCAAGAGCAGGAAACGGTGTGACTTATCACGCGACACTCGGCATTGGTGCCACAAGAACCCGGACAAGGATCGCGGCATTTATTGTTGATGCATGCTTGGTTTGACGCGCAATCTGGATTGATTATGCATTCCGGACGGCAATTGGGTGGAGAACCGAAAAATTCTGGCAAACACTGGCAGGAAGGTCCGCTTGAGCTCGCTTTGCAAATAGAGTTGGGTCCACACACATTGGGCACACATGGATCGCGTGGTTCGCCAGGTTCACGTACGGTTGGTGGTTCTGCAGGTGGTATATCTAGACAGCGTTGGAATGGATCACCAGTTTTACCTGGCGAGCAGCCGCATATTGGACTGTGATTAATAACTTCGCAACGTGCGTCAATACCACATGCGCCTGCGCATGGATCGGTACATTTTTTGTTGACACAAGCTTGCAGCGCTGAACACTCACTAGATACCACACATTCTGGTCGACACTGCGGTGGACTGCCAATGTAACCATCTAGGCATGAGCAGACAGCATGACCGTTGATGTCGCGACACTGACTATTCGAACCACAAGGTGACGGTGAACAAACTGCTTGCTTTGGTTGTTCGATGACATCTTTAAATCGACAGGTGCTAAAGGGATCTCCTTCATAGCCGCTGACGCATGAGCAAACAGGAATATGGTTGAGCACTTCACAAATGGCGTTGACACCACAAGTGCCTGGACATGGATCTACACATTTGTTGCGCATGCAGGCCTTATCACGTGTGCAATCGGCAGAGAGCGTGCATTCAGGGCGACAACCATCATAAGGATTGCCTTGATAATTGTGTTGACAACGACATTCTCCATTAAAACAGTCAGCGTTTGGTCCACACGGGCTTGGATCGCAAGGATCATTCGAAATTTTTGGTGACTCCGTAACTGGTGGTATTGGACTGCACCGTATAAATGGATCGCCAGCATAACCGTCAATACAGTTACAAATTGGCACATGGTTGAGTACATGACACTTTGCTTCGAAGCCGCAAGAACCCGGACATGGGTTGCGACATTTCTGATTAATACATGCTTCAGTCGGACCACACTCCGAGTTGAGTACACATTCGGGGCGACAGGTCGGTGGTGCGCCGATAAAGTCGGGTAAACAGGAACATGCTGGACTACCGCCGACAATTTGGCATTTGGAATTAGGACCGCAAGGTGATGGTATACATGACGGTGGGCGTTCTGTTGGTTCTATATCGTGAATAATTGCTAAAAAAAGGGGAAAAGATAAAATATGGTTTAGTACAATAAATAAAAAGCATTTGGCCATGCGTATACTTACGTATCTTCGCGCATTGCACAAAAGGATCGCCAGTCATGCCACGTGGGCATGTGCAGATCGGGCTGTGATTCTTTGTCGAACAAATAGCGCGTATACCACAGGTATGTAAGCACGGATCCACGCATTTGTTATTTACGCACGCACGTTCCGGGGAACACTCGGAACTCACAACGCACTCTGGACGACAGTTAGGCGGTTGGTTGATGAAGCCCGATTGGCATGAGCAGACGGCTTGATCGTTTATGCTGCGGCAAATGCTGTTCGGTCCGCATGGTGAAGGTACGCAAGGATTGATTAGTGGTGGTGGCGTAACAGGTATCTGCTTGCATTGGAAGAACGGATCGCCAGTGTAGCCCGGAGGGCAATCGCATGTAGGTACATGTTTCTCCACCGAGCAAATGGCAAATTCACCACAAATATTGTTGCATGGATCAATACATTTGAATCGTACGCAGGCTTGCGCTAGAGAACAGTCATCGTTAACTTCACATTCACGGCGGCAACCGCGATCTGTGTCATAGGGATTGCCTTCGAAGCCGTCGTGACAGTAGCATGCACCAGCGCCATTTCGCTCCCTACATTCGGCATGTGGGCCGCAAGGCGAAGGTTCGCATGGCGATGTAGGCGGTTGTTTCGGCAACACTGGTTGTATCAAGTCACATCCCAAAATTGGATCACCTTCATAGCCATCGGCACAGGAGCAGATAGCGTTGTGCTGCACCACCTTACAGAAAGCATTGTTGCCACAAGAGCCGGGGCATGGATCGATGCATCGTTCATTCTGACAAGACAAGTTATTTGGGCACTCATCACTATTCGTACACTCCGGACGGCAGTTTGGTGGACGACCTATATAATTCGTCTGGCATGAGCATGCTGCCTGTTCACCTATTTCACGGCATAATGAGTTGGGGCCACACGGCGACGGCACGCAAGGATTTTGTGGATCACGCGGTGTGTCTTTTTCCTCGATACACGAAGTGAACGGATCGCCGGTTAAGCCAGCCGCGCACGTACAAATCGGATTATGGTTGACAACCTGGCAGCGCGCATTGTTGCCGCACGAACCTTGACATGGATCCCCACACTTCTGGTTCACACAAGCACGATTCTGAGGGCACTCTGAGCTGACGACACATTCTGGTTTACACGATGGTGGCGCGCCTACATAGCTCTCGATGCAGGAGCAAACAGCATGACCATTCGTTTCGCGACACTCACTGTAAGGGCCACAAGGTGATGGGTGGCATGGATTGATTGGCGTTATTGTCGTTACTTCAATAACAGCACAGCTGCGGTGTGGATCACCAGTGTAACCATCGAAACACAAACAGTTTGGAGCGTGATTTAAGACACGGCACTCCGCATTAATGCCGCATACACCGGGACATGGATCTTGACATTTATTATTGATGCAAGCTCGCTGACGATCGCAATCCGAGTTTTGTACACATTCTGGTCGACAACCGCTGTACGGATCACCAAAGTATTCAGGCAAACATGAGCAGGATCCAGCGCCATTGCGTTCGCGACAAACGGCATTTGCGCCACATGGGCTGGGGTTGCAAGGGTTGCGTGGCTCTTCCGTTGGGGTCACTGTACGGAGGGAGAAGAGAGAATTATTGTATAAAGAAATGCTTGCGAAAATATAGGTATAGTAAGACACTTGAGACACTTGTTGCTCTTTGCTATTATACTTTAGTTGTTTGGATTTTAAAAGAGCTTGTAAATTTTATTGAATGCGCGGAAGCTCTCAAATGCCTTTGGAAAAAAAATGCATAGTTTGAAGATATATACTTTTTACAATAGCACAGCCAGAGAAAGGATCTCCAGTATAGCCGATTTCACACTGACACGCAGGATTGTGTTTAATAACCGTACACTGTGTATGTGCACCACATGCGCCAATACAAGGATTCGTACATTTCTGATTAGTACATGCCAAATTAGCTGGACAGTCGGACCTACTTAGGCACTCAGGACGGCAATTGGGTGGTCGTCCCAAGTAGTTGGGCAAGCAGGAACATGCAGGTGAACCACCAACATCGACACATTTCGATGCAGGTCCACACGGTGAAGGTATACATGGATTACCAGGCTTACTTATCTCAGGAGACGCGAGCACTACTCACATAGGCGATAGGAAGATAGTTTTACATACAGGTAGACAGGCAGGCAGGCAGTGTTGGATAGGTAGTGTTCACAGTAGTAGTGTTTTCATATTTGTTTGATAGTAAGTTTGGTATAGTAGTAAGTACAGTAGATAAGATTTTACACAGGCACAACATACAAATTCATATAGAACACATAAAAGTAGAAAGAACATAACAAAAAGACAGAAATATACAGTTATTAAGTTGAACATGCAATTATATATATCTAAAAGATAAGGTTTGAATGGGAAACTTTGCGCTAGAAGCGTTTAATTTACATAATTCTTTGAAAGTTAATACAGAAATCAAGTCCCAATTGAGTCATTGACACATCTTTCCACTTCTAACGCCAAGTTATCCCCAAATTTATTTCAAATGCTACACATGCTTACGTTTAAAACATCTACTGAAAGGATCTCCGGTATAGCCCGGCGCGCAAGAGCACGCCGCATAATGGTTTATTACTTGACAACGCGCATCGCTGCTACATGTACCGGGACAGGGATCGACACACTTCTGGTTTAGACATGCAAGATTTTGTGCGCAGTCTGAGGAAACGATACATTCGGGCTTACAATTCGGTGGGGAGCCAATAAAGTTGGTTTGACAGGAGCAAACTGCATGGCCATCCACCTCGCGACATTGACTATAAGGGCCGCATGGTGACGGGATGCATGGATTAATATCTTTCGGGGCTGTGCGAACAAACAAATAGGTAGTAGGACGTATTAGTGAGTGATTCGGGTGTGTGGCGGGTATTAGTGTATTCATACTTGGTGCTGGCGGAAGTTGTGGTATTTCACGGCAAGCGCTCAACGGGTTACCCGCAAAACCTTGCAGACAGTGACATGTGGGCGCGTGATTGTACACTCTACATTCGGCATTTAGTCCACAAACACCTGGGCATGGATCGGTGCATTTATTGTTCACACAGGATTTATCACGTGGGCAGTCAGAGTTAGCAATGCATTCCGGCCGACAACCGCTGTATGGATCTCCAAAATATTCAGGCAGACAGACGCAAGACCCGGCGCCATTGCGTTCTCTACATTCAGCGTTGGGGCCACAGGGTGAGGGGATGCAGGGTGTGAGGCGTTCTTCTGGTATTACGGTGGCTAAACAGTTAACAAACATGCGAAATTCAGTAAAATGTCTTCTTTTCTTAAGAAAGGACTATTATAGAAGGCTTACGCGTTGGATTGCAGCCAGCAAATGGATCGCCAGTGTAGTCAGTTAGACAACTGCACGACGGTGAATGATTCACCACATTGCAGATGGCATTGAAACCACACGAACCTGGACAGGGATCATTGCAGCGCTCATTTATGCAAGCCAGATTGGAAGGACATTCGGGATTGAGCGTGCATTCGGGACGACAGTTGGGCGCGCGGCCAACATAGTTCGGCAAACATGAGCAGACAGGCGTTTCACCAACAGCGCGACATTGTGAGTTCGGTCCGCACGGACTAGGCACACATGGATTTGTGGGTCGTGCAGGTAAACGCGGTTCTTCGCCTAAACGAAGCAAATTTGTAGTTATGGCAATTGGTGCATATGGTAATAAATAGCCGCGAGGTCTTACTTGTGATGATTAAGCAACGTATAAATGGATCTCCTGAGTAGCCAGACGGGCAAGTACAAATCGGATTGTGGTTAGTGACCTTACAACGCGCATTATTACCGCAAGTGCCCGGACATGGATCTACACAGCGCAAATTCACACAAGCCTTGTCTTGTGAACACTCAGAGCTAACCGAGCATTCAGGGCGACAAGACGGCGGTGTACCAACGTAATTAGTAATGCATGAGCAGACTGCATGACCGTTCACTTCACGACATTGGCTGTAAGGCCCACATGGTGAAGGGTGACATGGCTGTGGTTCGATGTCTGTGAAAAATTACATGATTTTACTTAACGATTCACTTATGTATTTAAAAAAGGAGTAAGGGACTGTACGTTTTGGTTGTACGCGACAATATTCCGAAGGGTTACCCGTGAAACCTGATGGACAGCTACAACTTGGCGCGTGATTTATAACGTGACACTCGGCTCCCACGCCGCATACCCCTGGACATGGATCGCGACACTTGTTATTCATGCAGGCTAGATTCTTTGGACAGTCCGTATTTAACACACATTCAGGACGGCATTCGGTGTATGGATCTCCAGTGTATTCAGGCAAGCAAGTACAAGAACCCACGCCATTGCGTTCTTTGCAAACAGCGTTTGCACCACAGGGGCTGGGATTACAAGGCATGGGGATTTCTGGTGGTGCATGAACTAATGTGGGGAATAAAGCATTACAATAAGCATTCCGAGTTGGTCATAAACTAACTAGTATTTTCAAAAAAAAAAACAAGCTTAAGCATTGCTATAACGGACTGAAATCTTACTTTGTGGACTACATTCTGAAAAAGGATCACCCGTGTAACCATCCAAGCAGCGGCATATTGGTTTATGATTATTTACAAAACATGTCGTATATGAGCCACATGAGCCCTGGCATGGATCTTGACAGCGTTGATTGATGCAAGCCCTATTTCCGCGACATTCCGAATTCGATGTGCATTCGGGTCGGCAATTCGGTGCTCTACCGATGTAGTTAGGCAGACACGAGCACACAGCTTGACCGTTTGCATCCGAAACGCGGCACTGTGAATTCGGGCCGCACGGCGATGGTATACATGGATTTATGGGATCTCTTACAATAGGACGTTCTACATATACCGTACAAATATATACACCCAATACAATTCAACATGCAACCAGAAGAATAGGTCCACAAAAACGATGAAGTAAAAGCAAAAGAAAAAGAAAAATTTGTATAAGTGAAAATGATATGAAATGGATATGGATGACAACAGAGCACACTACGCGCTATGAAGCTCACTATGCTCATACGAGGTAGACATACACAACTGTTATTAGCTTCACAGCGCGTTGAGTACTCTGTTATGCTGAGCGAAAGTGCAATATTCTTACTCTCTTCATAGATGCAGCGTACAAATGGATCGCCAGTATAACCAGGTGTACATGAGCAAATCGGATTATGGTTAACGACGCGACAGCGGGCATTATTTCCGCAGGTGCCAGGACAGGGATCTTTACAGCGCTCATTGATGCAGGACTTGTCTTGGGAGCAGTCAGAGCTGGTCATGCATTCTGGCCGACAATTGGGTGGTGCACCCAAGTAGGTCGGCAAGCAAGAGCACACAGCATGTCCATTAACGGGACGGCAATTGCTATACAATCCACAAGGAGATGGTTGACAAGGGTCGATAGGCACCGGAGGTTCGTCTATTTATCCCGATATAATTAAAGAGGAAGAGAGCTTCGTCAGTACGAATGACTTCTAGATTCAAAAGGACTAATTTGGATCTTACATTGCGGTGGGGGTTCAGGTATCGGCGAGCAACCAATGATGGGATTTCCAGTGTAGCCGGTAAAGCAATCACAGTTGGCAGCGTGATTAAAGACAGCGCATTCGGCATTGCGGCCACACATACCCGGACAAGGATCGACACATTTGTTGTTGACGCAGGCGCGTGTTTTCGGACAATCCGAATTGATGACACACTCCGGACGACACTCAACATATGGATCGCCAAAGTATTCGGGTATGCATTTGCATGAAGCCGCACGATCGCGCTCTTCGCAAATAGCATTAAGACCACATGGACTGGGGCGACATGGTTGAATTGGTTCATCGGGTACTGCAAAAGGTTTGCAATTTTAAACAAAATTTGTTAAGTGGGTTCGTTCTGAGGATGCTTTTAACATACTTGCTATGATTTTGTAGCAACCCGAGAATGGATCGCCGGTGTAGCCCGGCTCACACATACAAATCGGTGCATGTGCGCTGACTTGACAGAGTGCGTTATTGCCACACGATCCCACGCAAGGATCGGCGCAACGCGCATTCATGCAAGCCATACGCGACGAACACTCAGAGTTGATTGTGCACTCCGGACGACAGTTCGGTGATCGGCCAATATAGTTGGCAATGCACGAGCACACTGCGCCTGAACTTGAGGCGCGACATTGCGAATTCGGGCCACATGGGCTGGGCACACAGGGATTTTGTGGTGGTATGCGTGGTGTATCAAGTGGTTCTAAAATCAAGAAAATTATTTTAATTTCGACACGCCTCTTTTTTAGCTATCGGTATGCGTGGCACATACTTCTCTCGGGCACACATTGTTGGAACGGATCACCAATATATCCATCCGTGCAGCTACATATCGGTGAGTGGTTGGTAACGCGACAACGTGCATTTTGTCCACACGTACCCGGACATGGATCCTGACAACGCATATTAATGCAAGCCCTATTCGAGGGGCATTCCGAGCTCAATATGCACTCCGGTTTGCAGTTCGGCGGTTGTCCCATATAATTGGGTAAGCAAGAGCAGACGGCACGATTGCTTGCAACATGACAAGTGCTATATAAGCCACAAGGCGAAGGGCGACAGGGATCACGCGGTATAGGCAGGTACATATCTAAGTGAGTGCGAGGAGAGTATGTGAGAGAGATACGAAGAAGAAGACAAATTTTGATTAGTTTTGGAATTTCTCAAAGCATTTACATTAAATGCAACGTACTTGAGGGCTTCTCGTGACAACTACGCATTGGATTGCCAGTGTAACCGGCATTGCAAAGACAAACCGGCACATGATTATTAACGCGACACTCAGCATTGATGCCACATAGACCTATACAGGGGTCCACGCATTTCATATTCACGCAGGATTTTGTATGTGCACAATCACTATTCTGTACACACTCGGGGCGACAATTTATATACGGATCACCAAAGTAATTTTGAATGCAGGTACATGAGCCAGCACCATTGCGATTTCGACAAATGGCATTTGAGCCGCAAGGCGATGGATAGCATGGATCGGCGGGTATATCGGGCACTACAACTGTAACCGGATAGTTTTGGAATACATAGATGGGGAGAGAGTTTTGTGATGAGTTTTGATAGAGTGATGGAGACTTTAAAATATACAATACTACGGGTATGTAGCGTTAATAAATAATAATAATAAAATACAAATATAATGCAGGCACTACAGTCAGAAACCGAGAGAGTGAAATTCTGTTTGAATAAATATTGAATGGAATGAGACTTAAAATTGATGTGAGATACAAAGGAATTAAAAAATATAAATATATGAAACTAATGAGTAATTGACATGGATTGTTGAAGTAAAGCGAAACAGAATAAAATTTTACAGATGACAAAGTACGGAGGGATTTTTTTAAAATGCTAAATTTTGAATGGAATGCGACTTTGGAATGAAATGAAATAAAATTAAACGGTAAAGAACGAGGCAGAATTTAATAAAAAATAATGGATTTATAAGTAAGATAACGGGGTGGAATGGTGTTTTAAGATGTAGCGTATCAAGAAAGAAATGGAACCGATGGGGTAAAATTTTTTGCACTGGTAAATGGTGAATGGAATGTGGCGTGAAAATGGAGTGTAATTCGATGGAATGCAAAAAGCAGAAAATAATCAATAAAGAAGATAAACAATTTTTGGAAGTGATAAGTTATAAAAGGAAAGGAATTTTAAAGTGAATTTAATGAAAGCAAAACTAAAAAGAACAGAATGGAGCACGAGAAAAAGGTATAGACGAAATGAAATATGTTTACGTATTGAAGTTAGGGTAATGTAAAGAAAAAGAAAGGAATAAATAATCTTATGAATTAAAATAAAATGTTTCTCTAGCCATACAAATTTATTTCAAAATGTTTTAAGTCAATTTGCAATTTAAGCCGATATATGATTGGGTAACGGGTATAATAAAAAAAATTAAAATTTCACTCTTCGGTGTCTGATTTAATTCCAACATACACAAATAGTAAGCATAATACATTGCATAAATATCTAGAAATATAAGGTAAATCCAGAAATTTAACATGCAGGAAAAATGAAATATTTATATAACAAATTTATAATACTGGATATAATCAGGCACATGAAATAAATGTGTTGTAAAGTACCATTAACCTTTACATAAATAAACTGAAAGAAATGTACATATAACATTAAGATTGAAAAAGCTACTGGCATCAGGTGATACCCAGTAGCTGAGCTTCAAGGCAAAACCGAAATAATTGGATGTGTAAAATAGGTACTCACTTTGTGGAATATTGCAACCAGCATATGGATCACCTTCGAAATGCTCGAGACAGGCACAGACGGGCTTGTGATTTTGTGTCGTACAAACCGCATTGAAGCCACAAGCGCCTACACAAGGATCCTCACAGCGTTGACGTATGCAAGCGCGATTCGATGGACAATCTTGATGGATAACACACTCCGGTCGACAGTTGGGCGGTGCGCCAAACATACCAGGCGCGCAACTACAAGCAGCACGATTATCCACTTCACGACATTCGGCATTGGGACCACAGGGGCTAGGCAGGCAAGGATTTATTCTCACTGGGGGTTTACGGGCTGTGGATTTATATATAAATTGTATGTTAGTTCAAAAGTATGAAAACTATTCCCTTAACTATTACTATAACTTACGTCTGGGCATGCATTGTTCAAACGGATCACCCATATAGTCGTCTGCGCATGAACAAATCGGATTGTGATTAACGGCTTGACATTTAGCATTGAAGCCACATGTGCCAATACAGGGATCTATGCACTTCTGATTGATACACGCCAAATGTTGTGAACACTCTGAACTAACCACACATTCGGGACGACAATTGGGTGGAGCTCCAAAATAGCCTACTTGGCATGAGCAAGTTGGACGATCATCAACAACGCGGCAAATGCTATTAGCGCCACAAGGCGTTGGCTCACAGGGGCTGAGTGGTGTGGTTGCTAAAAGAGACAAAATTGAGTGTTAAGATTATTATATGATAATTGTAAGCTTCTTAGCTTAGAATAAACTTACGAGCTCTTCGTTTGCAACCCGAGAATGGATCACCTTCGTAGCCACGCGTGCAGCTGCATGTGGGCACATGATTGACCACTGCACATTCAGCGTACGCGCCACAGGTGCCGACGCATGGATCGCGACAATGCTGTTTAATACATGCCAACGATGCAGGACACTCGGCATTGTAGACACACTCGGGCCGGCAGCCAGTTGTGTAGGGATCGCCAATGTATGGTTCGATACAAGTACAACGCCCTTCACCATTACGCTCATTACAAACCGCATTCTCACCACAAGGACTAGGATAGCATGGATCGATACGATCTTTCGGTTCTGCGAGGTTGAAAATGAAACAAAAAAGGGGATTTTGAGTTTGTTGGTCGATTTAAATTGTTTTCTGTCTGTGTTTCAACTTACTATCATCAACTTTTGAGCAACCAACAAAGGCGTCTCCTTCATAGCCACGTTCGCAACTACAATGCGCCGCATGTGATATCACCGTGCAAAGGGCATTGTGACCACATGTGTTCGCGCAAGGGTTTTGACATTTCTCTTGTATACATGCCTTATCAGCTGGACACTCAGTGTTTAGCGTACACTCCGGACGGCAGTAGGGTGGGCTGCCAATATAGTTGGCGACGCATGAGCAAACTGGCCGATCTTGTTTTATTTGACAAATAGAGTTGGGTCCACACGGCGACGGTACACATGGATTCTGATCATATTTTACCTCTGGTATGCGACCGCATGAAACGAACGGATCACCTTCGAAATTGGCTTCGCAAGAGCAGATAGGGTTGTGATTTAAAACTTCGCAACGTGCTTCCACGCCACATGTACCTGGGCATGGATCTGCACAATGTTGATTAATACAAGCCTTGTTCAGTGGACATTCTGAGGACACAACACACTCTGGCTTGCAGACTGGCGGTGAACCTTTGAAGTTCGGTAGACATGAACAAGCCGCATATCCATCTGAGGAAGTTAAGCAGCGTGAGTTCGGGCCACACGGTGACGGTTCACATGGGTTGCGCGGTGATTTTATAGGTGGTAGGTAGTAAGGATTGCATTGGACGGAAGCATCACCAGTATAACCATCGACGCAGATACAAACTGGCGCGTGATTGACAATACGACACATAGCATTAATGCCACAAACACCGACACACGAATCCACGCATTTAGAGTTGACGCAGGACTTATCTGCTGCACAGTCTGTGTTAAGTACGCATTCTGGCCGACAACCAATGAATGGATCGCCGAAGTAACCGGTACGGCAGACGCAAGTCAATGCGCCATTTCGTTTCTTACATTCCGCATTGGCACCGCAGTGTAGCTTTTCGCAGCTGGGCGAGGGCGCAGGCTCAAACAGCGATGGTGGTGAACAGTGCTCGTATGGATTACCGTACAAGCTAGGCGGACAGCTACATATGGGATTGTGTTCGTACACATTGCACAATGCATTGTGTCCACATGAACCAGGGCATGGATCTAAGCAACGTTGGCCCAAGCAAGCGCGGTCGAAGGGACAGTCAGAGTTCGAAATACATTCCGGTCGGCAGCGTGGATTTAATAGAGCATTTGATCCAAAGCATGGATCGCATAACGCAACACGTTCACCGTACACAACGCAAACATCATGTGGGCCGCAGGGTGACGATACGCATGGATCGCGTGTTATATTCTTTAACTCACCAACGGCTATACATTGACGGAAAGCATCTCCGGTAAAACCATCGAGACAAGCACAGATGGGCGTGTGTTTTTGCACTCTACAAATAGCATTTATACCACAGACAGTACCGGCGCATGGATCGATGCACTTGTGATTGATGCAAGCTTGCGCAGTACCACAGTCTGAATTAATATCACACTCGGCGCGACAGCCACTCTGTGGATCGCCCAAGTAGCCAGGCAGACAAGAGCAGACAGCGCGGTTATTAAGCAGTTTACATTCACTATTCACTCCACACGGGCTGGGTATGCAAGGATTTCGACTTGCAGTTTTCGGTATGTCTAGCGCATAACAGCGTATACCCGGATTTCCAGTGAGTCCAGCATTGCAAGAGCAGACTGGGTGATGTTCCTGCACGCGACAGTTAGCGCCTGGACCACAAGCACCTGGGCAGGGATCATAACACTTGAAACCCATGCATGCTTTATCGTTTGGACAATCGCCATCGACTTGACACTCGTATCCATGACAACCTTTAGTTGAAGTGGGATCACCCGACAGTCCATCAGGGCAGATGCAAGCGCTTTGACCGTCGACGGACACAATACATTCAGCATGCGGTCCGCAGGGATTTGGCTCACAAGCGCTACGTGGTGGCTCGCGGCAACCTTGATATGGATCACCAATATATCCAGAACGACAGTAGCATTCCTCACGATTGCTGGTAACATAACAGTCAGCATTACGGCCACATGGACCGGGTGTGCATAGTTCATCAAAGACGGCCGGTTTTTCGCAAGACTTGAATGGATTCCCGATTTGGCCATCTGGGCAGAAGCAAACTGGTGTACGCGAAGAATCGCAAACAGCGCCTAAACCGCAAGGGCTTGGATCGCATGGGTTGACAGGTTCGATGCAGCCACGAATTGTGTTTGGACTTTCGACGTAGCCGAGCAAGCAAGTGCATTTTGAGAAACCATTGCTGAGTACAGCGCATTGCGTATTCGGTCCACATGGTGATGGGTCGCATGGACTCTTGGGCACTTCGCAGGGCACAAGTGGCGGTTGACCTTCATACTCCGGCAGACAGAAGCAAGTCGGTGAGCCGCCGACCATGCGGCAACCAGAGTTGGGACCGCATGGATTTGGGCGACAGTCATCGCCTTCGGGTACTGAAAGGCAAGAGGTGCAGCGATTAGGTACTTGCAATAAAAATTAAAATGAGTTTTGAGCATAACGAAATACTTACTGCAATTCTTGAACGGATTTCCTGTAAGTCCCTTTGGACAGTAGCAAATTGGATTACCATTATCAAGCTCACACAACGCATTAATACCGCAAGGATTGGGATCGCACAGATCGGTTGGTGGATTGCAGGCAACTTCCGCTCTGCCAGCATAACCCGGTGGACACTTACAGATGCCGCGATGATTGACAACATCGCAAAGCGCATTAGCGCCACAACGACACGGCGATGCACATTTTCCATTGATACACGCCTGACTAGCATCACATTCGCGATCCGCGCGACAGCCTTGCACTTGCGAACACTCGATATAGGCATTGCCCACGTAACCAGCTAAGCACCGACATTCGATGCCATGGTTGACGGGTATACATTCAGCATTCTCACCACACGAGTCCTCGAAACACGGATTGATACAGCGGCGGTTCAGTCGATCGCAAAGCTTAGTGGGTGGGCAATCCTCATTATATTGACATACAGGTGTATGATCTAGAGCTGTTGTTCGACGAGACGATAGCAGCACAGGGGGCAGCAAATCGTTTGTATGGTGCGTTGTTTGTTTTTGTTTACAGGGTGTGGTGGGTTTGTGATTTATTTTTTAAGATGGTTTTATTTGTGTATATATATTTATACAAATATTCGTAGGTGTGGTGAAGTAAGATTTTGTTTTATTCATATTAGTTTATTTTATTTGTTGCGGTGTTCAGGGAAGTACACATTTTTACAGGTGAATGGTGTGGGCATATTTTACAGTGTTTTGAAAAAGAGAATTAAAGAAACAGTTGCGAAATTAGGTTTGCACACAAAAATGTAACAGGTCGGTGCGATTTGCACAGATAGAACTTAATTGAGTATTTTTTTTATGTTCTTGTTTCAGGTGTT
The DNA here is from genome assembly GCA_963971545.1 of Philophylla caesio. NCBI lineage: Eukaryota > Metazoa > Arthropoda > Insecta > Diptera > Tephritidae > Philophylla > Philophylla caesio. Next base: position 79,000,760 of record OZ020609.1, on the reverse strand, counting down.
CAAGCCTTTTCTAAAGCGGCGCGATGCAATGAACGAAGGTATACGAAACAATATTTTAAATTAAAAATTTTCATATTTAATTTTAATCAGATGCCCCATGTCATTGCCATTGAACCGCTCCTGCTGTGCGTGCACTTACCTGGCTGACAGCCGACAAAACCATTGCCTTGATAACCATCCACGCAGCTGCAATCGGCCGCATGATTGGCATTCATACAAACAGCATTTTGGGCGCAAGGATTATGGGCATCGCAAGGATGTTGACAGCGTCGATTGATGCAGGCTTCCGTCACATCGCAATCGGCATTATGTGTGCACTCAACTATGCGGGAAGGGGAAAAGCGTAAGCAAAAATTAGAAATTTTTAAAAAATAATATTCAGTAAAACTCAATCGTATGAATAAATAAATATATAGTAAATGTGTAAGTAGTAATAAGTATTTGTTGATTAATTTATTTTTGAATTATTTATGAAAAACTGTATTTTTTTCCCAAACTATTTATATGTAAGTGGTATATGTAATGAACGCAGTATATATTTTGCTTACTTGTCCTATCCACGGCCGAGCATTTGATGGTCGGATTACCTTCATGCCCCTTGGGGCACGAACATATTGGCCGATGCATTTTCGCCACACACTTGGCGGTGGGCGCGCAAACGTTTGCAAAGTCGCAAGGATTATGACACAGACCCATGTAACATGCTTCATTTTCAATGCAATCATTATTCGACTGACATGGTTCCGGATTCTTTGGCGAGCCGGGTGATTCTACTTGTTAGAGGAGTTAGAGCATTAGTGTATTGTTAAGTGGTAAGTCGATTTTAAATTTGAAATGATGTGTGATGAATACATATGTACATATATTATTTTTGATTTATATACAAATAAAGAAGCAATTAAGTTAACCAACATATGTAAAATACGGCCAGTATTAGGAAGAAAGTAGTATATTTATTGTTATTTACAGTTGAATTTGGTTTTCACAGTGTTAAGTATTTTACCAAAAGAGCGTAGGGAGTTGAAGTGAACTTATTTACATTTACATATTCAAAAATTTAAAAAAAATTTCTCTCTTGTTTCTATAATAAATCTTGTATGCCTTGCAACAACTATTTACAACTAAATTTTTTTTTGCGAAAGAAAAGAGAAGGAGAGAGTGAAAGCTCTAATCACAAAGTAGTATGGCAAAATCTCCTAAATTCCCTACTCAGAAATCTTTAACAATAATAATAATTTGACGGTTACATTTCATAGCTCAGTACTTGGCCGAGCTTCTTCTACCATTTGTGGTGTGCGTCTTTATATTCTACAACAAATGGAGGTACCTACGGTTTTGTGCCGACTCCGAACGACAGATCTATTTTATGCGAAGCTTTTTCATGGCAAAAATACCTTCGAAGGTTTGCCATTGCCTGCCGAGGGGTGACCGCTATTAGAAAAAAAACTTTTCTATGATTTAGATTTTATTTGCCCTGGCTAAGATTCGAACCTCGAAACCAGCGGCATATCGAGTGATAGCACACACCGCTACCCACTCGACTACAGCGGCCACCACACTCTTTACTCTCTTTACTCATTACTAAAGTTCACTAACTTACTCTATAATAATTATTTTAAATGCATCAAAAGCTTCTTCCGCTATTTTTATCAAGTAAATATTTACGATATATACCTCAATGATTCAGAAATTTGTTTGTTTAAGCGTTTCCTTTAAAGAAATTTAACTTTTCTCCAAATCCCGAGATTTTACGAATACTATTACGGTTCAGTTTCATATATCTCCAAAAAATGTAGAAAGAGCATCTAGTTGTATATGGTTTTATAATTTTAAAATCCGTATTAATGCAATTAAATTTAAAAGTACTATGTTCGAAGTAAAAAAATCGTATTATGATGAAAGCTTTCAGAAAAGTTGTGTATTGAATTTTAAATTAAAAAGTTTTCTATTTCAAGGAGTTTTAAAATGCAACGGAGCTCTTAAATTCTATACAAACGAGATCTACTGTTATTTAGTATAATAAATATTTAAAAATTCCTGAAAGTGTAATCATTTTATTTGTACTTTCATCTTCACATCAGAAAAGCCGATTGAAATCTATTATTAAAGAAATACAGAACTGATCGGACTTCGCATTGATATTTTTAGTACCTAAACATTTACCAATAAGTTGCAAAAAAATATTAAGGAAATAAAAGAAACGTAGCAAAACAAACTTAGTGGGCTTTTCATAGTTTTGTTATCACACCAAAATGTCTTGACAGACATGAACGTTTGTGCTAAACTCTTGTTATGAAAACATCATTGAATACTTCCTGCTGCGCGGTTTGTTTTTCAACATTCCCTTGCAATCGATGAAAGCTTTGTAGAGCTTTGAGTACATGAAAGCTTCCATGAAACAACCAACAGCTAAATTTTTCTTTTAAAATGCTTTCTGTAGTAAAATATGTATGTATATCAAATTCCTTGTTACTATTATGAAAACTTTGTAAAGCTGCGACTATTAAAAATTACCAAAGAATAAAAAGAGTAATTTTTATGGGTTCATAATCCACAGAGAGAATGAATTGAAATTTGAAATAATTGAAGTGTAGTTGGTTACTACAGATTGCTTATGTGGTGTAGTACATGCAAGTTCTTTGTAGAAGAAAGATTAAGCAGAACTTCGAAATTATTTTCAATAAAAAATTACAACATGTATTTTACATTGACCTGCTTAGTAAAAATGATCATGCCCTGAAAGCTTCACATGCAAATTTTCTTCACAAAAAAAAAACAATCATGCAAATCTCTTCCCCCGATAAACACTAAGTAGTTTTAAATTATCATTATACCTTTTACACACTCCGCATCGCTTGTGTCCCCTTCCCGACACTTGTTGCGACACACTCCCAGTACGCATAATTGACTAGAACCACAGTTAGTATGATCTGTACAAGGGTTAATCATTGTGATATCAGTAGAGGTGGTGCTAATTGTAGTAGTTTCGATTGTTATGATGCTTTTAGTAGCGGGTGTATCAGGTTCGGCAACACTAGTTGTGGTCGCCTCCGCAAGTGTAGGAGCTGGCGGTGCCGGCGTTGTACTCATCGGTTCGATTGTTTCATAAACGAATGGCGTTGTAGTGCCCGCCATAGTTGGACGTTCGCTAGATGGCGTCGTCACTGGTGGCGTAATTACTGGAAACATTGTGGTGATTAAATCACGCCCACTCATGGTTGTTTGCTCCATCTCCTTCATTGGTTGCGTTACCAAAGTCACCGGGAAAGTGGTACGTTGTGTGGTCGTCAGCAGTGTTGTGAAATTATAATCAAATTCATTTGAGGTATCGATGCGAGTCGTCTTCATTTTGGGTGTTGTTGTGCGCGCATCAAATGGACCCTTATTTTCTTCACCGCGACGCGAGCTGCTACTGCTACTCGAGCTTGATGTCGATGAGGTAGAGGTGGAGGATGACGATGAGACCGTGGTGAATATCGGTGTGGTCGCGTGTTCAGGCACAGTGCTAGCTGTTATATTATTCTCACCATCACGGTAACCCTTTGGTGGTCCCGTTTTGCTTGTCGTATTCACGTCGAAATCTCTGCCCGATTCGGTAGTGCTCGAGATGGATTCCTCAGTGATTGTGCTGACGACTGGTATGGTGGTGGTAGTATCTTCAAAGATGGTGATTGTGGTTTCGTTTGGGATAGTGGTTCTAGCGGTGGTGGAGGTTGTTGTGCTCGTGGAGGTAGTGCCAGTTTTTTTTGTGTGCGCGTCGGTATCGGTGATGGTTGTAGTAGTAGTAACATCAGTGATTGGGTTAGATGTGGTGGTGGTGGTTATATTGGTAGTGGTTGTTATTGTAACATTAGCTATTTGTTGTTGTATATGTTTGGTACGTATTTACACAGGTAACGTGGGGAGATTGGTTTTGAAAAATATATATATATACAAAAACGTGAATACACAAATATTTACAACATTAAAAAATTTGTATAAAAAGTGCGAGAGTAAAACGAAATTAAGCAATAACAAAATACAAAACCTCAAAAAAAAAACTGTATGTACACAAATTTTCCGATTTAATAAAACAATACTTTTTCTATAAAAAGTGCAGAAATATAAGTAAATCAGGGGAATATACAAATATTGTACAAAATTCACAGTTTCCTTAAATTAAGTTTTCTAAAAATTAAAATTACATTTTTTTTGCACTAGTAGCTATATACATGAAGTGTTAACGCTGCGTAGTTAAACATTTTAGTAAATGTAGTTAATTAGATGATTAAATAGAACTTTTTTTGTTTTGTTAAAAGTTGTCTTATTCGTATTAGCGTGACACTCACCTTTGATGCAGGCTCCAGTTGTCGGATCACAGTTAGTGCCTAGCGGGCAGTGTTCACAGCCAGGTGTGCGTCCTGTTGCTGTAAGTTAATAAAGAAAGTTGAGAAGCGAAATGAATATTTATTGTAAAAGTAATTAGCTAAATGTGGTGAATAAATTCGTACTTTGTAGGCAGTTACAGCCATCGCATTCGAAACCGGCATGACAATCTGATTTGCGTTGGCATTCGCAGACTGAAAAATTGAAATGTGAATTGTGAAAATAAAATGATGCCTTTTGCAAAGAAAATTGAACAATTTTATTTAATTGAACGTTACTAAACAATTTGAAATTATTAAAAATTAGTTTTTTAATTTTTGGTATGCCAAACAAGTCAGTAAATAATTTTTAAAAATCAAATGAACTGATGTGACTAAACATCTGGTTAAATACCAACTGTTGGTTAGCGTTTTAGTTTTGTTATCATTACGTCATAATTAAATAATTCAGTAATAGTCCAACAGTTCGAAAACTTTCAGTTAATTATTAAACTACTGTTATTAACTTAAAATTAGAACTGCAATATTCAAGTGTTGTTCGGATTTTGCAGGCCATCGGCGGACACAATGCAAAGAAGACAGTGATTTTTTTTGTTGAAATCATTCATTACCGAATGCAAGGCAAAGCCGGATAGCCTAAGAAGTGGTTAACTATTAAGAACGATAGTGGGTTTCTCTCGGCGAACGTGCAGCAAAAAAGGCCAAGGACATGATTACAGTTTTGAAAGGCAAAAACTATCATTGCCGATTATAAATCAAGATTTTGGACATATTCAATGTTGATTTGAAACAAAACGGGCACATTTGCCCAAGAAAAACTCTGCTCGGATCCACAATAGTCCTATTGATGAGAGCACAATTAAGTAATATGTAGTCCGAGCTGAAAATATTTTATCCAACTAGTAGGTTTGGAAAACATGAGCGAAATCATTCCAGTAATGCTTATGATCTGTTAGAAGGCTCGATGTAGCCCAGTTTCAAGCAGGAGGCAGAAATATATCTCGACATCTAACCGAAGCGTTCAGAGAAGTGTACATCTTTTCATTTGGCCCTTCGGGGAGATATCGAATAGCGCGCATGAATATCAAGGTTTTCTAACAAATTCCACCGCCAGATGTCACCGAGTAATTTGGGAAACATTTGAATTGAAAAAAAAACCCATGTACCGCTTGTATGTACGGAAAATTTTTTATTCAGGTTTAAATTGGCCGAAAATAACTTAAGTTCCGGTTAGTTTTTAATTTGCAGTTAGCGTTCCGTTCACTGTAAAACGTTTTATTGGCCTTTGCAGCTGAGAAGCTCGATGAAACTGCATGTAACGCCCTTAAACCTGCAGTTAAATGTCAACAGTCGGTATTCCTATATCTACTGAGTTAAGGGTCAGTTGTAAAGAGTCACATAATTTTAGCCTCTTTTTATAATTAAAATTAGCCTTTTCACTTACCTCTCGAACACACTGGCTGGTGTTCAATCACCTGACACTCCTGTTCACGTCCACACGGGTTAGCATGCGAGCAGGGATCCAAACAAACGCCATTAACGCATGCCCGTTGCGAAGGGCATTCATCGCTCGAAGCGCAGCCGATTTCTATAGAGATAGAGAGCGCGCGTGTGTATGAAAAGAGCGCAAGAGAAAGAAAAAGTGGTACGAATGCGCAAGGCGAGAGAAAGAGAGGAAGAAAAATTGATTGCAATTAGCGATATGCGATGACCAAAGTATTTTTTTTTTTTTCATTTCACTTAAAATAATATTATAAACAAAGCAGGCAATTGTGGTTATTTTTTCATAGTCTTGTTTTTGTGAAAGCTTTTTTTATTTTCTCAAAACGCCGATTGGTGATATTAGAATATATTTTCTGCGTTATTTATTTTGGAGTAGCAATTTTCGATATATCAATTTAGTGTTGCTTTAATTCTCAATTGATTTGCTTAATTGTAGATTTTTTTAGTGTTAAAATTATTAATATCTTATCAATTTCCTTTATTTTTTTTTTAGCTTAAACAGAACCGTTAACATGCAGCAGAAGCGTGTACTTAAAGTGTGAAAAATTATAGCTACACTATGCTAAGAAGTAAAAATATTTTATATACAAAAGAGCCAGCATACATGCAAAAGTAATTATGGTTAGACGAAAGCTCGGGTGAAAGCGTTAAATTTACATAAATAGAAAAATACGTATAACTACTGCTACGGTGAGACATACAGAATTTTGTGTTTACGTTTTTTTTTTAAATGAATATGTTAGTGAACCTTGTACCAAAAATAACGAAAAGCGACAATTAATTTTTTTACATAACATATATATTCAAATACATTTCTAAGCTATAAATGCTTACACCAGCATATCTTTTGTTAAAATTTCAAACATAAATTTTTTAATTTTTTTTGTTTTTGAATTTACCACAAAAGTATCTTACGATACTACTTTGTACTTTTTCTGGTTGATCCTACTCTTACCAAACATTTATTTAGAAACATGTTGCATGCGGCAAATGTACGAGGATGCTTAATATTTCCTTGGTGCTTGCAATGCAAACACGCAACAGATGGCACACAAATCATGCGGCGATCGATTGTATGAGCTTGTGTGTGTGTGTGTGTGTGTGAAAGAGAGTGATTGAATGTGTGTGAGTGAGCGTAGTAAGATGAGCAATAACATTTTTCCGTCTTTTCTTATTCTTGCAATAAATTTTTTGCCCACGATTTTCGACTGATGGAAGACAGATACAGTAAATACAAGAAAGTATTACAGATAAAAATTGATAACAAACACATAAAGAGTTCTTCATCTAAACACTTAACATTCAAACAGCCCAAGAACATGCAAAACAAAGAAAACTGTGAATATCCTTAACAAAGTCCAAAGTTGCGTCATATTTTGGTTGAGTTGGTAACGATACCCACAGGCAAATGAAAGAACACATTAGGCTATATTTGATCTCACAAAAGACCAATAAGTGCTCACGCTTTTTATTTTATTTGTAAAACGAATCAGAGCGACATTGTGAGCGTGAGCGGGAGAGTTAGACAGAGTGTGTGAGAGAGAGAGAGAGAATGAGAGAGGAGGCACATAAGTGGGATAAATGTATAGGTTGACGTAAAGCAGAAACTTTGTTTGGCAAACTGCATGCAACTGTTGTTGCATCAAACGCATCAAACTCGCAGAGAGAGCGCGAGTTTAGTGACTCCCACAACCAACAAATTTGGTTGATCCAAATAGACTCGTCATCGTGTTTGCCAAACAAAAATGTTTCTCCATAACAACGACTTAACATGACAAGTAACACCAGTAAGAAAATTCTCGTAAGATCGTTTAAACAAATAAAATAATATAACACAAGAAGGGCAGAGAGAGCGGAGCGGCAAAGTTATATAACATTCAGTACACAATGAGACAAGGTAAAGAGTCACAAAGACAAATAAAAACATGTGGGAATAACACTAGATGATTGCGCTTCCATGCATTTATGAGCAAGACATTTATGAATGGCGTTCCTAGAATACCAGTACTTATAACAAATTTCCCCAAAACAATATACACATTGCAAAACTTTGCCGCTCGATATTAAAAGTTTGTAAAGTATATTGCATCTAGCCGATAGTGAGTGATAGTTAAGAGAAAGAGCAGCCATTCTTGCGTCAATAACCGGCCGTCACTAAAAACCGCAACCCCGCTTTGCAAACTCATTCCAAGACATACTAATGTTGGTGTGTTTTTGCATTTATCTTTTTTTCTCTTTCTTTTTAAATAACTATTTAAAAACGAGCATCTTATATGTACATACATACATACATAATACATATATGTACACACATTAATGAAGTTACCTGCTATTTTATGACAATCGGGTGTATTTACATCGGCTGCACTATCGCAAAAGCACATGGGCACATGTTCGATTGTACGACAGATCAAAAAATTCGGACTGTACATGAGACAGAAGGTCGGCAAGAGTAGGCAAGGATTAATACATTCCCCACGTAAACAGAATTCTTCGTTCGTACAGTCATTGTCGGAGTTACAGGTTGTCATTGGTGTGATCAGGGGTCGCACTGTACTAGGTAGTTGTGGTCTTACGCTTTTTATTGTTTCATTTCCACCTAAAGGCGATTCAGTTGTTATATTTGCGCCAATTGGCACAAGTATTTCGGGTGTTGTCGAGTCAACGTAAATGGGTGTGACGGTGACTGTTCGCTGTATGGATGGTGTGTGTGTACCATAGCCGGAGGGTGTTACTATTTCAACTAAGTCGCTTGTTGTAATTTTGGATTCATATGCAGGTTTAACAGTGATACCAATAGTTGCATTGGATAAGAAGTCATCGGAAGTCGTAACCCTCGCGGTTGTCACTGTGACTTCTGGGACCGCTACGTATCCCATAGTTGTTTCACCCAGGGGAATTTTGATAGCAGGACCAGGAGTGGTGGTAATTCTGGCTTCACCCGAGGGAGTCGTTATGCCACCTGTTGTCACTGTGACGCCTGGGACCGTGGTGTATCCTTCAGTTGTTTGACTCAGGGGAATTTCGGTGGCAGAACCAGGAGTGGTAGTAACTCTGGCTTCACTCGAAGGAGTCGTTACGCCACTTGTTGTCACCGTGACTCCTGGGATCGTAGTGTATCCTATAGTAGTTTCACCGAGGGGAATTTCAGTGGCTGGACCAGGAGTGGCAGTAATTCTGGCTTCACTCGAAGGAGTAGTTGTGCCACCTGCTGTCACTGTGACTCCTGGGACCGTGGTGTATCTAATAGTAGTTTCACCCAAAGAAATTTCAGTGGCTGGACCAAAAGTGGTAGTAATTCTGGCTTCACTCGAAGGAGTAGTTGTGCCACCTGTTGTCACCGTGACTCCTGGGATCGTAGTGTATCCTATAGTAGTTTCACCGAGGGGAATTTCGCTGGCAGGACCAAGAGTGGTAGAAATTCTTGCTTCACTCGAAGGAGTAGTTATGCCACCTGTGGTCACTGTGACTCCTGGGATCGTAGCGTATCCTACAGTTGTTTCACCCAGGGGAATTTCAGTGGCTGGACCAGGAGTGGTAGTAATTCTGGCTTCACTCGAAGGAGTAGTTATTCCACCTGTTGTCACCGTGACTCCTGGGATCGTAGTGTATCCTACAGTAGTTTCACCGAGGGGAATTTCAGGGGCTGGACCAGGAGTGGTAGTAATTCTGGCTTCACTCGAAGGAGTAGTTGTGCCACCTGCTGTCACTGTGACTCCTGGGACCGCGGTGTATTTAATAGTTGTTTCACCCAGGGGAATTTCGGTGGCAGGACCAAAAGTGGAAGTAATTCTGGCTTCACTCGAGGGAGTAGTTATGCCACCGGTTGTCACTGTAACTCCTGGGATCGTAGCGTATCCTACAGTTGTTTCACCCAGGGGAATTTCAATGGCAGGAACAGGAGTGGTAGTAATTCTGGCTTCACTCGAAGGAGTCGTTACGCCACCTGTTGTCGCTGTGACTCCTGGCACCGCGGTGTATTTAATAGTTGTTTCACCTAGGGGAATTTCGGTGGCAGGACTAGGAGTGGTAGTAATTCTGGCTTCACTCGAAGGAGTAGTTATTCCACCTGTTGTCACCGTGACTCCTGGGATCGTAGTGTATCCTATAGTAGTTTCACCGAGGGGAATTTCAGTGGATGGAGCAGGAGTGGTAGTAATTCTGGCTTCACTCGAAGGAGTAGTTATTCCACCTGTTGTCACCGTGACTCCTGGGATCGTAGTGTATCCTATAGTAGTTTCACCGAGGGGAATTTCAGGGGCTGGACCAGGAGTGGTAGTAATTCTGGCTTCACTCGAAGGAGTAGTTGTGCCACCTGCTGTCACTGTGACTCCTGGGACCGCGGTGTATTTAATAGTTGTTTCACCCAGGGGAATTTCGGTGGCAGGACCAAAAGTGGAAGTAATTCTGGCTTCACTCGAGGGAGTAGTTATGCCACCGGTTGTCACTGTAACTCCTGGGATCGTAGCGTATCCTACAGTTGTTTCACCCAGGGGAATTTCAATGGCAGGAACAGGAGTGGTAGTAATTCTGGCTTCACTCGAAGGAAACGTTACGCCACCTGTTGTCGCTGTGACTCCTGGGACCGCGGTGTATTTAATAGTTGTTTCACCTAGGGGAATTTCGGTGGCAGGACCAATAGTGGTAGTAATTCTGGCTTCACTCGAGGGAGTCGTTACGCCACCTGTTGGCGCTGTGACTTCCGGTACCGCGGTGTATTTAATAGTTGTTTCACCCAGGGGAATTTCGGTGGCAGGACCAAAAGTGGAAGTAATTCTGGCTTCACTCGAGGGAGTTGTTATGCCACCGGTTGTCACTGTGACTCCTGGGATCGTAGTGTATCCTATAGTAGTTTCACTGAGGGGAATTTCTGGGGCAGGACCAGGAGTGGTAGTAATTCCAGCTTCACTCGAAGAAGTAGTTGTGCCACCTGCTGTCACTGTGACTCCTGGGACCGCGGTGTATTTAATAGTTGTTTCACGCAGGGGAATTTCGGTGGCAGGACCAAAAGTGGAAGTAATTCTGGCTTCACTCGAGGGAGTAGTTATGCCACCGGTTGTCACTGTAACTCCTGGGATCGTAGCGTATCCTACAGTTGTTTCACCCAGGGGAATTTCAATGGCAGGAACAGGAGTGGTAGTAATTCTGGCTTCACTCGAAGGAGTCGTTACGCCACCTGTTGTCGCTGTGACTCCTGGGACCGCGGTGTATTTAATAGTTGTTTCACCTAGGGGACTTGCGGTGGCAGGACCAATAGTGGTAGTAATTCTGGCTTCACTCGAGGGAGTCGTTACGCCACCTGTTGGCGCTGTGACTTCCGGTACCGCGGTGTATTTAATAGTTGTTTCACCCAGGGGAATTTCGGTGGCAGGACCAAAAGTGGAAGTAATTCTGGCTTCACTCGAGGGAGTAGTTATGCCTCCGGTTGTCACTGTAACTCCTGGGATCATAGTGTATCCTACCGTTGTTTCACCCAGGGGAATTTCGGTGGCAGGAACAGGAGTGGTAGTAATTCTGGCTTCACTCGAAGGAGTCGTTACGCCACCTGTTGTCGGTGTGACTCCTGGGACCGCAGTGTATTTAATAGTTGTTTCACCCAGGGGAATTTCGGTGGCAGGACCAATAGTGGTAGAAATTCTGGCTTCACTCGAGGGAGTCGTTACGCCACCTGTTGGCGCTGTGACTCCTGGGACCGCGGTGTATTTAATAGTTGTTTCACCCAGGGGAATTTCAGTGGCAGGACCAGGAGTGGTAGTAATTCTGGCTTCATCCGAGGGAGAAGTTGTTCCACCGGTTGTCACTGTGACTCCCGGGGATATTTCGGTGGCAGGACCAGGAGTGGTAGTAATTCTGGCTTCACTTGAAGGAGTAGTTGTGCCACCTGTTGTCACTGTGACTCCTGGGATCATAGTGTATCCTACAGTTGTTTCACCCAGGGGAATTTCGGTGGCAGGACCAGGAGTGGTAGTAATTCTGGCTTCACTCGAAGGAGTAGTAGTGCCACCTGCTGTCACTGTGACTCCTGGGACCGCGGTGTATTTAATAGTTGTTTCACCCAGGGGAATTTCGGTGGCGGGACCAAAAGTGGAAGTAATTCTGGCTTCACTCGAGGGAGTTGTTATGCCACCGGTTATCACTGTGACTCCTGGGATCGTAGTGTATCCTATAGTAGTTTCACTGAGGGGAATTTCTGGGGCAGGACCAGGAGTGGTAGTAATTCCGGCTTCACTCGAAGAAGTAGTTGTGCCACCTGCTGTCACTGTGACTCCTGGGACCGCGGTGTATTTAATAGTTGTTTCACCCAGGGGAATTTTGGTGGCAGGACCAAAAGTGGAAGTAATTCTGGCTTCACTCGAGGGAGTAGTTATGCCACCGGTTGTCACTGTAACTCCTGGGATCATAGTGTATCCGACCGTTGTTTCACCCAGGGGAATTTCGGTGGCAGGAACAGGAGTGGTAGTAATTCTGGCTTCACTCGAAGGAGTCGTTACGCCACCTGTTGTCGGTGTGACTCCTGGGACCGCAGTGTATTTAATAGTTGTTTCACCCAGGGGAATTTCGGTGGCAGGACCAATAGTGGTAGTAATTCTGGCTTCACTCGAGGGAGTCGTTACGCCACCTGTTGGCGCTGTGACTCCTGGGACCGCGGTGTATTTAATAGTTGTTTCACCCAGGGGAATTTCAGTGGCAGGACCAGGAGTGGTAGTAATTCTGGCTTCATCCGAGGGAGAAGTTGTTCCACCTGTTGTCACTGTGACTCCCGGGGATATTTCGGTGGCAGGACCAGGAGTGGTAGTAATTCTGGCTTCACTCGAAGGAGTAGTTGTGCCACCTGTTGTCACTGTGACTCCTGGGATCGTAGTGTATCCTACAGTTGTTTCACCCAGGGGAATTTCGGTGGCAGGACCAGGAGTGGTAGTAATTCTGGCTTCACTCGAAGGAGTCGTTACGCCACCTGTTGTCGCTGTGACTTCCGGTACCGCGGTGTATTTAATAGTTGTTTCACCCAGGGGAATTTTGGTGGCAGGACCAATAGTGGTAGTAATTCTGGCTTCACTCGAGGGAGTTGTTATGCCACCGGTTGTCACTGTGACTCCTGGGATCGTAGTGTATCCTATAGTAGTTTCACTGAGGGGAATTTCAGTGGCAGGACCAGGAGTGGTAGTAATTCTGGCTTCACTCGAAGGAGTAGCTATGCCACCTGTTGTCACTGGAACTCCTGGGACCGTGGTGTATCTAATAGTTGTTTCACCCAGGGGAATTTCGGTGGCAGGACCAGGAGTGGTAGTAATTCTGGCTTCACTCGAAGGAGTCGTTACGCCACCTGTTGTCGCTGTGACTCCTGGGACCGCGGTGTATTTAATAGTTGTTTCACCCAGGGAAATTTCGGTGGCAGGACCAAAAGTGGTAGTAATTCTGGCTTCACTCGAGGGAGTAGTTATGCCACCGGTTGCCACTGTAACTCCTGGGATCGTAGCGTATCCTACCGTTGTTTCACCCAGGGGAATTTCGGTGGCAGGACCAGGAGTGGAGGTAATTCTGGCTTCACCCGAGGGAGTCGTTATGCCACCTGTTGTCACTGTGGCTCTTGGTGATATTTCGGTGGCAAGATCAGGACTGGTAGTAATTCTAGCTTCACTCGAAGTAGTCGTTACGCCACCTGTTGTCATTGTGACGCCTGCGCCCGTGGTGTGTCCTTCAGTAGTTTGACCAAGGGAAATTTCGGTGGCAGGATCAGGAGTGGTAGTAATTCTAGCTTCACTCGAAGGAGTCGTTACGCCACCTGTTGTCACTGTAACTGCTGGGACCGTGGTGTATCTAGTAGTTGTTTCACCCATTGGAATTTCAGTGGCAGGACCAGGAGTGGTAGTAACTCTGGCTTCACTCGAAGTGGTAGTTATGCCACCGGTGATCACTGCATCTCCTGGGACCATAGTGTATCCTTCAGTTGTTTGACCCAGGGGAATTTCGGTGGCAGGACCAGGAGTGGTAGTAATTCTAGCGTCACTCGAAGGAGTCGTTACACCACCTGTTGTCACTGTGACGCCTGGGGCCGTGCTGAATCTAATTGTTGTTTCAATGAGGGGAGTTTCAGTGGCAGAACCAGGAGTGGTTGTAATTCTGGCTTCACTCGAAGGAGTAGTTGTGCCACCTGTTGTCACCGTGACTCCTGGGATCGTAGTGTATCCTATAGTAGTTTCACGCAGTGGAATTTCGGTGGAAGGACCAGGAGTGGTAGTAATTCTGGCTTCACTCGAAGGAGTCGTTACGCCTCCTGTTGTCACTGTGACTCCTGGGACCATGGTGTATCTAATAGTTGTTTCACCCAGGGGAATTTCAGTGGCTGGACCAGGAGTGGTAGTAATTCTGGCTTCACTCGAAGGAGAAGTTGTGCCACCTGTTGTCACCGTGTTTCCTGCGATCGTAGTGTATCTAACAGTTGTTTCACCCAGGGGAATTTCGGTGGCAGGGCCAGGAGTGGTGGTAATTCTGGCTTCACTTGAGGGAGTAGTTATGCCACCGGTTGTCACTGTAAGTCCTGGTATCGTAGCGTATCCTACAGTTGTTTCACCCAGGGGAATTTCGGAGGCAGGACCAGGAGTGGTAGTAATTCTGGCTTCACTCGAAGGAGTCGAAACGCCACCTATTGTCGCTGTGACTCCTGGGGCCGCGGGGTATTTAGTAGTTATTTCACTCAGGGGAATTTCAGTGGCAGGACCAGGAGTGGTAGTAACTCTGGCTTCATCCGAGGGAGAAGTTGTTCCACCTGTTGTCACTGTGACTCCCGGGGATATTTTGGTGGCAGGACCAGGAGTGGTAGTAATTCTGGCTTCACTCGAAAGAGTAGTTGTTCCACCTGTTGTCACCGTGACTCCTGGGATCGTAGTGTATCCTATAGTAGTTTCACCAAGAGGAATTTCGGTGGCAGGACCAGGAGTGGTAGTAAGTCTTGCTTCACTCGAAGGAGTTATTCCACCGTTTGTCACTGGAACTCCTGGGACCATAGTGTATCCTATAGTAGTTTCACCCAGAGGAATTTCAGGGGATGGACCAGGAGTGGTAGTAATTCTGGCTTCTCTCGAAGGAGTAGTTATGCCACCTGTTGTCACCGTGACTCCTGGGATCGTAGTGTATCCTATAGTAGTTTCACCGAGGGGAATTTCAGTGGCTGGACCAGGAGTGGCAGTAATTCTGGCTTCACTCGAAGGAGTAGTTGTGCCACCTGCTGTCACTGTGACTCCTGGGACCGTGGTGTATCCTATAGTAGTTTCACCGAGGGGAATTTCAGTGGCTGGACCAGGAGTGGTAGTAATTCTGGCTTCACTCGAAGGACTCGTTACGCCACCTGTTGTCGGTGTGACTCCTGGGACCGCGGTGTATTTAATAGTTGTTTCACCCAGGGGAATTTCGGTGGCAGGACTAAAAGTGGTAGTAATTCTGGCTTCACTCGAGGGAGTAGTTATGCCACCGGTTGTCACTGTAACTCCTGGGATCGTAGCGTATCCCACCGTTGTTTCACGCAGTGGAATTTCGGTGGCAGGACCAGGAGTGGTAGTAATTCTGGCTTCACTCGAAGGAGTCGTTACGCCTCCTGTTGTCACTGTGACTCCTGGGACCATGGTGTATCTAATAGTTGTTTCACCCAGGGGAATTTCAGTGGCTGGACCAGGAGTGGTTGTAATTCTGGCTTTACTCGAAGGAGTAGTTGTGCCACCTGTTGTCACCGTGACTCCTGGGATCGTAGTGTATCCTATAGTAGTTTCACGCAGTGGAATTTCGGTGGCAGGACCAGGAGTGGTAGTAATTCTGGCTTCACTCGAGGGAGTTGTTATGCCAACGGTTGTCACTGTGACTCCTGGGATCGCAGTGTATCCTATAGTAGTTTCACTGAGGGGAATTTCAGGGGTAGGACCAGGAGTGGTAGTAATTCTGGCTTCACTCGAAGGACTCGTTACGCCACCTGTTGTCGGTGTGACTCCTGGGACCGCGGTGTATTTAATAGTTGTTTCAGCCAGGGTAATTTCGGTGGCAGGACCAATAGTGGTAGTAAATCTGGCTTCACTCGAGGGAGTCGTTACGCCACCTGTTGGCGCTGTGACTCCTGGGACCGCAGTGTATCCTATAGTAGTTTCACTGAGGGGAATTTCAGGGGTAGAACCAGGAGTGGTAGTAATTCCGGCTTCACTCGAAGAAGTAGTTGTGCCACCTGCTGTCACTTTGACTCCTGGGACCGCGGTGTATTTAATAGTTGTTTCACCCAGGGGAATTTCGGTGGCAGGACTAAAAGTGGTAGTAATTCTGGCTTCACTCGAGGGAGTAGTTATGCCACCGGTTGTCACTGTAACTCCTGGGATCGTAGCGTATCCTACCGTTGTTTCACGCAGTGTAATTTCGGTGGCAGGACCAGGAGTGGTAGTAATTCTGGCTTCACTCGAAGGAGTCGTTACGCCTCCTGTTGTCACTGTGACTCCTGGGACCATGGTGTATCTAATAGTTGTTTCACCCAGGGGAATTTCAGTGGCTGGACCAGGAGTGGTTGTAATTCTGGCTTCACTCGAAGGAGTAGTTGTGCCACCTGTTGTCACCGTGACTCCTGGGATCGTAGTGTATCCTATAGTAGTTTCACGCAGTGGAATTTCGGTGGCAGGACCAGGAGTGGTAGTAATTCTGGCTTCACTCGAGGGAGTTGTTATGCCAACGGTTGTCACTGTGACTCCTGGGTTCGCAGTGTATCCTATAGTAGTTTCACTGAGGGGAATTTCAGGGCTAGGACCAGGAGTGGTAGTAATTCTGGCTTCACTCGAAGGACTCGTTACGCCACCTGTTGTCACTGTGACTCCTGGGACCATGGTGTATCTAATAGTTGTTTCACCCAGGGGAATTTCAGTGGCTGGACCAGGAGTGGTTGTAATTCTGGCTTCACTCGAGGGAGTCGTTACGCCACCTGTTGGCGCTGTGACTCCTGGGACCGCGGTGTATTTAATAGTTGTTTCACCCAGGGGAATTTCAGTGGCAGGACCAGGAGTGGTAGTAATTCTGGCTTCATCCGAGGGAGAAGTTGTTCCACCTGTTGTCACTGTGCCTCCCGGGGATATTTCGGTGGCAGGACCAGGAGTGGTAGTAATTCTGGCTTCACTCGAAGGAGTAGTTGTGCCACCTGTTGTCTCTGTGACTCCTGGGATCGTAGTGTATCCTACAGTTGTTTCACCCAGGGGAATTTCGGTGGCTGGACCAGGAGTGGTAGTAATTCTGGCTTCACTCGAAGGAGTCGTTACGCCACCTGTTGTCGCTGTGACTTCCGGTACCGCGGTGTATTTAATAGTTGTTTCACCCAGGGGAATTTTGGTGGCAGGACCAATAGTGGTAGTAATTCTGGCTTCACTCGAGGGAGTTGTTATGCCACCGGTTGTCACTGTGACTCCTGGGATCGTAGTGTATCCTATAGTAGTTTCACTGAGGGGAATTTCAGTGGCAGGACCAGGAGTGATAGTAATTCTGGCTTCACTCGAAGAAGTAGTTGTGCCACCTGTTGTCACTGTGACTCCTGGGATCGTAGTGTATCCTATAGTAGTTTCACTGAGGGGAATTTCAGTGGCAGGACCAGGAGTGGTAGTAATTCTGGCTTCACTCGAAGAAGTAGTTGTGCCACCGGTTGTCACTGGAGCTCCTGGGACCGCAGTGTATTCTATAGTTGTTGCACCCAGGGGAATATCGGTGGCAGTATCCGAATTGGTGGTAATTCTACTCGAAGGAGTCGTGAAGACTTCTGTTGTCACTGTGACTTCTGCCTGACCCGCACTTGTACCCAATGTGCCTTCGCCAGCTGGCGTTGTCTTATCAACTTCAATTGAGATTGTGCTTGCCTTACCTAAACTTTGCATTGGAGGAGTTACAGTTTCAGTCATTTTTGTACTAGTTCTTTGGGTAGTTTTTCCAAAAATAGTTGCTTGCGTCGTACTGTCATATGATTCAGTCTCCGTTTCAGCAACGATGTCAGTATAATGTGTACGCATTTCTGTCTGGTTCGCTAAGAACATTGTTGTGTATTTTATGGTCGTGGCAGTCGTGTCCGTACTACGGTCAAGGGGGACAAGTTGTGTAGTATTTTCGACCGAAGTTGGCATTTCGAATAGTATGGGAATGCATTTGATGGTAGCATTGCCAATAAAACTATCAGCACAAATACATGTGACTACGCGATGTGCTTTTACAATACATAATGCAGACTCGGCACAAACGACTGTGCAGGGATCAACGCATTGCCCGAACGCCCGATCAACGCTGCACTCAAGCGTTTCATCGCAGTCCGCATCTTGTGTACAGTTGTCAACACCCGCCGATGACGGAGCAGTGGGAGGCGAAGTTGTTATTGCTGCCGTTAATTTTGTGTAGAGATTTCGTGTTTTATACATTGTTATTTTGTTTTTGATTTTGATAGAGTAGAATTTGTTTTATACATTGTGGCGTAGAGTAAATTTTTTACATGTTGGTAAGATAAAAAATATGTTAGATGTATAGAGTAAAATATATACAATTGCAAGTATATTGTGGAATTTCGGTTAGGGATTTCATCTGGTTGGGAAAGGGGCAGGTAATATATACATATATATACATGGTACTTGACTAGAGTTTGAGGGTGGGGGAGTTTCGGCTTAATACTAGGAGAACAGGTACACCAAGAGAGTATTGAACTAGAACAATATATTTTTCTACTTTTTTGAGGTATTAAGTTTTAGGTTTAAATAATTTGTATAAAAAATTTACAGTTACTTCTTACACTTTATACAATAAGTTATCTACACTGGTTAACCGTTAGTAATACTTTCGACTTTAGTATATGTTACAATACCAGACATTTTAGATAAATATTTTCGCTTGATTAAACTGGAGTATTAACTTTTTATTAATTTGCTGTCAATTGTATTGGTTGTTATTTTAATTTTTATATTTTTATTATTAAACTGTGGCATGAGCGTGTGTGAATGTGTAGAGGATTTAATAGTTTGTTAGCATTGAATTTCGAAAAAATGTTGACATAAAAACAAGTCTTCAAAACGACTCATAACTTTTTTTTATTTAAATTTCGATTTCATTAAAAAATGGTGCTGAAAAAGCAATGGATTTATATTTCGTTAGATCGAATCTTCAATGAGCCTTATTAATAATTCAAGCATTGTGGTTGCTCAAAATTAAAGTGTTCCTTTACAAAAAATTTTGAGTTCTCACTGCCAGGCAGGGTAGATGCACTAGCTTTTTATTTATATGCCATAAACCTCTCATGGAAACAATAAAAAAAAATCATTATTAGTTTAGGCAAATTGTTTAGTGGCTTCAGCAGCGAGCTTGTGCATACGCCATTCCGTAGAGCGCTCGCACATACATATGTACATAAAAGTAGCAAATTGAGTGAGTATTTAGGTGAAGGTGAGCGCGCACGCGCAAGACACTATGTGTGGCATTATTAGCGGGAGAAAGACATTCTGTTTTTTTTTTTTTTTTTTGTTCACACTTATACAACTCTAGACGTATGCTTTACCTTTTTGACATCCATTCTTGGCATCTGCTATAAATCCGGGCGGGCAAAATTTACATATCGGCTTATGATCCTCGACGATGCATGGCGAATTGGGCGCGCACGTTGCAAAATCGCACGGATTGACGCACTGATACGAGCGGCACGCCAGTCCCGACGGACAGCCGGCATCACGCAAACAAATCGATATCGACGGTTGGCAATCCTTCATACAAATACACACTGGCTTGTGATCCTGCACCTCGCACGACTTATTCTCCGCACAAATTGACTGCCGACCGACCGGCACCACGCACGGACTACGGCATTTACCCTCACTGCAGGCCATATTCGAGGCACAATCATCATCGCGATAGCATTCGCGCTTCTCGGGCGCACACGTTAGTTCGCCATATTCGTTAACAATGAAACCAGACTTACAGACACAAACCGGTTGGTGGCGGCGCGTCTCACATTTCTTGCTGCCACCACAAATGAAGAGCGG
The DNA here is from genome assembly GCA_963971545.1 of Philophylla caesio. Classification (NCBI taxonomy): domain Eukaryota; kingdom Metazoa; phylum Arthropoda; class Insecta; order Diptera; family Tephritidae; genus Philophylla; species Philophylla caesio. Next base: position 78,980,875 of record OZ020609.1, on the reverse strand, counting down.
ATTCTGACATGGATCGGTACATTGGCCAAAATGACTGCATTGTAATGTGTCGGGACAATCGTTGTCCTGCGCGCATGGTATCTGTTGTTGGGGATCGCGCGGCTGCAGTGCAGTGCTATCCGCACACTTTGGATCTGGCTTACATTCGACCTCGGGACGACCGATATAGCAACTGGGGCAGGAACAACGCGGACGATGTAGTACGCTTTTGCAAAGCGCGTTCGCACCACAAACGCCACGCACCGAACAAGGATCAACGCAGTGTCCTTGCAGGCATGATTTCTCACTGGGACATTCGACGTCTGATGTGCATTGTTCGGTGTCTAAAAAGGAATTTGAATTGGCCGAGAGTGTGAGAGAAATAGTGAGTGAGAGAAATAGAGAGACGGGTTTTTTTTTTTTTTTGGTTTGAAGTCATTGCGTTGTGATATATTCTTATTTATATTTTCTCTTTTCTTACGTGAGTGCGTAGAATTGAGGAGAAAGTACATATACTTAAATACGTAACAAAATATAATGCACAAAAATAGTAAGAAACAGAGAGACAGAGACATAGAGTTAAACGTAAATTTTGAAGAGAACTCTTGGCTAACGACTTTGAAACACAAAGATAATTTTTTAAATGAAAGAGTGACTGTGCAAAATATATTTAGAGTAATTGAGAGTGACAACAAAAGAGAGAGAGTGACGTCGGTAGGAGAATACACGTAGTACATGCATGCACAATTAAGGGAGAAAGAGAGAGCGTAACTAATTGTTTATGCAGCATGTGCAGTCAAGTGCCGAGTTGAGCGTGAAAGTACGGAGTGAGTTAGAGCCTAAGCAGCTCGTAGCGCAATTAACCACGAGTAGAAGGTGAAAGCGAAAATGAAATACATTGAAAACATAAATTGACGACTGCACGTTAGAAAGTAGAAGTACCTATTTTTGTGAACTAAAAAAAAAAAATTAAAGTTACTTAACAAATAAACTTAAATTAGTATTAAACTGAGCATTTCAAGAGGATTTGCAGAGTCTGTGAGGGGCGTAGGAAGTGTCGCGTAATCTATTTGAATTATATTGTTTTTGTGATGTTTTTGTGATTTTCAAAACTATTGGATTTTTGTCTTCGCTTACTGATACTGTGTTTTCGTGACGGGGAGGGGGCAAGGGTTTGTGTTGGAGTTTGTTTAGGTGGTAGTAGTGTTGTCGGGCTCACTTGAAGGGAGGATGGTGCAACAAACATTGAGGTTAGGTATTGGTAAAGGAAATTTATATAAGTGTTGTTGTTTTTGTTTTTTAATTAACGAGAAGTGATTTTTTGTGTAGTACGTTTATCCATTTTTAAACAGATATTATGTTTGTAAAATAAAGTATTTTTGTTAAATGTTGAAAAGGTAGTTATAATTGATTGCTATTGTGTTTTTTCTTATGTTTCAGAAGAGGAATTTATTTTGTTTTGTTTTTTGTTTTTCTTAAATTTTGTAGGTGCCAATTTTTGGAAAAGTGCAGATTTTTTTTTCACTCAAAAAGTTAATTTATAATTTTTAATTATAAAAATTAGGGTGTTGTGGTTGGAAAAAAAATGCATTAATGGAAACTGTGAAGGGGAGACATCTCACATTTGTTTAAGACCTCAGCAAAAGTGTTGTTGTAAATAACAGCATTAACTATTATTGTTGTTCTTTTTATACTATTTCTGTTAGATGTTGTTTTAAAGCGAGTTATTTATGTTGTTTTTGTATTATTTGCGTGAATGAGAAGTACAAATCACGAATTGCTTTAAATTTAGCCCAATACGCGTTTTTTTTTTACAGATAAGTTATATATTTAAATTAAATAACACTGTAGTTTTTTATTATTTTTTTTAATAAAATGATGGAAAATGCTATATAAGATTATTTTGCAAAAGTAAAACAAAAATGGCGCACATTTTTAGTCAAGGACAAGCATTTTAAACAGGAAAAAATTCCTACTTTGAAAGCTTTTCGTCATTATTACTTTCCATGGAATAGTTTTTGCTGGAAACATTTTTTGATTGAAGTCATTTAAATGCATATTGATACTTTGCAAAAGCTTATTGTTCCCTAAAAACTAGAGATTAAGCGTTTAAAAAATGCAAAAAAAATCAAAAATTTTTTAAAAAATTTGTTTACAAATTATATTAAGTTTATGGGATGAAAAGAACTTAAAAACTTGAAATTTCTTTTTTTGACAAACTTGCATCAACACCAATTGAATATATGGTATTTCTCGCACTGAAATAATTTGCTATTTTGAGCTTTTGATGTATTGAAAGTCCGCTAAAGAAAAATTTTAACGTTCATAGATTTAATGTTTTTAATCTTTGTTTTTAAAATTTGTCCTATTTATGATTTTTCAAATTACCTATTACATGAAAATATATTCACTTATGAAACAGTACGACAAAATATGCGCCAATTTTTGAAGTACATTTTGCGTGTTGCGAGTATTAAAATTTTTGCAAATAAAAATAAAAAAAAAAAATGATATGTAGTATATTACTATCTTGTATGGAAATTCGTACGACATCCAACACATGCGCTCTGCCGTAAGGCGTACATTTTTTTATTTTGTTATTTCATGAATAATTTTGATGCATTTTTGTAAGACTTCCAAAAAAAAGCTTTATGCATATTAATAAAAAATTATTTATATGTATGTAGTAAGGAAATGAATGAAAAGAAAGTTTTGCGTATGTTTATACAATTTTTTTTTTGTGTTTTTGTTAAATTTTAATTTACAAATTAGCGAAAAGAAAATAATAAAAAATACTCATACTAACAAAACTAATTTATACAAAACTTAAAAACGCTTGCTCCAATATATTTGATTAATTTTTGTTTTTTACAATTTTTATACAACTCTGTGTTTGTCCAACACAATGTACTTATATATATATACAGAAATATTTACAAGTGTTAGTAAAAATCACTGCTAGAATACAGTTCAGGTTCTTTAAACACGGTATATATGTATTTACAACTTATTGACTAATGCTAATTACCAAAAATATATTTGAGGTTAGTGAATTTAGTTACAGCTGGCTGCTAATTGGAACCCTAAGCTTATTAATAATATATAAATTTTTTAATATTTTCAATGCTGCATACTTTTGTACAATTTCATTTATGCCAATATTAAACACTAATTATTTTATGATAGGTTACAGAGAGAGGTATGAGCAGCAAGAGAGAGAGTGAGTAAGAGTGAGTGAGAGAGAGAGATGATTAGTGAGTAAATTTTTGCTTTTTTCTTCGCTTCTGTACAAGAGCCGACTTTTAGGCGCCGAATTGGTTAATTGAATATTATTTCTTTAGGTAAAAAAAAAAAAAGTATGAAAAATATAAAAATATGGCGTTGAGGTTATGCTCTATTATTTGCTTTATTTTAAGGGATTTTTTTATTATACGATTTTTTGGATCAACACAAGTCAATAAGGGCTAAAGAGTGCTATGAGCTAGGAAAACAAAATTGCAAAACTCTAAGTAATGGATAGCATAGAGTTTAAAGAAATTAATAAAATTATATATTTTTTGTTTGCTGGCATATGTGATTCATGTGAGAATTGTCCCGTCCACAGTTCCCAATCTGAGGCTAAGTTGCGTATTGTTCAAGTTGATTCACAAAAGAAAGTGTTCAAACACTTATAAATATTTTTTTTTTAATTACACTTTCTTTTATTTCCGCTTATACTTAAAAAATAACACTTTGGTGGAAAAAAATTTCTTTGTAAATCTTGCACTTAAAGTAAAAAATAAGGGGTTGAATAAGAGCGAGGAGGAGCACATGGATGTTGGTGGAGGGGGGAAAGCGCGTTGCAAGGGGACTGGAACAAAGAAGGGAAGGGAACACAGCGGCAGCCAGTTTTTAAGTGTATGTGTAGTTGTAGATGTGTACGTGTAAGAGTTGTTGTAATTTGTTTTTTTTTTGTTGGAAATTTTTAATTTTCTATTTTACAATAACCCTGCAGATTTAAAACTTTTTGTTTATCTGCTTTGTAGTTGTTTTTTTTTTTGCCAATAATTGCTTATTTTTGTAGCATTGTCTTTGCTGTTGTTGTTCTAGTTGCTGATACTTTACTTATCGCTATCGCGGCGCTTGATCCGAAGTTGTAAGTGTGTATTTATTTTGGTTTTTAATATTCAGTTTTAGTATTAGCTCGAATTGTTGCTGTAGTCACTGCTGCTGTTTTTGTTGTGGTTGTTGTTGTTTAAATATATTGGATTAGAAACACATATGGATGTACATACATACACATACGTACATATGCAGTATGTATATAAAATTGAGTGTACATTTATTAGGGAGCGGTTTGGTGGGTTAGGGGGCGGATGATAAAGGAAGCTAGGACAAGATAAGAATGATGTTTTAGGTATTACATCGTTAATTAATTGCTTTAAATGTTAGAGTTAAATAAATCTTCAGCTCTGAAGAATTATATTTATAAATATATAGTTTTATACGCAGTTAACGGGCATTATCATTTGAAAGCACGATTTTTGTAGCACTTCCCTCTGAAATTCGAAATATTAAAAGCTATCAATATCCTAAAAGCTCTCAGAGTTTATCTAGTTGCTTATACACTGCGCGTTTAAGTTTTAGTTTAAAAGACAAATTTCGGCTTTGGCAAAGTTTAATAGAGCTTTATTTCACATTATCTTTGGAAAATGGAGCTTTCGAATATGTAAGTACTTTCTGACTTAGAATCGTGGGTGCAGCTCATTTTAAAAATTCAATTGAATATCTTCCACTTTTCTTGCTTACATTTTTAAAACTTATTAAATTCTCAAAAGCTCTCAAAGGTTGCGAAAGCTTTTGGCTTACCTAAGCTTTAAAAACTTAAGTAAGGTCATGAATCAATGAAAACTCTAAGGCAACAAAAAGCTTACAGCTTTAAGCTAAGCAACGCTCTGTTAAGTTTAAAAAAAAAAACAAAGTTTTAAATTATCACGAGCTTAAACTTGTAGTAAGATTATATCTCTATTTTTGAAGCTTAAAGTTTTGTTTAAACTCTGCAGTCACTAAACTACCCAAACCATTCAAATCTTGCTTTTATTAGAAATGAAACTAATAAAGCTTTCACGCTTACAGCGCGAGCATTTTTAATAGGAGCCTTTTAAATCGATTTTTTTAAAGATATATTTGAAGTTAACGAAAACTCTGAAAAAGCAAGGCTTCTTAAACATTTGCTTTGTAGGTACCGAAAAGCTCACAATGCGAGCTTTTTAAAAACTTCTAAGGCTATCTTCCAACCTACAAAATTTTTCCAAATAATTTTTAAAACTCTTAAAAGTATAAGACTACAAACTCGTAAAAGCTGCGAATAAGCCCAATCCTTTGAAAGCTTCTGGTGTATTGCAAAATACTGAAATGCGTTTCAAAACGCTTAATTATGAAAGCAGTTTACAGAAACTCATGAAGTATTAGAATAAAAAAAAAAACATATTGCAAGCGGAAGCTTTTCGGTAGGCAAGTTTACGCAACTTAAAGCTGCCCACAAGCATTTTCGGACGCCATGAAAAGTGTAGATTGCGCACTTTATCTGATCGTATGAGCTACAAAACTTAAAAGTTTATGAAATGAATAATAAAATCTATCTAAACAAACAGTTGAAGCTTACGTAGCAGGAAAAATGTTTAGTAGCATTTAAAAATTAACTCTGTTATAAGCGAAAACCATGTCGGTTGCGTTTAGTAAAATATGTGAAATATATTTTTAATCATCTTTATCCTTACGCCGAATATTCTGATAACTTTCATCGAGTTGGAACATTATTATTTCAATGATTTGACCGCAGTAAAATCGAAAAAGCTCAAAGATCAAAAAATGAGCGTGAGTAGGTTGTTTAACAATATCGTATGAAATTTCTGAAAATATAAGACGCAACATAAGTTCGAACTTCACACATTTGTTATGCGGTTGAAATGTATTTGTTTTATTTTTTCGGATGTAATTACGATAGCAAATACTTCGCATACCGCAAGTAAATGTGTGAAGATTGAACATTTTATTGCTCCTCTTTGAATGAAATCGGTTGTTAAAAATTTGTATAAATTCAAGGAACTATTTTCCGACGAATACGATGTTCATCATGGTTGTTTGGTATTAGGATGGTTGTTGTTGTTCGAGGATAAGTGATAAAGGATGTGTAAATATGTATGTACTGACATGTACTGTGTAGGTATACGAGTATGTATGTATATGTGTGTGAGTGTGTGTGTTAACTGACTTTTTTTACTTAGCTAAAATACAAAAAAATATTATTATTGTATGCGTAGCAAATGTTGTACTACTTAGCTGTTTGAGTTAGAGGCCTACAAATTTTGTGTTTGGTTTAATTAAATTTGGCGCTTCTTAAAACAACAATGAAAGCAAATTTTGAAAAACATGTAATCTTTCTATAGGCGTTGTTAACATTAATTTCGTTATACAAATATGTGAATGATTTATGTATGTATTTAGTATGTAATTATAATATATATATACATATATATATATATATTTGTGTTTTATGTCTGTAGGCACAGATTGGGAGACCGCGATAGCGACAGCGACATTCCACAAACTTCCATATGCGTATAAAATGTTTATTTTCATAGCAAAATTTTATTTTTCAACTTTTTCTTATTTAGGGGTTTTTCTTTTTAAACATCACACTTGAGTTATAAACTATGCACATACGTATTTATCGTACGCATAGTTTTTAAATCCACTGTCTGAGGAGGTTTGCTTGGAAAAAAAATTGCTTATATCATAATTCCAGAAATAAAGGTAAATAAAAATGTAATAATAATAATAAGAAACCTATGCTGAGTAAAATTTGAATTGTAAGTTTAAATAAGGTGTAAATTTGTATCTTTTGGTTGGCTAGGAACTCGTTTTTAGAAGCAGTCTTTTTAACTTAAACTCGAAATTATATTGTTTGCAACTAATGTTTATTTATTTTTAATAATTTTCGTTTTAAATATAGTTTGATATTAAACTGTAAACGTTTAAGTTCAAGTTTTTAAGCATGCAAGAAATTCAAAGGAATTTAAGAAACTTCAAAAACTTGCCATCAAGATTTTAAACTATTTAAAAATTAAAAAAATGCAATTTTTAGCCCATTATGTTAAGTGTTAGTAGAATAAAATGCAAATTTCAAGTAAATGCATGTTAGCATTTGTGTTTATGAAGGTGTCATAAAAATTACAAACTTTTTGCAAAAAAAAAAAATAATTAAATTTCAAGTGGCTAAAAATTACCGGTTTATGATTTTTTTGCTGCAGTAGATGCGCACTTTCTTCCATATAAAAATAAATTTAGTTCATGTAATAAAAACAATTGGCATTTTCGAAAATTTTCTATAAATTCCGAATAAAAATTTGAAATTTTCCTTGATTTTTTTTACCTTTTATAAATTCTTAAAAAGTTTTAAAACTATTAAAAACTAAAAAATAAACATAAGTTACAAAGAATATCTTTCTGAATTTTGCTGCGTTTTGCTTTTCTATTAATTTTGCTTACACTTTCTTAAGGGACATTAAACGTATTTAGGCGATTCACAAGGTGATGTAGTGTGTTAAGGTAATTCGATTTTATAAATTAAATATTTGTCATTCTTATTCGTTGTCAGTAAAATACAACAACAACAAAAAAACAAATTTTAATTTAATTTTTAAATATTTTTTTTTTTTAAGTAACACGTTTCAACATCTTGTGAATATCTTAAACGACTATAAACATTGTACTGTATTTGTTTATCTGCGAGCGTATTTTTGTATGTATGTGTGTGTGTGTGTATGTGTGTGTGTGAAAAGTTAAAAATGGCTCAAACCCCATTAAGTAAAATTTGTATTAAACTCAAAATAATCTTGTTTTATTGTATTTACACACACTACACTGTGAGAAATATTTGCTTAAAAACAAACTGTTACCGTAAACAAGTGATTACTTTTGCTGTGTCAAAGGTTAAATTGAATTTATAAAATTTGGTAAATGCTTTAAATTATTGAATTGACTAAATGCTCAAATTAAATTAATTTTTATTTGTTTAATATATAACATGTGTTAAAGCTAATTAACAACACTTGCAAAATTGGGGTTAATTTTATTGTATTAAATATTTAGATTTTTTGTTTTAAATTGCATGGCAAAAAAAAAAACATAAATGCATACGTAAATGTCAACTCAAACATTTGTTACTCACAAAATTAAAATTTGTTCAAACTTCTGATATTAGATATACTATTGGTGGTATTAGATAAGTTCTCAAATGCTTGTTTTGCAACGAAATAAACAAAACTTAAGAGAGAGGCTAAACTAAAAATTCTGCAATTAAAAATTGTTGCACTACACAAAATAGGATTGCTAAAAAATTTAAGTTATTTTTTAAATTAAAAATTTCCTAAAGAATAAAAGAATTGAGCGTTAAATTGTGGCACTTACCATGACGACAGACGTAGT